>CM036558.1:167144724-167469600 GCA_020745775.1 Theristicus caerulescens | reverse complement strand
CCCGTGCAGGGCGCCATGTACTCCTTCCCCCGCATCGAGCTGCCGCCCCGCGCCCTGGCCGCCGCCGAGGTGCCGTGGGGCTGGGCAGGATGGGTCCTGGGTGCCGTGGGGCTGGGCTGGATGAGTCCTGGCGTCTATGGGGTTGGCCATGATGGGTCCTGGGCAACGTGGGGCTGGGCTGGATGAGTCCCGGGCCGTGCTCGCGGCCCTTCGCGAGGCGTGGGGCTGAGCCCTGCCCCATCGGCGGGTCGCAGCGCGCGGTGCTGAGCCCTGCCCCGTCCCGCAGGCGCAGGGTCAGGCCCCGGACATGTTCTTCTGCATGAAGCTGCTGGAGGAGACGGGGATCTGCGTGGTGCCGGGCAGCGGCTTCGGCCAGCGGGAAGGCACCTTCCACTTTCGGTGGGTGCCCGGGGGGACGGGGATGGGGTGGCGGGGTCGGGGTCCCACCGTGGGGCTGGACCCCCGTCCCCAACTGGGAGGTGGCTGCGGGGTCGTGGGGCGCAGGGAGGAGGGGGAAAGGGGTGCGCAATGGGGTGGGGGTGTTGGGGGGCAGGGCTGGGGGTCCCGCCCCGCCCCGCTGCCAGCCCCCCCCTCTTTGCCCCAGGATGACCATCCTGCCCCCCGCCGAGAAGCTGCAGGTCCTGCTGGAGAAGCTCAGCGGCTTCTACGCCGAGTTCGTCAAGGAGTACTCCTAACGCCGGCACCCCCACCCCCCACGCCCCCAGCACCCCCTCCCCCAGCACCCAACCCCCCCCAGCACCCCCTCCCCCAGCACCCACCCCCCCACACACACTCCTCGCCGGGCCCCGGGGGGTCTCGGTGGTCTTCAAGTGCCTTCAACCTCTTTGTGCCTTCTCGGGGTGGGGGACACGAGGGCACCCCGTGTCCCGGGGCTGGTCCCCCCCCGCTGTCCCCATGTCCCTTGGTGGGGGGGTGACACGGGGGGTCTCCCCACTAATAAACCAGTAGTGACCAGCCGGGCGGAGCCGCGCGTCACCTACCACCCATGGGTGCTCCACCGGCACCCAACGGGGTTGGGCTGAGACCCCCCGCCCTCGTGACGCGGGTCCCTGGGGGGGGGGTTGCGGGGCGGGGGAGCGGAGGCGTGGTGCCGTCTGCGGGGGTTTAATGGGGTGGGGGGGGGTGGGGACTTGGGGCCGGGGTGGCCCCCGCCGCCTCAGGAGAAGTCGCGCAGGAAGGCGGCGTGGAAGCGGGCGAGGGCCGGCAGCGCCCGCTCCAGCGTCCCGGCCGGCGGCAGCAGCGACAGCCTGGGGGGGGTGGGGGTGGGGGGGGGGGTGGGGCGCGGTGGGGATGGGGGTGGTTCCACACCCCCCCAGCCCCGTTGTCCCCCAAGAACCTCCTGGTGTCCAGAGCCGGTGGTCCCCAACCAGCCCCCGCCACCCGTGACGTCCCCGTTGGCCAACCTCAAGGGATGCCCCATCACCCGTCCTCGCCCGCCCGTCCCAGCCGCCCCCCAACCCCGACCTCGGGTGCCACCAGCCCCCAGCACCCAACCAGGCCCCAACCAGCACCCAACACCCAGCCCCAACACCCAAACCTCAACCCCCAGCCAGCACCCAACACCCAAACCAAACCTCAACCCCCAACCAGCACCCAACACCCAAACCAAACCTCAACCCCCAACCAGCACCCAACACCCAAACCAAACCTCAACCCCCAACCAGCACCCAACACCCAAACCAAACCTCAACCCCCAACCAGCACCCAACACCCAGCCCCAACACCCAAACCTCAACCCCCATCCAGCACCCAACACCCAAACCAAACCTCAACCCCCAACCAGCACCCAACACCCAAACCAAACCTCAACCCCCAACCAGCACCCAACACCCAAACCAAACCTCAACCCCCAACCAGCACCCAACACCCAGCCCCAACACCCAAACCTCAACTCCCAACCAGCACCCAACACCCAAACCAAACCTCAACCCCCAACCAGCACCCAACACCCAGCCCCAACACCCAAACCTCAACCCCCAACCAGCACCCAACACCCAAACCAAACCTCAACCCCCAACCAGCACCCAACACCCAGCCCCAACACCCAAACCTCAACTCCCAACCAGCACCCAACACCCAAAACCAAACCTCAACCCCCACCCAGCACCCAACACCCAGCCCCAACACCCAAACCTCAACTCCCAACCAGCACCCAACACCCAAAACCAAACCTCAAACCCCAACCAGCACCCAACACCCAGCCCCAACACCCAAACCTCAACCCCCAGCCAGCACCCAACACCCAGCCCCAACACCCAAACCTCAACCCCCAACCCCAACCAGCACCCAACACCCAGCCCCAACACCCAAACCAAACCTCAGCCCCCAACCCCAACGTCCCAACCCCAACACCAAAACCTCAGCCCCCAACACCCAACCCGACCCCAAGCAGCCCCCAACACCCAAACCAAACCTCAACCCCCAGCACCCAACCCCAAACCCCAACGTCCCAACACCCAACCCCAACGTCCCAACACCCAACCCGACCCCAAGCAGCCCCCAACACCCAAACCAAACCCCAACAGCCGCCCCCGACCACCAAACCCCGCCCCAACAGCCTCCAACACCCAACCCAGTGCCAACCAGTCCCCAACTTCCCAGTGTGACCCAGTTCCCAAACACCCAACCCCAAGCCCCAACCAGTCCCCAACATCCAACCCCCAACCTCCCAGTGCCAACCAGTCCCCAACCTCCCAGTGCCAACCAGTCCCCAACACCCAACCTCCAGCCCCAACCTCCCAGTGCCAACCAGTCCCCAACACCCAACCACCAACCCCAGCCTCCCAGTGCCAACCAGTCCCCAACACCCAACTTCCCACCCCAACCTCCCAGTGTCGACCAGTCCCCAACCAGCCCCAACACCCAATCTCCAGCCCCAACCTCCCAGCCCCAACCAGTCCCCAACCTCCCAGTGCCAACCAGTCCCCAACCAGCCCCAACACCCAACCTCCAGCCCCAACCTCCCAGTGCCAACCAACCCCAACCTCCCAGTGCCAACCAGTCCCCAACACCCGACCCTAACACCCAACCAGTCCCCAACACCCAACCACCAACCCCAACCTCCCAGTGCCAACCAGTCCCCAACCTCCCAGTGCCAACCAGTCCCCAACACCCAACCTCCCACCTCCCAGTGCCAACCAGTCCCCAACCTCCCAGTGCCAACCAGTCCCCAACACCCAACCTCCCACCTCCCAGTGCCAACCAGTCCCTAACCTCCCAGTGCCAACCAGTCCCCAACACCCAACTTCCCACCCCAACCTCCCAGTGCCAACCATCCCCAACCTCCCAGTGCCAACCAGTCCCCAACCAGTCCCAACACCCAACCTCCAACCTCCCAGTGCCAACCAGTCCCCAACCAGTCCCCAGCACCCAACTTCCCACCCCAACCTCCCAGTGCCAACCAGTCCCCAACACCCAACTTCCCACCCCAACCTCCCAGTGCCAACCAGTCCCCAACCTCCCAGTGCCAACCAGTCCCCAACCAGTCCCAACACCCAACCCCAGCCTCCCAGTGCCAACCAGTCCCCAACCAGTCCCCAACACCCAACTTCCCACCCCAACCTCCCAGTGCCAACCAGTCCCCAACCCCCCAGCCCCCAGCCCCTCCCATCACCCCAACCCACCTCCCCCCCCCCACCCGTGAGCCCCCCACCGTCACCCACCCACCACCCGGCCCCATACCGTGCCCCTCCCCCCCCAGCACCCACCCCTCCCCCCCCAGCACCCCACCCCCCGGTACCCCAGGTGGTGGGTGCCCTCCGCCTGCCCGAAGACGCTCCCCGGGGCCACCACGATCCCCGTCGCCTCCAGCAGCTTCCGGCAGAAGAAGACGTCGGGCTCCAGGCCCAGCGCCTGGGGGAGAGGGGACAGGAGGGTCACCCTGCGCCGGGGGGACCCTGGCCCTGGGGTGGCTTGTGTCCCCAAGACGCCCCATGTCCCCAAGATGCCCAATGTCCCCAGGACACCCCATGTCCCCAGGATGCCCCATGCTCTGGCACGTCCCATGTCCCCAGGATGCCCCATGTCCCCAAGATGTCCCACACTCCCACGCTGTCCCATGTCCCTGGGGTGGCTCCTGTCCCCACAATGGTCCATGTCCCCAGGATGCCCAATGTCCCCAAGATGCCCCATGTCCCCAAGATGCCCTACGCTCCCAGGGTGCCCCATCTCCCACCGTGTCCCATGTCCCCAGGACACCCAACACCACAGGGTTCCCCAAAATCCCACTCTGTCCCACGTCCCTGGGGTGGCTCCTGTCCCCAGGGTGCCCCATGTCCCCAAGATGCCCAATGTCCCCAAGATGTCCCACGTCCCTGGGGTGGCTCCTGTCCCCAAAATGCCCCATGCTCTGGCACGTCCCAAGTCCCCAAGACACCCAGTGTCCCCAAGATGCCCTGTACTCCCAGGGTGCCCCATGTCCCCAGGACGCCCCATGTCCCCAAGATGTCCCACACTCCCACGCTGTCCCACGTCCCTGGGGTGGCTCCTGTCCCCAAAATGCCCCATGCTCTGGAGTGTCCAAGTCCCCAAGATGCCCCATGTGCCCAAGATGCCCAATGTCCCCAAGATGTCCCACGTCCCTGGGGTGGCTCCTGTCCCCCAAAATGCCCCATGCTCTGGCACGTCCCAAGTCCCCAAGATGCCCCATGTCCCCAAGATGCCCCATGTCCCCAAGATGCCCCATGTCCCCAAGATGTCCCACACTCCTACGCTGTCCCACGTCCCTGGGGTGGCTCCTGTCCCCAAAATGCCCCATGCTCTGGCACGTCCCAAGTCCCCAAGATGCCCAGCGTCCCCAAGATGCCCCATGTCCCCAAGATGCCCGCACTCCCACGCTGTCCCACGTCCCCGAGGTGGCTCCTGTCCCCAGGATGCTCCACTCCCCGTGGCTCCGCACCCCGGGTCCCCCCCCGCCCCCCCAGCGCTCACCCGGGCCTGGCGCAGGGCGCGGGGCGGGAGCTGGATGCGGGGGAAGGCGCGGGCGCCGCCGTGCAGGGGCCGGCAGCGGATGCCGGGGGCCCGGCCCAGCACCTCCTGCACCAGCGCGGCGTTGTGAGCCAGGTCACGGCACAGCGCCTGCCGGGGGGGGTGGGGTGGGGATGGGATGGGATGGGATGGGGATGGGGATGGGATGGGGATGGGATGGGATGGGATGGGATGGGATGGGGATGGGGATGGGGATGGGGATGGGGATGGGATGGGGATGGGATGGGATGGGATGGGATGGGATGGGGATGGGATGGGGATGGGGATGGGATGGGATGGGGATGGGGATGGGATGGGATGGGATGGGATGGGGATGGGGATGGGATGGGGATGGGGATGGGGATGGGATGGGGATGGGATGGGGATGGGATGGGATGGGATGGGATGGGGATGGGATGGGATGGGATGGGATGGGGATGGGATGGGATGGGATGGGGATGGGATGGGATGGGATGGGATGGGATGGGATGGGATGGGATGGGATGGGATGGGATGGGATGGGATGGGATGGGGATGGGATGGGATGGGATGGGATGGGGATGGGATGGGATGGGATGGGGATGGGATGGGGGGATGGGGATGGGATGGGGATGGGGATGGGATGGGGATGGGATGGGGGGGATGGGGATGGGATGGGGATGGGATGGGATGGGATGGGATGGGATGGGATGGGATGGGATGGGGATGGGATGGGGATGGGGATGGGATGGGATGGGGATGGGGATGGGATGGGATGGGATGGGATGGGGATGGGATGGGATGGGATGGGGATGGGATGGGATGGGGATGGGATGGGATGGGGATGGGGATGGGATGGGATGGGGATGGGATGGGGGATGGGGATGGGATGGGATGGGGATGGGGATGGGATGGGATGGGATGGGATGGGGATGGGATGGGATGGGATGGGATGGGATGGGATGGGGATGGGATTGGATGGGATGGGATGGGGATGGGATGGGATGGGGATGGGATTGGATGGGATGGGATGGGGATGGGATGGGATGCGATGGGATGGGATGGGATGGGATGGGATGAAGTCAGCGCCGGAGCCGGGGCCGGGCTGCCCACCACCCCCTCTCCTCCCGCCGTGCGCACGGGGCCCCCGCCACCCCTCACCTCCCGAGCGGCCGGGCGCGAGGCCTCGTTGGGCTCCATGGCGGCGTCCAGCATCGCCTGCCCCAGGATGGGGGGATACACGGACAGCCCCCACGTGTAGAAGCACTTCAGGAGGCTGGGGTCGACGTTCACCAGCTCGAAGAAACCTGCGCGGTAACCGCCCCTGGGGGAGCAGCGGGGTGGGGGGGGCTGGAAAAGGGGGTTCGGGGGGGCTGGGGGTCGATACTCACCCCCCAGCGCCCTTGGAGAGGGAGTAGAAGGAGATGAGCTGGACGGTGGAGGCGAGCGGGGCCCCCAGCTCCCACAGCACCCGTTTGAAGGAGAGGAAGGGGCGGCCGGGGAGGAAGGCTCGCTCCTGCTGCACCTGCGGCACCCAGGGCTCAGGGGGAGCCGGGCTGGGGGGGCACGGCCACCTCCGGCGCCCACCGGCACCCACCTCGTCCGCCAGCAGCAGGAGGTGTTCCTCGGCCGCCAGCCGGATGATGTCCTCCATGTTCTGCCGGCTCAGCACGTGCCCTGCCGGGGCGAGCCCGCTCGTGTCCCCCCGCCTGGGGAAACCGAGGCACGGGGCCGCCGTCCCCCCCCTCGCCCCAACTCACCCGTGGGGTCGCCGGGGTTGACGACGCAGAGCATCTTGGGGTGGCAGCTCGCCCGCGCCTGCCGCAGCGCCCGCCGCACCGCCTCGCCGGCCACGGCCCAGCCCCGCTCCTCGGCCAGCGGGTACGGCACGGCAACGGCCCCCGCCAGCCCCACCGCCGCCCCGTGGAGCGGGGGGCCCGGCACCGGCACCAGCACGCCCGTCGGCTGCGCCGCCGTCTCGTCCACCACCAGCGACACCACGTCCTGCCGGGAAGAACCGTCGTGGCCGCAGGGTCATCAGCGTCCCCGCGGCCACGGAGGTGCCACCGTTGGTCCCGGCGCCGCGCTCACCACCATGGCCGCCGCGGTGCCGCTGCAGGGGACGATGTGGCGGGGGTCGCTGGGGACGCCGCCGTCCCGGTGCTCCAGGTAACGGGCCACCTTTTCGGCCACGGTGCCGGTGACGTACTCCAGGTTGTACGCCCCTGGGGACGGATCCGGCGTCACCGAATCCGGCGAACCCTCCGCATCCGTCCCCGCGTCCGTGAGGCCAGGCCCCTGCCTCCGTGGCGTCCCCGGCCCCGCCGTACCTGGGCTGCCGCCCTGCAGTTGCCGCAGGATCCGGCCCGCGTGCCGCTTGGCCTCCGCCGGCACGCACTCGGCACCCAGCAGCTCGGGGTACGCGCAGACGGCGGCCACCTGCGGGGATCCGGTCACGGCACCCCGCGGCACCCCCAGGGTCAGGATCCGGCCCTCCCACCCATCCCTTGGGTGCTGAGGGTGCTGGACCCAGCTGTGCCCCACACCTGGTTGGGGGGGGGTGCTCCCCGTTACCTGCCGGAGGAAGGCGAGGGGCTGGCGGCCGGCGGCGACCGCGTCCCCCGAATGGCAGTAGGTGACCTCGGTGAAGGGTTTGTCCTCGCCCTGGGGGACGGGAGGCAGCTCAGCGGGGACAGCGGCCGCTGTCCCCCTCCTCGAATGCTGGGGGACGAGGGGGAGGGCGCCCTGGGGCACCCCAGGGCACCCTGAAGGCCGGGGGGACCCCAGGGTAGGATCCGTCCCTTGGGGACACCCGTGGGGACACCCCTGGGGACACCTGTGGGGCCTGGGGATGTGGGTGGCTTGGGGACAGGGGATCTGGGCGGCCGTGGGGACCTGGGGGGGGCTGCAGGGACCTGGGGACCATGGGGAGCGGGAGGGGGGACACGGGGACAGGAGCGGGTGTAGGGACATGGGTGGCTTTGGGGACAGGGATGAGTGGGTGGGTGGGGGCTGCTGGGTCATGGGTGGCCATGGGGACCCCGTGGGGCTCTGGGTGGCCATGGGGATCCTTGGGTGGCCATGGGTGTCCCTGGGTGGCCATGGGGACCCGTGGGGCTCTGGGTGGCCATGGATGGCCATGGGGATCCTTGGGTGGCCATGGGTGTCCCTGGGTGGCCATGGGGACCTGTGGGGCTCTGGGTGGCCATGGATGGCCATGGGGATCCTTGGGTGGCCATGGGGACCCGTGGGGCTCTGGGTGGCCATGGGGATCCCTGGGTGGCCATGGGGACCCCGTGGGGCTCTGGGTGGCCATGGGGATCCTTGGGTGGTCATGGGGACCTGTGGGGCTCTGGGTGGCCATGGGTGGCTATGGGGACCCGTGGGGCTCTGAATGGCCATGGGTGGCCATGGGGATCCTTGGGTGGCCATGGGGACCCATGGGGGCCTCTGGGTGGCCATGGGGATCCCTGGGTGGCCATGGGGACCCGTGGGGCTCTGGGTGGCCATGGGTGGCCATGGGGATCCTTGGGTGGCCATGGGGATCCCTGGGTGGCCATGGGGACCTGTGGGGCTCTGGGTGGCCATGGGGATCCTTGGGTGGCCATGGGGACCCCGTGGGGCTCTGGGTGGCCATGGGGATCCTTGGGTGGCCATGGGGACCTGTGGGGCTCTGGGTGGCCATGGGGATCCTTGGGTGGCCATGGGGACCTGTGGGGCTCTGGGTGGCCATGGGGATCCTTGGGTGGCCATGGGGACCTGTGGGGCTCTGGGTGGCCATGGGGATCCTTGGGTGGCCATGGGGATCCCTGGGTGGCCATGGGGACCTGTGGGGCTCTGGGTGGCCATGGGGATCCCTGGGTGGCCATGGAGACCCGTGGGGCTCTGGGTGGCCATGGGTGGCCATGGGGATCCTTGGGTGGCCATGGGGACCTGTGGGGGGCTCTGGGTGGCCATGGGGATCCCTGGGTGGCCATGGGTGGCCATGGGGATCCTTGGGTGGCCATGGGGATCCTTGGGTGGCCATGGGGACCTGTGGAGCTCTGGGTGGCCATGGGTGGCTATGGGGACCCGTGGGGCTCTGAATGGCCATAGGTGGCCATGGGGATCCCTGGGTGGCCATGGGGACCTGTGGGGGGCTCTGGGTGGCCATGGGGATCCCTGGGTGGCCATGGAGACCCCGTGGGGCTCTGGGTGGCCAGGGTGGCCATGGGGATCCTTGGGTGGCCATGGGGATCCCTGGGTGGCCATGGGGACCCGTGGGGCTCTGGGTGGCCATGGGGATCCCTGGGTAGCCATGGGGACCCGTGGGGCTCTGAATGGCCATGGGTGGCCATGGGGATCCTTGGGTGGCCACGGGGACCTGTGGGGCTCTGGGTGGCCATGAGGATCCTTGGGTGGCCATGGGGACCTGTGGGGCTCTGGGTGGCCATGGGTGGCCATGGGGATCCTTGGGTGGCCATGGGGACCTGTGGGGCTCTGGGTGGCCATGGGGATCCTTGGGTGGCCATGGGGATCCCTGGGTGGCCATGGGGACCTGTAGGGCTCTGGGTGGCCATGGGGATCCCTGGGTGGCTATGGGGACCCATGGGGCTCTGGGTGGCCATAGGTGGCCATGGGGATCCCTGGGTGGCCATGGGGCTCTGGGTGGCCATGGGGATCCCTGGGTGGCCACGGGGACCCGTTGGGCTCTCACCTGGGCCAGCTCCCTCTCGATGGCAGCAGCCCGCTCAAGCAGGGGCTGCAGCGGGCACGGCGGCGCGTGCCGGCTGCCGGGGCTCACCAGAGTCGGGGGGCAGCCGGTGCCCCCCGCGGTGCCAACCGCCGCCATGGCCGGGGCAGGAGCAGAGCCGTGGGCGAGCGCGGCGGGGGACAGGGAGGTGGCCCTGGTTAATGATTAGGGGCTCGGTGATGCGTGGCGTGCCGGGGCGGGCAGGGTCCTGGCCGTCCGTCTGTCCGTCCCCCTGTGCCAGCTGTGCCACGTGGCGTAGGTGACACGGGCGAAGTCCGCCCACCCCGTGGCATCTCCCCGCCGGGACCGCGGCGCCCGCAGCCATGGCCACGGCAGAGGGGACATCGGGGACGTCGGTGGCAGCATCCTCCCGGCGAGGGGGGTCCCCATGCCGGACCCCCCCACCTCATCCCCATCCCAGTTCGTGGTGTCACTGGTGGTGGACGAGGCGTGGGGCACCTTGGGGACATTGGGGCACCTTGGGGACATGGGACATGGTGGGGACAGGAGAGATCCCAGGGACGTGGGACAGCGTGGGAGCGTGGGGCATCTTGGGGACACGGGACACCGTGGGGACAGGAGCCGCCTCAGGGATGTGGGACAGCGTGGGATTTTGAGGCATCTTGGGGACATGGTGGGGACATGGGACATGGTGGGGACAGGAGTCATCCCAAGGATATGGGACAGTGTGGCAGCATGGGACATGTTGGGGACATTGGGCATCTTGGGGACATGGGACATCGTGGGGACATGGGACATCGTGGGGACAGGAGCCACCTCAGGGACATGGGACAGAGTGGTGGTGCGGGCATCTTGGGGACATGGAGCACCCTGGGGACAGAAGCCACCTCAGGGACATGGGACAGGGTGGGATTTTGGGGAGCCCTGTGGTATTGGGTGTCCTGGGGACACCCTGGGAGCACAGGGCACCTTGGGGACACAGGACATTGTGGGGACAGGAGCCACCCCAGGGACATGGGACACCGTGGGAGTGTGGGACATCTTGGGGACATGGGGCATCCTGGGGAATCCTGGGGACAGGAGCCATCCCAGGGACGTGTGGGGCACCCTCTGGTCTGGGGAGTCCTGGGGACATGGGACACGGTGGGAGATGGGGCACCCTGGGAGCACAGGGCATCTTGGGGACATGGGACATGCCAGAGCATGGGGCATGCTGGGGACAGGAGCCACCCCAGGGACGTGGGACATCGTGGGAGTGTGGGACATCTTGGGGACATGGGGTATTGGGGGACTGTGGGGACAGGAGCCACCCCAGGGACGTGGGACAGCGTGGGTGTCCTGGGGACATGGGACGCTCTGGGAGCACAGGGCACCCTGGGGACGTGGGACATCACGGGGACATGGGACATCACGGGGACATGGGACACGCCAGGGCGTGGGGGACCGTGGGGACAGGAGCCACCCCGAGCCACGTCCCCCCCGGCGCAGGGTGACCGTCCCGTCCCCTCTCCCCCAGGCGCGTACGGCGGATGGGGCGGGCCACGGCGGCATTTATTGGGGTGGCCGTGATGCCCTGGCCTCCCGGTGACGCCGGGTGGCTTTGGGAGGTGGCTGCGGTCCCCTCGTCCCCGGCGGGGGACACGCGGACCCCGCGCCGTCCCCCCCTCAGAATTCGGGGCCGCCGCCGCCGTAAACCTCCACCTCGCAGAGAGCCAGCTGCTCCTCCCGGCCGGGGACGGTGACGGTGACGTAGCGGCCCGGCAGCCCGTGGCAGCAGACGGTGCTGAGCGAACCGGGGCCGGCGTCCGTGATGACACCGCAGCTGCCGGGGAGGAAGAGACGGGGTCAGGAGATGGCGGCGGTGACATCACCGGTGATGTCACCCCCAAACCCCCGCGTTTTCGGCTCACATGGGGTTGTCCCTGCCGCGCTCGGCCGGCGCGTCGCCGACGTGGACCTGCGCTCCCCGCAGCCGCTGCCAGCAGCAATCCTGCCGGTTCTTCACCACCACGGCCGCCACGGCGCGGCGCCCGCCCAGGTCGACGCTCCACCAGGGTTCCCGCTCCCGCCGTGTGTGGCTGCAGGAGCCGTGCCGCCAAACGCCGTCCCGGTTGCCGTCCACCGCCTTGGATGCGACGCCGGAGCCGTTGGAGGTGGAGGATTGCGTCGCCCGCTGCTCCCGCGCCACGTTGGCGGCTGCGAACACCGCGGGCTGGGTCGGTGGGTGCCGGGGTGCCCGGCGCGGTGGCGGGGCTTTGCCGGCAGCTCACCTCCGGGCAGCGGGGCGCAGCCTTGCCGGATCACCTCCACCTCGCACAGCACCAGCGCGTCCTCCCGGCCGGGGATGAGGATGGAGACGTAGCGACCGCGAAGCCCGTGGCAGCAGACGGTGCTGAGCGAACCGGGGCCGGCGTCGGTTATGATGCCGCAGCTGCCGGGAGAGGAAGAGGATGAGCCGGCGCCGTCCCGGTAAAGGGCCCGGCGGTGGCGGCGGTGACGGGTCTGGGACTCACACGGGGTTGCGGCGGCCGCGGTCGACGAGGGAGTCGCCGACGCGAACCTCGGCGCCCTTCAGCCTCTCCCAGCAGCAGTCGTGGCGGTTCTTCACCACCACGGCGTAGACGGCGTGCCGGCGGCCGAGATCCACGCGCCACCACGGCTCCGGCTCCTTGGTGGTGTGGGCGCAGGAGCCGCGCTCCCAGTCGCCGTCCTGGTTCCCGTCGACGGCGTTGGCGGCGCCGCTGCCGGCGTCC
This sequence comes from Theristicus caerulescens, assembly GCA_020745775.1. Lineage (NCBI taxonomy): Eukaryota > Metazoa > Chordata > Aves > Pelecaniformes > Threskiornithidae > Theristicus > Theristicus caerulescens. The sequence continues at coordinate 167,457,189 of CM036558.1, read as the reverse complement.
AGCACGGAGGACTGGGCGGCCGGGCGGCCCAGAGCCACGTTCTCGGCTGCGGGGACAAGCGGGCTGGGGGTGAGGTGTCCCCAAAAGCCGCCGGCGGCGGCGGCGTCCCCCCGCAGCCCACTCACCCCCCGGCAGCGCGGCGCAGCCTTGCTCCACCACCTCCACCTCGCACAGGCTCAGCCGCTCCTCCCGGCCGGGGATGGCGATGGTGACGTAGCGACCGCGCAGCCCGCGGCAGCAGACGGTGCTGGTGGAGCCGGGGCCGGTGTCGGTGACGGTGCCGCAGCTGCGGGGACGGGGACGGGGACGGAGGTGAGGGTGGGCCAAAAGGGGCCGAGCGCGGCGGGGGCCGGCACAGCAGCACTCACATGGGGTTATCGGTGCCGTGGCCGGCGAGGGAGTCCCCGACGTGGACGCGGGCGCCCTTCAGCCGGTGCCAGCAGCAATCCAGGCGGTTCCTCACCACCACGGCCGCCACGGCGCGGCGCCGGCCCAGGTCCACCGTCCACCACGGCGACGCCTCCCTCTCGGTTTGAGAGCAGGAGCCGTGCCGCCAGTTACCGTCCCGGTTCCCATCCACGGCGTTGATGGCGCTGCCAGCCTGGCCGGCCGTCGAGGACTGTGCCGCCGGGCGCCGCAGGGCCAGGTTTTGGGCTGGGGGACGCCGGGGGACGGTGACGCCAGCTCCGAGCGCTCGCCGCCAGCGGTGACCCGCGGCCGCGGCACACCGCCGCGCCGCCAGCGCAGGGACACGCGTGACATCCCCCTCCCCCACACCCCCCGTTTCCCCCGGCACCGCCGGGCTCGGGGAGGCCAGCACTCGCCGGTGGCCATCCGGCACGTGCCGGCTCGCTGCCGGGACGGCTCTTTCGGTCCTTACCGCCGGGCGGGGGGACGCAGCTCTGCGCCGTCACCTCCACTTCGCAGAGGACGAGGAAATCCTCCCGGCCGGGGATGATGATGGAGACGTAGCGGCCCGGCAGCCCGTTGCAGCAGACGGTGCTGGTAGAGCCGGGACCGGTGTCCAAGATGGCCCCGCAGCTGCCGGGAGGGAACCGTCACGGCTACGGCCGGTGGGAGAGGGCCGTGCCGGGGTGGGGGAACCCCGCCGGGGACCCCACTCACGCCGGGTTGCGCTTGCCGCGGTCGGCGAGGGAGTCGCCGACGTGGACCTGGGCGCCGAGGAGGCTCTCCCAGCAGCAGTCGCGGCGGTTGGTGACGGTGACGGCGTAGACGGCGCGCCGCCGGCCCAGGTCTACGCGCCACCACGGCTCCAGCTCCTTCTCGGTGTGGGCGCAGGAGCCGCGCTCCCAATCGGCGTCGGCGTTCCCGTCCACGGCGTTGGTGGCCAGGCTGACGGCGTTGAGCGTGGACGACTGGGCGACGGCGCGACCCAGCGCCGCGTTGGGGGCTGGAATTACCGGAGGGAGCGTGGCACGAGGCTGCCGGCTCCGGTTGCCGCCCCGCCGGCCCCTCGGCGAGCCCCTCACCTCCGGGCAGGGGGAGGCAGCCCTGCGGCACCACCTCCACCTCGCACAGCACCAGCGCGTCCTCCCGGCCGGGGAGGAGGACGGTGACGTAGCGGCCCGGCAGCCCGTGGCAGCAGACGGTGCTGAGCGAACCGGGGCCGGCGTCCGTGATGACGCCGCAGCTGCCGGGGAGGAAGAGACGGGGTCAGGAGATGGCGACGCCGGTGATGTCACCCTCAAAACCCCGCGTTTTCGGCTCACATGGGGTTGTCCCTGCCGCGCTCGGCCGGCGCGTCGCCGACGTGGACCTGCGCTCCCCGCAGCCGCTGCCAGCAGCAATCCTGCCGGTTCTTCACCACCACGGCCGCCACGGCGCGGCGCCCGCCCAGGTCGACGCTCCACCAGGGTTCCCGCTCCCTCAGGGTGCGGGCGCAGGAGCCGTGCTGCCAGACGCCGTCCCGGTTGCCGTCCACCGCGTTGGCGGCGATGCTGACGTTGGGGAAGACGGAGGACTGGCTGGCCGGCCGCCCCAGCGCCGCGTTATGAGCTGCCGCGAGGAGGGGCAGCCCATCACCGGGGCGTCCCGGCGAGGCTCCGTCTCACCGGGAGCGACCTCCGGGATGCTCCCGCCGGCGAGGAAAGGCGAAAGGTTTGGGACTCACCAACCGGCGGGATGAGGCAGTCCTGCGCGGCCGCATCCCGCGCCAGGACCTCGCCGAGCAGCAGCAGAGCCCAGGGCAGCGCCATGGCGCGGCGGAAAGGGGACGCGGCGGTCGGCGACCACCGCCCCGGGCGTATCCCGAGCCCACCGGCGACCGCGGGCGCTTACCACGCGTCCCCGCCGGCTGCTCTCTGATGCTCCGGCTACCGGCACGCCCTCACCGCCTCCCTGCTCCGGCACAGCGCCGGGAAAACCTAAAGGGAAGAGGATGAGGAGGAAAACTCCGGTGCTGCGGTGAGCCCTCCGTGCTGCGAGCCGGGGTTTCCTCCGGGGCTGGAGGAGGAGGGATGGAGGAGGCTGCGTGGCGCCGGCGTCCCTCGGGGACGGCACGGGCTCGGCTGCGCCGGTTAATGTTTAAAAGGATTTTGGCAACGCGGCGCGCCATTCCCGAACCGCGGACGACACCGCGCCGGGGAGGGACGGCGCGTCCCGCCGGATCGCAGCACCAGGAGGAAACTGGAGCGTGAAGTCCTCCAGTTCGAAACCGGTTCCCACCCCAGCCCCGCCGGGGGGGTTTCGGTGGTCCCAGAGCTGCCGGTGGTAAAAACCAAACTTTTTGTGGGGGGTGGGAAGGGCTTCACCCTCCCTGAGGCACCGGAGAGGTGGGTGCTGGGGGAAGAGCACCCAAATTTTGGTTGGAAAGGGGGTAGGGAAGGAGGACGGCGTGCCGGGGCGGCTGCTCGCTGGGGCGGCGCAGGCAGGGAGCGGGCAGGGCGCGGGCAGGGGGCCAGCGCCGCCGCGGCGCCCGGCCGCACCCTCTTCGCGCTGCCGCCACGGTGATGGACCCCCCCCATCGCCACGGTAACGGCCATCCTACCCCCCTATCGCCGCGGCAACGGCCATCCTACCCTGACATTGCCATAGTAACGGCACCTCGCCGTCACCGCGGCAACGCGGGGGTCACCCCCAGGCGATTCGGCAAAGCGCAGGCAGGGGCAGGGTTAAAGGTCAGCGCCCTTTATTAATTCCTCGATAAAATCCAGGTAAAACATCCCTGCCCGCGCAGGCAGCGCAGGCAGCACCCCCGGCGCAGGCAGGGCGGCCGTTTTGCCACCTGCCCTCACCTGCTGGCCAGGATCTCCTCGGTGGCCAAGCGGGCGAGGCGGTGGAAGTCGAAGCGGAGATGTTTCCTCCAGAACCGGCGGTCGCGGCCGTAGATTTGGGCAGGGAAACAGGGGCTGCCTGCGGGGAGCGGGCAGGGAAAGCCGCGGTGAGGAGGGGACGGGCAGGGACCCAATTCGGCACCCGACGTTGCCGTTCATTCGTACCGATGCCGTGAAATATCCTGGCGACGGCTCTGCCGGAAAATTTCTCGTCCTGGCGGATGGCGAGGAACTGGCGGATGTCGGCGCGGATTTGGCTCTCCCGCAGCTGCGAAGGAAAGGAGGCGGCGGTGGGGGAGGCGCCGTCCCTCCTCTTCCTCACCCCAAACCCAGCCCCGGTCTCGTCTACGCCGGAGCTGCCGCGGACGGGAAATGGCGGCCGAAGCGGCTCACCGTAAGAGTGGATTTGCTCACGTCAGCGTCGCCGAGATCTTCCTCTTCCTCCTCTTCCTCGCAGCCGCGCTCAGCCGGCTCCTTCTCGAAGTAGTCGCTGAGCAGAGCCTTCAGCCGGGCGCTCCTCTCCTCTTCCTCGTCGGCAGGGTGAGGGTCGCAGGTCTGGAAGGCCACGCTGCGCCCCAGCGTCAACCTCCGCCCTTCCCAGTACCAAAACTGGTGCCAAACTGGGAGGGAGGGCAAGCGTAGGGGGGCTGGGTGGTCTTCTCCAGCCACGCTCACCTCCGGAAGGCCCGGAAGCAGGCGCGGAGGTGGCCGAGAGCCGTCTTCTCCCTGGCCACCACCCTTCGGTGGAGGAAGTCGCAGGCGGCATCCAGCTCCCGGTCGCTGAGGTCGCCGTAGGCGCGGAAGTGGAAGGAGAGGGCTCCGAATTCCACCAGGACCCCGCTTTTCCCCTCGCCGCCGCCGTCTGAAGGCACCGAGAGCCGGTTGAGCCGGCGCTCGCCGCGATCCGGCGCCCACCGAGACCCATCCAACCGCCGGCGGCGGCAGCGGCGGCGCGGGGAGGGATTTCCCCGGCGGGAGGAACGCCAGTACCTTGCCGCAGGCGCGGATCCCACTGGAGCTGGCGCAGGGCGCGTTTCACCAACGGCACTTCCCAACCCATGGAATCGCTCAGCGAGACCACGTCGAATTCCAGGGAGCCGGCGTGGCCGCGGTCCCTCCCCGCCAGGCGCTCCCGCGCCAGGACGGCGGCGACGGCGGGAGAACTGAGGGTGGGAGACGCCGAAAACCCGTTGCCGCCGCGGCTCGGAGCCCACTTTTTTACCTCCGACGGACGCCGGGGTCGCGGGGCAGCTCCCACCCGGCGGAGGCGACGCCGCGGGGGCTTTTCCCGGCACCGGGAACGCCGGGGGAATTCTAACCTCCGCGCCGCGGCCTGGAGCTGCCGGGGTCCCCCGTAGCACAGGAGGCGGCAGGAGGAGTAGGTGGGAGGCAGCAGCTCCAGCCAGCGCTGCGGGTGCAGCTCCAGGTAGCACAGGAGCGTCTCGATTCCTGCCGGAGGAGAGCGGGGAGCTGCCGAGGGATCCCTGTTCCCTTCGGGATCCGCGCCGGAGCGATTCCGGCGCAGATTTTTCTGCCCCCCTCACCTTCCTCTCGCACATCCAGGGTTTCCACGGTTTCTTGGATGGGAACGGCGCGCTCGTGTTTGTGGCACACCCGCCGCCCGCTCTGCTTCCTCGCGCCGCCGGCCTCCTCTTCCTCCTCCGCCACCGTTTCGGCGTCCTCCGCCACCGCGGCCTGCGAGGGAGGCGGCGGGCAGCGGCACCGGTTGGAGGACGGGCAGCTTTTCCCGCCCAAATCCTACGCCCTGGCTCCCCTCGATGATTTAAACCCCCCGCCGCCGCGGCCACCCAACAATTAAAAGCGTTTTAACCGCGTTAGCTCGTTACTTAACGAATTAAAAAGCCGGGAAGGCACCGGGAGCGGAGCCTTGAGCCCCTTTCCTCACCCCAACGACGTCCCGGTGGCGCCGGCGCAGCTCCAAGCATTTGCAGGGCGAGAAAATTTTCTGCACCAGCTTCTTGACGGTGAAAAAATCCACCGTCTCGCCGTAAATGTGGCGCCGCAGCTCGGGGAGATCCCCGCCCTGGCGAGACAGCGGTGAAAATTGGGGGGGGAACGCCCCAAAATTGAGGGGAAATCCCTCCCCATCCCGCTGGCGGGTTTTACCTCGGGGTCTAAGAAGAGATGGCAGCGAGCCGGCTCGCCGTCGCGCCCCGCCCGGCCGATCTCCTGCACGTAACTCTCGAAATTCTTGGGCATGTTGTAATGGACGACGCCGCGGACGTCCGGTTTATCCAACCCCATGCCGAAAGCCACCGTGGCCACCACCACGCGGAGTTGGCCGCTCATAAAGCTGCTCTGGACGCGGCGGCGTTCGGCGGGGGACAGGCCGGCGTGGTAAGCGTCCGCGATCCACTTCACCGGGCGGCCGCCGCTCCTTTTTGCTGGAAAAAAAGCGGAGAGAAAGGTTTTAACGGCGTTTAATTAGCGATTTTGGGCAGCCAACGCGCGATTTTGGGCGGCCAACGCGCGGCTGCTGATTAAACCAGGGGAAGTTTGGCAGGGGGATGGCACGAGCTGGCCCGGCTTCGGCAACCAAAGCGGGCGAGGAGCCCCGTGGCCAAACGCTTCCGGAGCTCGGCCGCGGATTTTGAGGGAGAATAAAGGCTCCAAGTCGCGGCGGTGAGGTTCCGGAAAGAAAAAAAACCCCGCGGAGGCGCACGACGGCGGCTCCCTGCGCGCTAAACCCAGCGCCGATGGTTAACGAGCGGCCGTCGTTACCGGCTGCGGCTAGAAAAAAAAAATCAAAGCCCGGTTTTAAGGCTCCGGCGCGGCGAGATAAACGCTTCGCGCCCGATTTCGGGAGCCAGAAGCCTCCGGCAAGCGCAGCTCATTCCCTAGGGATTCAGCGGAGGGGATGTTTTGGGCTCGCGCTCCTTTCGGAGAGGCCGCGCCGCCTACCCTTCGCTTTCCTCCCTTCGGCAGCGCCGCGCCCCGGCTCGCCGGCGGGCTCCCGGAGCGGCGTTCCTTGGAGGCAGGTCCGGATGAGCGCCGCGACGCGAGCCGTCTCCTCCCGCCGCGTGCAGTAGACGATGATGGAGTCCAGGCACCCGAAGCGCTCGCCCCGCAGCAGGGAGATGAGGGCCTGCGGGGAAAAGGAAATAAAAGGGGGAAGTCACCCCAAAAAGGTTTGGGATCTCCCCTGCTGCGAGATCCAGCGGCGCAGCGAGGGATCCGGTTTCCTTAGATCCCTACCTGATCCCTGTCCCTGTCCATCGAGACGGAGAGGCGCAGGTTGGGGGGGCACGGCGGCGGAGCGCACCGCTCTCCCTTCCTCCGGCGGGATGCCGAGGTGTCGGGCCACGTCCCGCGCCGTGGCCAGGGTGGCGGTCGCCGTCAGCCCCAGGAAGCAGCGCACGCCCAGGCGATCGCGGAGAACCTGCCAAAAAGCAGGAAAACCAAGGGAAAAAAAAATAAATAAAGCGGGAACGCGTTGTCCCTCCTCGCTCCCACGGGTTCCTTCCCCTCGGGACGCGCTCGTACCTGGCAGAGCCGCAGGTAGCAGGGACGGAAATTGTGGGACCACTGGGAGACGCAGTGAGCTTCGTCGATGCAGGCGAAGGCCACGGGCGGCAGGCGATCGGCGGAGGGCAGGCAACCGGATCCCGATCCGCTGCCGCCGACCAGGGCTTCGGGAGAGAGCAGCAACACCTGCGCTTCGCCCTGTCTCACCTACGCCGGGAGGAGAGGGGACACAAGGGGGGCTTGATCCCGAGGGAGCCGGGATCTGGCGCCACGGATTCGGGATCACGGGCAGCGCCGGGAACGCCCTCGCGCGCGTGGTTCTCCCCCGAGGGTTGGGATCCCCTCACCTTTTCCATCACCGCTTCCCGTTGGATTTTGGTCATGTTGGAGTGGATGCAGACGGCTTTCAGGCACGGCGGCAGCCCCGAGACCTGGAAGCGAAGCCCGTCACCCGGCCACGCCGGCCACCGGTGGCTCGGGGCAACCCCTTTAGCTAGCCACCTCCCCGGTTTGGGCGCCCGTCAGCCTTTAACCGCGGCAAGGCGCGTCCGGCGGCGTCCTCGCCGGGATTGGGGTGGGAAAAGCGGGATAGGGGAGCGATACCTGGTCATCCATCAGGGACACCAGCGGGGAAACGACCAGGGTGACGCACTTGGAGCGCCTGCGGTAGAGGTAGGCGGGGAGCTGGTAGCAGAGGGACTTCCCCATCCCCGTCGACAGCACCACCAGCGTGGAGAGACCTGGCAGAACGAGGGCTCGGGGACTTCGTTTGGGGCCACCGCGGCCGCCACGCGCGGGAGAGAAGCCGGAACGCCGCGGAGGAAGGGAGGTGGCGGCGGGAGACGAACCCACCTGAGAGGATCCTCATGACGGCCGTCTCCTGGCCCGGGCGGAAGGAGCCGTAGCCCAGCGTCTTCAGAGCCGCAAACACCTCCTCCGGCGTCGCTGCGGGGGCACGGAGACGCGGTCAGGAGGGGGACGAGAGGGGACAAAGCCACGCGGCCGCGCTCGGAGCCCCGTACCTCGCACCTTCCCCTCCGGCCCCAGCTCGTAGAGGGGCTCCATGGGCGCGGGGGGCTCGTACGCCGCGGCCGGGCAAGCCGTCGCCTCCGAAACCTTCCCGGATTTTTCCCAGTCGCTGCCTCCGCTCTCTGCCGGGAAAGAAGGCGGCAGTCGGGACCCGCAGGCGGCTTTTCCGACCCGCAGGCGCGAGCGCGGTGAGCCTGCCTGGATTTCAGGCCGGCGTTCCCGGAGAAGACGCACCCCGGTTGCCGAAACCGCTTTTTAATCCCAGATAAACCCTCTGGGATGCACAAACAAAACTTCCCAGGTGGAAAAGCCACTGGGCATCTCCGGGAGTTCATCCCGGAGCCAACCACAGCGTGTCAGCGGAGAGCGAAGCAAACCGACCGCCCGGCGAAGCGCGGGGCCTCACCGGAGAGCCGGCGGCAGCCGGCGGCGATCCCGCGAGCCGCTTCTTCCAGCGTGGGAAGCGGAGCCTCGGCCTCGGCGCGGCCGCTCTCCGCCGGCAGCGCGCCGGCCGCCGTCTCTGCGGGCGAGAAGCAAATCCCTTCCCTGATCAATCCACGGGAAGGAAACCGCCTCGTTTTCCCCCCCTTTTCCCAAAAATTAACCCTGGAAAACCTTACGAGAGAAGCCGCAGGTGGGAAAGCCCGACCGATGTTTCCCGACGAGCCAAACCCGGCCCACGGCTTTGCCAAAAATTAAAACGACCCCGAAAATCCGGCGCGCGAAGCCTTACCTCGGCCCCGGCACGCCGACGCCCAGTGCCCCGTCCCGCCGCACCTGAAGCAGAGATCCGAGCTTCGGGCGAGGGATCCGCCGCCTCCGCCGAAGCTTTCCGCTTTCTTCCGCCACTTCTGCCTCCGCGCCTGCGAAACAGAACCGTCCCCGCTCGTTTTTATATTTTAATTTTTCCTAAAAGTTATATTTTACGACGGTTTACGCCGCCCCGGCACCGGGGTTTTTGCCAAAGCGCCGTGCGTTAAAAAATAACGGCGATTTTCTTCCAGCTGATGCTGCTTCTCCCAGAAATGATCCCGAGGGATTTGATGTTAATTAAAAGGGAGATATTAAAGAAAAATATCGTAGGTTTTTGTCGCAGAGCGGAAGCTGAGAAGGCCAAGAAGTCGGGAAGGGCGGGGAGTTGAGCCGCCTGCCGGCGCGGTGACGCCTCGAAAATAAAGATAAATTAACTAAAAAAGGTAAAATAGGGAAATTCAAAGAACAACGCGATGACGAGCGAGAGCCGGGAGAGTTTTAAATCGGATAAATCGGACTGGAAACGGGTTTGGGGGTGAGAGGGGGCGAAGAGCGCGGTCCCGTCCGGCGGGCGGCTTTCGGCGGCGCCGGGGAGGCCGTTACCTGCTTGCGAAGGCGATTTCCCCGCAGGGCGTAACCTCGGACGTGCGATTTCTTCTTCAGGTTAAGCCTGACGAAGTTGCCGCCTCTCTGCGGAGCGGCTCTGCGGGGAGAGAGGGCGGGCAGCAACCCCCTGCGGCCCTCGTTTTCCCCCTGCCGCCGCTGCCAGCTCCTGCCTGCGCTGGGTGCAGGCAGAACGCCGGCGCCCTGCCCGCAAAACGGCTTCGAGGGCAATAAACGCTAAATGTTTCACCCCTTAAAGGCGGCCGAAGGCGACGCGGACGCACGGGGGGAGGCGAAAGGTGCGCGGGGGGTAATTACGTAAAGAAATCACGCTCAAAAACCCCCCCAAAATTATTCCTTCCCTGGCAAAATTCCCGATTTAACGCAAAAAAAAGGAGGAATTCGGGAAAAAGCGTCGCGCCGTTTGTAAAAATTGAGGGGGAAAAGCCCCCTCGGCGTCACTTCTGACCGCGTTTTGGCGTTTCCGAGCGCCGCGGGGCAGCGCCGCAGCCCCTGTTCAATCCGGTTTGATCCCTGGCTCCGTTTCCGCCGCCGGCAGCGCCGGGACGGCGGCAGGACCTACCTGGCAGCGCCGGCTCTGCGGCTGGATCCGGCTTTCTCCTCGTCCTCCTCCAACTCCCCCAGGAGGTTTTCCGAGGGACGCGACGCCTCGCTCTCCTTTTTGGCTGCCGCGCGCTCCTCCTCCTCCTCCTCCTCGCTCCGCTTCATCCCGCCGGCAGCGCCAAACTCTCCCTCGGCCGAGCCTCGGCGGCACCGCCTGAGCTTCGCCGGAGTCGCCGCGCCGTCTCCGCCATCTCCGCGTGCTCGTTTCCTTCCGGAATCTCCCACCGACGTTTCCCGGCCACCCGGCTCCTGCGCGGCGCCCGTCATCGTCCCTTCGTCCCCCGGTGCCCCCTGGCACCTCCGGAGCCAGGCGGGATCCAGCGAGCCCAGCGTTCGTGCCACCGTCTGCTTCAGCTGCTGGAATTTATCCGGTGGCGGCGGCGGCGGCTTCGATCCCGCGGCGAGGATGATGGGGGCCAGCCCCGACACCGAGGGAGGAAGGAGGAGATCTGCCGGTTCGCCTCCCTCGCTCTGCGAAGCCTCCGCCGGGGTTTTGTCACCGTTCTCCGAATTTCTCCGAAGGTTGGGGACAATCGGCGGCCTCCTGGGAGTCAGGGTCCTCCTGGGAGTCAGGGGCGTCTCCTGGAAGGACGGACAGCGGGGGAAAGACGGACAGACGGAGGTCAGACCGGCCACCGAAACACCGCGCCCCGCTTCCGAACGGAACGGGCTTCTCTCCGCGCCGCAAGCGCCGATCCCCGGCCGGCCCCGACCTTCCCGGCAGCTCCCAGCTTGGATTTCAGCTTCATCCCGTAGTACTGCGCCGAGGTTTTCGGCGCGGCGCAGCCGGGACGGCTCAGCCCCGGGGTTTTCGGCTGCCGGTTCAGGTGTGCGCCCCAACAACCGGAGTCCGGCACCTGCAACGGCACCGCAAACTGTTAAACCCAAACCATTAAATCCCCAAAACTCCGTTAAATCCGAATTTTTCGGTCAAAAAACCCACGAATCGGATCGTGAAGACGCGCTCCGATGCTTCCGAGAGGAGAAAGGAGCTCTGATGTCACCGCACCGCAGCGTCTCGCCGCCGCTTTGGGGTGAAAAGCGCGGCTCTGGGGCGTTTAACGCCTCGCCCCGAGCACAGGGGCTGGCTCCATCGTTGCTTCGTTAAGGGGCTGATTAAAACGAGCCGGGGGTTTTGAGGCTCCTGGAGCCAAAACCCCGCGGGGAAAGGGGGGGGTTTCGCCGGTACCTGCTCCGCGGTTGGGGTCTCCTGCGGCGCCGGCCGGGCGGAGGGGCTGAGCCGGGGGGGATGCGCCTCCTCGCTCTGCCGCTTCAGCACCTTATACTCCCTGTAGAGCCCTGCGCCGCGGCGGCGAGGGTTTTTGGTGTTACCGGCAAACGCCGGCGGTTCGCACGCCGGGAACCGTCGATGCGCGTCGCCGGAGACCCCCCCCCCCCCCCCCGATGTCAAACCATCGCGAGGACGAGGGTCGGGCTCGGCAGGAGGGCGTCACCCCCCACCCATGGGGCACCCGCGGCTCCGGCTGAGCGCTGCAGGCGCCCGTGGGGGGAACCCAGCGCCCCCCGGGACCCCAAAAATACCCCCCCGGACCCCAAAATAGACCCACAGGAACCCAAAATACCCCCCCGGACCCCAAAATAGACCCACAGGAACCCAAAACACGCCCCCAGACCCCAAAATAGACCCACAGGAACCCAAAATACCCCCCCGGACCCCAAAATAGACCCACAGGAACCCAAAACACCCCCCCCGGACCCCAAAATAGACCCACAGGAACCCAAAACACCCCCCCGGACCCCAAAATAGACCCACAGGACCCCAAAATAGACCCCCCGGACCCCAAAATAGACCCCCCCGGACCCCAAAATAGACCCCCCGGACCCCAAAATAGACCCCCCGGACCCCAAAATACCCCCCCCGGACCCCAAAATACCCCCACAGGAACCCAAAATACCCCCCCCGGACCCCAAAATATATCCCCCCCAGGACCCCAAAATACACCCCACCCTAGGACCCCAAAATACCCCTGAAGGAACCCAAAATCCACGCCCTAGGACCCCAAAACACCTCACCCCTGGACCCCAAAGTATACCCCTCCTCCCGCAGGACCCCAAAATACACGTGCTGGAACCCAAATACCACCCCCAGGACCCCCAAATACCACCCCCAGGACCCCCAAATACCACCCCCAGGACCCCAAAAGACACCCGCTGGAACCCAAATACCACCCCCAGACCCCCAAATACACCTGCAGGACCCCCAAATACCCCCCCAGGACCCCAAAAGACACCCACTGGAACCCAAATACCACCCCCAGACCCCCAAATACACCTGCAGGACCCCCAAATATCCCCCCAGGACCCCAAAAGACACCCACTGGAACCCAAATACCACCCCCAGACCCCCAAATACACCTGCAGGACCCCCAGATACCACCCCCAGGACCCCCAGATACACCTGCAGGACCCCAAAACACCCCCCAGGACCCCAAAACACCCCCCCCGGGGCAGGGTCGGGGGGGCTTGCACTCACGCCTGGTCTCCTCCGGAGCCGCCTCGATGTCAGCCTGCACAGCAAACGCGTTTAGAAACCATTATTTTAGGCTGCGGAGCGGATTATTGCTATTTTCTGCCGCGGCAGAACGGCAGAGGAATGTTATTTGTTGCTGTTTTGGTTATTTTTTCAGAGGAAAGCGGGGTTGGGGCAGCGTCAGGCCCGTTCCTGCCTCCGGGGTGCCCGTTCCCCCGTGTTTTCTCTAACGTAGGTATAAAAGGGAGCCTTTTTTTGCTTTTAATATGGTGGAAAAAGGGGCAAAAGGCTGCTGGGGTGCGGGGCCCCCGCTGAGGGGACAGCCCCCCCCCGGGGGACAGCGGTGGGGTCCCCCCGGCCAGAGCCCACCCCGCCTGGGCCAAGGGCCCTTCTCCCATCGGGGTTTTGTCCTTCATCACCGGGGTTACCTGGCCGGGTTTCCTCCGCCTCTCCCGGAGGAAGGCCGCTTCCCACCGCTTCAGCAGGGCCTTCACCTCCCGCTGCCGCTCCATGGAGCCCAGAACGGGGGGGCCCGGAGCCCAGAACCGGTTCCTTGGGGTCTCAGAGCGGGGATCCGGGGCCTCCTGAGGCTCCGGGGCCTCCGGGAGGGAACCCGGGCATCCGGTCCCCACAGCGGCGGAGGGAACCCGAGCGCCCGCTCCTCAGAGCGGCGGGAGAACGAACCTCCCGCTCCCGTCGCGCCTCAGCCAATAGGAAGGGAGAAAGAGGCGACGGACAGCGGCGCAGGCCAATCAGAGGGTGACGGACGCTCGCGTCGCCGAGGAACGGCGCTGGGCCCGCCCCCGCCGCCGGGTTTCGCTCGCTGATTGGTGCGGGGGGCGGCGCTGGGCGTTGCCGCGCATGCGCGGAGGGAGCGGGGCGGCGGCGGGGGCCCGGCGGGGAGCGGGGGGGCTGCGGGCGCGCGGTGAGTGGGCGGGGCCGGCGGGGGCCGCCATGTTGGGGGGGGCGGGCATTTGGGGGGGCTGGGGGGTCCCTGAGGGGGGGTGGGTGGGTTTGGGGGGGGTCCCTGTGAGGGAGGGGTGAGTTTGGGGGGGTCCCTGTGATGGGGGGGGTGAGTTTGGGGGGTCCCTGTGAGGGAAGGGGAGTTTGGGGGTCCCTTTGATGCGGGGCTGAGTTTGGGGGGTCCCTGTGAGGGAGGGGAAGTTTGGGGGGGGGTCCCTGTGAGGGAGGGGTGGGTTTGGGGGTGTCCCTGTGATGGGGGGATGGGTTTGGGGGGGTCCCTTTGATGGGGGGGTGAGTTTGGGGGGGTCCCTGTGAGGGAGGGGAAGTTTGGGGGTGTCCCTGTGATGGGGGGATGGGTTTGGGGGGGGCTGTGGGGTCCCTGTGATGGGGGGGGAGTTTGGGGGGTCCCTGTGATGGGGGGGTGGGTTTGGGGGGGTCCCTGTGAGGGAGGGGTGGGTTTGGGGGGCTGTGGGGGCCCCTGTGATGGGGGGGCGTGGGTTTAGGGGGAGCTTGAGGGGGTTCCTGTGAGGGGGGGGGGAGTTTGGGGGGTCCCTGTGATGGGCGCATGGGTTTGGGGGGGTCCGTTTGATGGGGGGGTGGGCTTGGGGGGTCCCTGTGATGGGGGGGGAATTTAGGGGGGGTCCCTGTGGGGGTGCAGTGGGTTTGGGGGGGGCTGTGGGGGCCCCTGTGATGGGGGTGGGTGGGTTTGGGGGGGTCCCTATGATGGGGGGGAATTTAGGGGGGTCCCTGTGGGGGTGCGGTGGGTTTGGGGGGGGCTGTGGGGGCCCCTGTGATGGGGGTGGGTGGGTTTGGGGGTCCCTATGATGGGGGGGGTGATTTTGGGGGGGGGTCCCTGTGACAGGGGGGTGGGTTAGGGGTGCTGTGGGCGCCCCTTCGGTGGGGGGGCTCTACCCTCTTACCACAGGGCGCCTTTTTGGGGTGGGAACCACCCAAATTAGGGGGTGCCCCTCCGCCGCGGGGCTCCCCCCTCACTACCAGACCCCTGGGGCCACCTTCTTCCCCCAAACCCCCCACCCCGGCGGCGCGGGGGCACCCGGGGGTCCCAGCGTGGGTCCCCCCCACCCCTTTTTTCTGCCCGCAGCCCCCCTCGGCGCCGGGCGCCATGCTCTCCCTCGTCTTCCTCTGCGCCCGCCGGCTGGTGAGCCACCGCCCCGCCGCCCGCCGCGCCCTCGACCTCCTCCCCGCCGAACTCTACCCCGTCCTTTTCCAAGCCGCTTTCCTGGACGGACGGACGTTAACGCTGCGGGACATCGTAGGGATGTGGCCCTTCCCCGTCCTCAGCTTCCCGCGGTTGCTGGGACGCCGCGACCGGCACCCGCTCCTCAGGGAGAAACCCAGTAAATTGGGGGTGCAGGCCGTCATCCTTGCCGTCGTGGCACATCTCCGCCGGGCGCTGGAGGAGTCCGGCAGCGGCGCGAGGTGGGTGCCGGCACGCCAAAATTCCCTCGGGATGGGCGGGAGCCCTTTCCTTTCTCCGTGGGGAGATGGAGGCAACGGTGCTCGTCCCGGCGCCGTCACCTCCGGCCGCGGTGGAGGGGGAAGCCGAAGGGTTTTGCCGGGCTCATTCACCGCGTCGGCGATGTGGGAGGAAAGCGAGACGGCGCCCGTCGTCGTGCCGCGGGGCCGGAGCGCGTCGCCGGGAGCCGGTTATTTCGATTCCCCCGTTTCCCCGCTCGTTTCTTCACCGATTTCTTGTCTTTGCCAGCGAGAGACGGTGCCGCCTGCGGCTGCTGGACATGACGGGGCTCCAGGACGCCGACCGTGGTCCGGAGGGGATGAGCCTCTGGTCCGGCACGGTGGCGTTGGCCAAAGCCTGCGTCGAGGTCTCCAAACACCGAAACGAGTGCCTGAAACGCGGCTCCAAACGCCGTAAAGGGGCCTCCGGCGCCTCGGCGGCCCCGCAACCCCTCGGCGTGGAGATCCGCGCCGATCTCTTCGTCAACGGCACCTCCTTCGGCATCCTGCGGGACGCCCTGCAAACCGGCGCCGCCGGCCCCCTCCGCCTCAAATGCCGGGATTTCCACGCCGAGGAGCTCTCCGTCGCCGGCACCGTCGCTTTGCTGGAATCCTTGGAACCTTCCGGCGTGCGGCGGGTGGATCTACGCTTCAACAACCTGGGGCTGGCCGGTCTCTGCGCCGTTTTACCGCACCTCGCCAGATTTACCGATCTCCTCAGCCTCAAGCTGCCTTACAGCAACGTCGACGTGCGGCGGCTGGCGGCGGGGACGGACGCCGGGCTCCGGTGCCTCGCCGCGCAGCTGGGGAGGCTGCCCTGCCTCCAGGAGCTCAACATGGGATCCTCCAGGCTTTCGGGGAAACTGAGGCAGCTCCTGGGGTAAGTTCCCAGGGGAGCGGATCCCCGATTGGGTTGGTTTTGAATTTCTCACGCCGCGGCGGGGTGGAATTCACGGCTCCTGGCTCGCGTGCTTCCTCCGGGGATACGGGAATCATCCCCGCTCCGTCCTTCGGGGATTTAATCCGCGGTTTTGGCCGGCGGCGGCGCGGTGCCGGCTTCGGGGGTGGCTCACGGCTTGGTTTTCCCACCCCGGCAGCGACCTGCAGGCTCCCCTGGCGAGCCTGGAGCTGGCCTTCTGCTACCTCCTCCCCGGCGACCTCGCCTTCCTTTCCCAAAGCCTCCACGCGCCGGCGCTGAGGAAGTTGGACCTGAGCGGCCACGATTTCTCCGAAAATCTCCTCCAATCTCTCCGGCGTCTCCTGGAGGAGGCTTCGGCTTCTCTCCTCCACCTGGATCTCATGGAATGCCGGCTGACGGACGCCCGGTTGGAGGCTCTGCTGCCGGCGCTCTGCCGCTGCTCCCGCCTCCGTTGCCTGGGCCTTTTCGGCAATCCCCTTTCCACGCCGGGACTCAAAACCTTGTTACGGGAAACCGCGGTTCTACCGGATTTACGCCTGGTCGTCTACCCTTACCCCACCGACTGCTACAACCGCGAGCCGCCCCGGCCGCCCTCCGACGACGCGGTGGACGAGGAACGTTTCGCCGCGGTGAACGCCGAGCTGTGCCGGATGCTGGCGAGCTCCGGCAGAGCCGACGCCGTCTGGACCACCAGCCTCTACCGGCACGGCGCCCTCGACTACTTCTCCTTGTAGCTCGGAGCCCTCGTCCCGCCCCGCGGCACCCGGCGAACCGCTGCGGCCTCGCCGCCGTCCCCCTCCTTCCCCCCAAAATTCGGTGTTTCCTCCTCGGCCCGGTGTTTCTCCGGCACTTTGTCACCCGGTGCCGCCGATAACACCCGGGACAGCGCGCCGGCTACGGGCATCTCGGCGCCGTGCTGATTAATTAACGCCGGGAGATTGATTAATAAATTGCCGCCGCTCGGCAGGTGCCGAGGAAGCAGAGTCCCGGTAAAAACCGTAACCGCGGCGCTGTTTACGCGTCGACCCGACGGTAACGCCGCGCTCGGCGCGAGGAAACGCCACAGCTCGGCCACGCGGTTTAACCATTTCTTTTCTTTTTTTCCCCTAAACTACCGCGGGTGCCGGCGGCCGCGGCAACACCCGCCTCACCGCGGCGAGCCGGCGCCGGGCTCCGGTGCTGCTGCTTCCATCGCCGCGGCGGTTGACGGTTGGGTGTCCCCAACTCAGCCCTGAGGCGGGGTGACGGGGACGGCCGGCGATTCCCCGGCACAACCCGATCCGCCGGCGCGGAGCAACGGCAACAATTCCTCGGTGAGCCGGTAACGCCGCCCTTCCCAAAGAAAATGCGTCGGGGGTTGCGCCGGGCCGCGGCCGTACTCGAAGCAGGGACTCCACTCGAAAGCCAACGCCGAACGCACCAAACCCACGCCGCCCGCTTTGGCCGGCGCCGGATGATAGAGCCGCCCGTTTTCCGGTAAAACCGTCAAACTCTGCGGTTGGAAGGGCACGACCAGGCGTTCGCCGCCGCCGCAGTAGGAGAGGAGCGGGGTTTTGCCGGAATCCGGTAGGATTTGGGTGAAGACGATGGGCCGATCGTCGCAACGGAGGAAATTCCGCTCCCGACCGCACGGCGAGAGGAACGGGAATTCGGTTTCGTAGCGGCCGCTCCGGTTCGGCTCCAACCGCTTGAAGAAGAAGGTGAGGAACGCTACGTCTGCCGGGACGGACAGACGGACGGCCGTCAGCTCGCCCCGCCCCCACCGCGCCGGTAATCAACCCCCGCTGCGGCGGGGTGATTAATTACCGCGGGGTAGGGGGGGTGTTCGTTAATGGGCCGCCATTTTGGGGGGCTGGCGGAGGGGCGGGGAATTATCGTGCCGGGAAGCGCAAATTAATTAAGGCGCTGCTTAATGAAGGTCATTAATATGCAAATAGCGCCCGGCAAAGGCGCCGGAGCGGGGGAGGGGGGGCGTCCCCGCTGCCGCGGGCCCCCGGGAAGGAGCGGATCCTGATTAAGGCCCTAATTAAGGCTTGGATCCCAATTAAGGAGGATGGGGGGGGGTTGGGGGATCCCACGGGATCCCAGGGGATCCCGGTACCTTTGAAGCAGGTGATGAAGTTCTTGACTTTGGTGTCGTCCAGGAAAAGCTGCGGAAAAAAACGGAAAAAAAAGCTTCAACCCCCCCCCCGAATTCAGCCCTGGGCAGGCTCTGCCTGGGATCCTGTTGGGATCCATCCTGGGGCCGCCCGGGATCTGTCCTGGCTCCCTCTGGGATCTGTCCTGGGTCTGTCCGGGATCCATCTGGGATCTGTCTTGGATCCGTGGGAGTTTTATTTGGGATCTGTCCAGGATCTGTTTGGGATCCGCCTGGGATCTGTCCAGGATCCGTCTGGGATCTGTCCTGGCTCCCTTTGGGATCTGTCCTGGGTCCGTCTGGGGTCTGTCCGGGATCCATCTGGGATCTGTCTTGGATCTGTGGGAGTTTTATTTGGGATCTGTCCAGGATCTGTTTGGGATCCGCCTGGGATCTGTCCAGGATTCCTCTGGGATCTGTCCAGGATCCGTCTGGGATCTGTCCTGGCTCCCTTTGGGATCTGTCCTGGGTCCATCTGGGGTCTGTCCGGGATCCATCTGGGATCTGTCTTGGATCCGTGGGAGTTTTATTTGGGATCTGTCCAGGATCTGTTTGGGATCCGCCTGGGATCTGTCCTGGCTCCCTCCTGGATCTATCCAGGATCCGTCTGGGATCTGTCCCGGCTCCCTTTGGGATCTGTCCTGGCTCCCCCTGGGATCTGCCCGGGATCCGCATGGGTTTTATTTGGGATCTGTTTGAGATCCGCCTGGGATCTCTCCCGGGTCCATCTGGGGTCTGCCCAGGATCTGTGTAGATTCTATTTGGGATCTCTCCGGGATCCATCTGGGGTCTGTTTGGGATCTGTCTGGGGTCTGCCTAGGATCCATCTGGGGTCTGCCTTGGATCCATGTGGGTTCTATTTGGGATCAGCCCAGGATCTGTTTAGGATCTACCTGGGATCCGCCTGGGATCTGTCTGGGGTCAGCCCAGGATCCTTCTGGGATCTGTCTTGGATCTGTGTGGGTCCTATTTGGGATCTGTCCCGGGATCCATCTGGGGTCTGTTTGGGATCCACCTGGGATCTGTCCTGAGCCCATCTATGGGTTTTTTTTGGGGAGGGGATCTGCCCGGGGGATCTGCCTGGGGTTGGTTTGGGATCCATCCGGGCTCTGCCTTGGGCCTGTCCGGGATCCAGATCTGGGATCTGTCTTGGGTCCATGTGGGTCCTATTTGGGAATCTGTCTGGGATCTGTCTGGGACCCGAGCGGGCCCTGTCCTGGGTCCCCCTGCGGGATCTCTTTGGGATCTGTCTGGGGTTTGTTTTGGGTCTGCCCAGGATCTGTCCTGGGATCTGTCCTGGGATCTGCCCTGGGATCTGTCCTGGCTCTGTCTGGGATCCATCTAGGATCTGTCCTGGGATCTGTCCTGGCCCTGCCTGGGATCCATCTAGGATCTGTCCTGGGATCTGTCCTGGCTCTGTCTGGGATCCATCTAGGATCTGTCCTGGGATCTGTCCTGGCCCTGTCTGGGATCCATCTAGGATCTGTCCTGGGATCTGTCCTGGCTCTGTCTGGGATCCATTTAGGATCTGCCCTGGGATTTATCTGAGATCTGTCCTGGGCTCTGTCCAGGCTCTGTCCGGGGTCTGCCTTGGGATCTGCCCGGGATCTGCCCTGGGCTCTGTCGTGGCTCTGTCCGGGATCTGCCCTGGGATCTGTCCTGGGATTTATCTGGGATCTGCCCTGGGCTCTGTCATGGCTCTGTCCGGGATCTGCCCTGGGCTCTGTCCTGGGCTCTGTCCTGGGCTCTGTCTGGGATCTGTCCAGGATCTGTCCTGGGATTTATCTGGGATCTGCCCTGGGATCTGTCCGGGATCTGCCCTGGGCTCTGTCATGGCTCTGTCTGGGATCTGTCCAGGATCTGTCCTGGGATTTATCTGGGATCTGCCCTGGGATCTGCCCGGGATCTGCCCTGGGATCTGTCATGGCTCTGTCCGGGATCTGCCCTGGGATCTGTCCAGGATCTGTCCTGGGATTTATCTGGGATCTGTCCTGGCTCTGTCCTGGGATCTGCCCGGGATCCACCCGGGCTCCCTTTGGGATCCACCCGGGATCCATCCCGACTCCCCTTGGGGTCATTTCGGGCTCTGCCCGGGGCCCCTCTGGGCCCCGCCCGGGATCGGTGCTCCCGCCCCCCGCCCCCCAAGGACACCCCGGTCCCCCCGGATCCCCCCGGTCCCCCCGGATCCCCCCGGATCCCCCCGATCCCCCCGGTCCCGCACCTGCCCCTGGTGATCGATGTAGTAGAAGTACTCGCGGGTGCGGGGCCCCGGGCGCTGCCCCTGCCGGTAACCGGGCCCCGGCCCCGCCGCCCCGCTCGCCCCGGCCCCGAGCCGCAGCCGCAGCGCCGGGGGCAGCCGCATCCCCGCACCCGGCCCCGACACCACGGGCACCGGTAACCGGTACCGGCCCCACCGGCCCCGGGCCTGGCCCCGACGCCGGACCCGGAAGTGGCGCCGGAAGCGGCCCGGCCCCGGTCCGAGGGTGCACGGCTCCGGGCGGGGCCTGCGCCGGCCGCGGGGGGCCCGCGCCGAGGGGCACCGGGGCCTATAGCCCCTATGGGCACCCTATAGATACCTATAGCCCCCGTGGGCACCTATAGCCCCTATGGGCACCCTATGGGCACCCTATGGACACCCTATAGATACCTATAGCCCCCGTGGGCACCCTATGGGCACCCTATGGGCACCCTATGGGCACCTATAGCCCCTATGGGCACCCTATGGGCACCCTATGGACACACTATGGATGCCTATAGCCCCCGTGGGCACCCGGGAACACCCTATGGGCACCCTATGGATACCTATAGCCCCTATGGGTGCCTATAGCCCCTGTGGGCACGCTATGGGCACCCTATGGATACCTATAGCCCCTATGGGTGCCTATAGCCCCTGTGGGCACGCTATGGGCACCCTGTGGGTACCTATAGCCCCTATGGGCACCCTGTGGATGCCTATAGCCCCCGTGGGCACCCGGGGACACCCTATGGGCACCCATGGGCACCCTATGGATACCTATAGCCCCTATGGGTGCCTATAGCCCCTGTGGGCACCTATGGGCACCCAGGGACACCCTGTAGATACCTATAGCCCCCGTGGGCACCCTGTGGGCACCCTATGGTCACCCATGGGCACCCTATAGATACCTATAGCCCCTATGGGCACCCAGGGACACCCTATGGGCACCTATAGCTGCTATGGGCACCCATGGGCACCCTATGGGCACCCTATAGATATCTATAGCCCCTATGGGCACCCAGGGACACCCTATGGTCACCCATGGGCACCCTATAGATACCTATAGCCCCTATGGGCACCCAGGGACACCCTATGGGCACCTATAGCCGCTATGGGCACCTGGGGACACCCTATGGATACTTATAGCCCCTATGGGCACCCTATAGATACCTATAGCCCCCGTGGGCACCTATAGCCCCTATGGGCACCCATGGACACCCTATGGGCACCCATGGGCACCCTATGGATACCTATAGCCCCTATGAGCACCCATGAACACCCTATGGGCACCCTATGGGCACCTATAGCCCCTATGGGTGCCTATAGCCCCTATGGGCACCCAGGGACACCCTATGGATACCTATAGCCCCTATGGGCACCCAGGGACACCCTATGGATACCTATAGCCCCTATGGGCACCCATGGGTACCCTATAGATACTTATAGCCCCCGTGGGCACCCAGGGACACCCTGTAGAAACCTATAGCCCCTGTGGGCACCTATAGCCCCTGTGGGCACCCATGGACACCCTATGGGCACCCATGGGCACCCTATGGGCACCCGGGGACACCCTATGGATACCTATAGCCCCCGTGGGCACCTATGGACACCCTGTGGGCACCTGTGGACACCCTATAGATACTTATAGGCCATGGGCACCCAGGGACACCCTATGGGCACCTATAGCCCCTATGGGCACCCGGGGACACCCTGTAGATACCTATAGTCCCCGTGGGCACCTATAGCCCCTGTGGGCACCCAGAGACACCCTATGGGCACCCTATAGATACCTACAGCCCCCGTGGGCACCCAGGGACACCCTATAGATACCTATAGCCCCCGTGGGCACCTATAGCCCCTATGGGCACCCATGGGCACCCTATGGGCACCTATAGCCCCCGTGGGCACCCATGGACGCCCTATAGATACCTATAGCTCCTGTGGGCACCTATAGCCCCTATGGGCACCCATGGGCACCCTATGGGCACCTATAGCCCCCGTGGGCACCCATGGACACCCTATAGATACCTATAGCCCCTATGGGCACCTATAGCCCCAGTGGGCACCTGTAGCCCCTGTGGGCACCCAGGGACACCCTATGGGCACCTATAGCCCCCGTGGGCACCTACAGACACCCTATGGGCACCCTGTGGTCACCTGTAGCCCCTACGGGCACCTATAGCCCCTATGGGCACCCCCACACAGCCTGTAGACACCCATAGTCCCTATAGACACCCAGAGCCCCTGTAGACACCCATGGACAATTTATAGGCACCCAGAGCCCCTATGGACACCCATCCACCCCTATGGACACCCATAGCCCCTGTGGTCACCCATGCACACCCTATAGACACCCCGAGCCCCTATAGACACCCCCACACCCCCTATAGACAGCCATCTGCACCTGTGGACACCCCTATAAACAGTCATAGACCCCTATAGACACCCAAACCCCCTATAGACACCCAACCCCCCTATAGACACCCATAGCCCTTGTCGATACCCACGCACACCCTATAGATACCCACCTGCCCCTATGGACACCCAGAGCCCCTACAGACACCCGTGCACCCCTATAGACACCCAGAGCCCCTACAGACACCCAGAGGCCCTATAGGCACCCATGTGCACCCTATAGACACCCAGAACCCCTATAGACACCCATGCACCCCTACAGACACCCAGAGCCCCTATAGACACCCATGCACCCCTATAGACACCCAGAGCCCCTACAGACACCCGTGCACCCCTATAGACACCCAGAGCCCCTATAGGCACCCATGTGCACCCTATAGACACCCAGAACCCCTATAGACACCCATGCACCCCTACAGACACCCAGAGCCCCTATAGACACCCATGCACCCCTATAGACACCCAGAGCCCCTATAGACACCCATGCACCCCTACAGACACCCAGAGCCCCTACAGACACCCAGAGGCCCTATAGGCACCCATGTGCACCCTATAGACAACACCCCCCCCCCCAGACATCCACCCCCCCCACCAGAGACTTATACCCCCTATAGACAGCCCTACCCCCTATAGACACCCACCTGGCCCTGTGAACACCCACAGCCCCTATAGACACCCATGCACACCCTATAGACACCCAGGCACCCCTAGAAACACTCATAGACCCCTATAGACACCCGCACCCCTATAGACACCCAGAGGCTCTATAGACACCTACCCACCCCTACAGACAGCCATAGCCCCTATAGACACCCACGCACCCCTATAGGCACCTATATCCCCTATAGACACTTAGAGCCCCTATAGCCACCCATACTGTCTATAGACACCCCCCCCACCCCTATAGACACCCGCACCCCTATAGACACCCAGAGCCCCTATAGACACCCATGCACCCCTATAGACACCCACCCACCCCTACAGACAGCCAGAGCCCCTATAGACACCCACGCACCCCTATAGGCACCTATATCCCCTATAGACACTTAGAGCCCCTATAGCCACCCATACTGTCTATAGACACCCCCACACCCCTATAGACACCCGCACCCCTATAGACACCCAGAGCCCCTATAGACACCCATGCACCCCTATAGACACCCACCCACCCCTACAGACAGCCAGAGCCCCTATAGACACCCACGCACCCCTATAGGCACCTATATCCCCTATAGACACTTAGAGCCCCTATAGCCACCCATACTGTCTATAGACACCCCCACACCCCTATAGACACCCGCACCCCTATAGACACCCAGAGCCCCTATAGACACCCATGCACCCCTATAGACACCCACCCACCCCTACAGACAGCCAGAGCCCCTATAGACACCCACGCACCCCTATAGGCACCTATATCCCCTATAGACACTTAGAGCCCCTATAGCCACCCATACTGTCTATAGACACCCCCACACCCCTATAGACACCCCCCCACCCCTATAGACCCCCATGCCCTCCCTGTGCCCCCTATACATACTCCTACCCTCCCTGTGCCCCTCCCCTGCACCCCTATAGATCCCCCCCCCCCCCCCAAGCTCCCTGTGCACCCCCTCTACACCCCCTGGCACCTATACATACCCCTATATACGTCCCTGTGGAGCTTTAGGGGGGCGTTGCGGTACCCTATAGACACCCTCTCCCCAGCCTCTGCAGCTTTAGGTACCACTATACCCCCCTGTGCTCCCCAATCTGTGCACCCCCTATACACCCCCTATAGACCCTATACACCCTGTGTGCATCCCCCCCCCTGGCCAGTACGTATGTGCCCCATACATCCCCGGAGGAGGGGGGTATAGACCCTGCCCCAGGCACCCTATACTGCTTGCAGGGGGGGCCCTATACACACCCTATACAGCCCGAGTGATGGGGGATGACCATATACACCCCTATAGGGGCTGTATGGCAGGGGTGGGGTGCCCCTATAGAGCCTGAGCGGTGGTGGGCGACCATATATGCACCCTATAGAGGCCGTATACCATATATGCACCCTATAGAGGCTGTATGGCAGGGGTGGGGTGCCCCTATAGAGCCTGAGCGGTGGTGGGCGACCATATATGCACCCTATAGAGGCCGTATGGCATTGGGGGGGTGCCCCTATACAGCCTGAAGGGCAGGGGACACCCATATGTGCCCCTATAGAGGCTGCATGGCAGGGGTGGGGTGCCCCTATAGAGCCTGCAGGGCGGGGGATGACCATATACACCCCTATAGGGGATGTATGGCGTGGGTGGGGTGCCCCTATAGAGCCTGCAGGGCGGGGGATGACCATATACGCCCCTATAGGGGATGTATGGCATGGGGCTTGTACAGACCCCTATACAGCTTCCATAGGCCCCTATAGGCCCCATAGGGCCTCTGTGCCCCACCCACCCAGCCCTATAGGCCCCATAGGGCCTCCGTGCCCCGCCCACCCACCCCTATAGGCCCCATAGGGGCCCCATAGGGCCTCCATGCCCCACCTGGCCGCTCCTATAGACCCCATAGGGCCTCCATGCCCCACCCAGCTGCCCCTATAGGCCCCATAGGGGCCCCACAGGGCCTCCATGCCCCGCCCACCCAGCCCTATAGGCCCCATAGGGCCTCCATGCCCCACCCAGCTGCCCCTATAGGCCCCATAGGGGCCCCATAGGGCCTCTGTGCCCCGCCCACCCCTATAGGCCCCATAGGGCCTCCATGCCCCGCCCCCCCAAGCCCCGCCCCCCCAGCCCTTGATCCGCTCCAGAGTGAACGAGGCCGCGCGCTCTCCATACGTAGCTTTATTCACACGGGGGGGGGGGGGAGGGGGAGGGGCGGGGGGGCGGGGCCTCTATACATCCCCGCGCCCCAGTGACAGAGTGCGGCGGCCAATGGGGCGAGACCCCTCCCCCCTCCAAACCCCGCCCCCGGGGGCGGGGCCTGCAGCGGCCGGGGCGGCTTGGCCCCGTTTCTGTGGGTTTTTTAATTAATTATTATTAATTTTTTAATTAATTTGGTTTCTTTTTTTAATAATTTTCTTATTTTTAATAATAAATAAAAGGCTAAAAAAAAAAAAGAGGGGGGAGGGGGGGAATTAATTAAAAAAAAAAAAGAAATTAATATATAAAACCTGGCGGGGGGGGGAATAAAAATAATTAACTGGGAATTAAGGAAATGGGGACCCCTCCCCCCGCCGCTGCCCCCCCCCCCCCCCCGCTGCCCCCCCCCCGCCCCCTCCCCCGCGCCTGGCAGTGAGCGGAGCTGGGAGGTAGCGTTGGGGACCCCCTCCCCCACCCTGGGGGCCCCCCCCGCCCCCACCCAAACCCCCAGCCGTGAAAACGAGGGGGCTCCGATTAATTAATAACGATTAATAACGCTCTTTATAGCTCGAGAGACTCGGGTGGGTGCCCCCCTCCCCCCACCCCGGGTGGGTGCCCCCCTCCCCCCCCCCCGTGGGTGGAGCCGAAGGCACTTGGGGGGCGGCCGTGGGGTGGGGGGGGACCCTTCGGCTCCGGCGGGGGGAGATGGGGGAGGGGCAGCGGGGAGGTGGGTGCTGAGGGGTGCAGGAGGAGCAGGAGATGGTGATGGGTGCCGAGATGGGTCCTGGAGGAGCAGGAGATGGTGGGTGCCAAGATGGGTTGGCCAAGAGCAGGAGATGATGGGTGCCAAGATGGGTCCAGCAGAAATGATGGGTGCCAAAGATGGGTTGGGTGGGACCTGGAGGTGATGATGGGTGCTGAGATGGGTCCAGGAAGACCAGGAGATGATGGGTGCCAAGATGGGTTGGCCAAGAGCAGGAGATGATGGGTGCCAAGATGGGTTGGGCAGGACCTGGAGGTGATGGTGGGCACCAAGATGGGTCCAGGAAGACCAGGAGATGATGGGTGCCAAGATGGGTCCTGGAGGAGCAGAAGATGATGGGTGCCAAGATGGGTTGGCCAAGAGCAGGAGGAGATGATGGGTGCCAAGATGGGTTGGGTGGGACCTGGAGGTGATGGTGGGCACCAAGATGGGTCCAGTAAGAGCAGGAGATGATGGGTGCCAAGATGGGTTGGGCAGAACCAGGAGGAGATGATGGGTGCCGAGATGGGTCCAGGAAGACCAGGAGATGATGGGTGCCAAGATGGGTTGGGCAGAACCAGGAGGAGATGATGGGTGCCGAGATGGGTCCAGGAAGACCAGGAGATGATGGGTGCCAAGATGGGTCCAGCAGAGATGGTGGGTGCCAAGATGGGTTGGGTGGGACCTGGAGGTGATGATGGGTGCTGAGATGGGTCCAGGAAGACCAGGAGATGATGGGTGCCAAGATGGGTCCTGGAGGAGCAGAAGATGATGGGTGCCAAGATGGGTTGGCCAAGAGCAGATGATGGGTGCCAAGATGGATCCAGCAGAGATGATGGGTGCCAAGATGGATCCAGCAGAGATGATGGGTGCTGAGATGGGTCCAGAAGGAGCAGATGGTGGGTGCCAAGATGGGTTGGCCAAGAGCAGGAGATGATGGGTGCCAAGATGGGTTGGGTGGGACCTGGAGGTGATGATGGGTGCTGAGATGGGTCCAGGAAGACCAGGAGATGATGGGTGCCAAGATGGGTTGGGTGGGACCTGGAGGTGATGGTGGGCACCAAGATGGGTCCAGGAGGAGCAGGAGATGATGGGTGCCAAGATGGGTTGGCCAAGAGCAGGAGATGATGGACACCAAGATGGGTTGGGCAGGACCTGGAGGTGATGGTGGGTGCCAAGATGGGTCCAGTAGGAGCAGGAGATGATGGACACCAAGATGGGTTGGCCAAGAGCAGGAGGAGATGGTGGGTGCTAAGATGGGTCCAGCAGGGCCAAGCAGAGATGATGGGTGCCAAGATGGGTTGGGTAGAACCAGGAGGAGATGGTGGGTGCTGAGATGGGTCCAGGAAGACCAGGAGATGATGGGTGCCAAGATGGGTTGGGTGGGACCTGGAGGTGATGGTGGGCACCAAGATGGGTCCAGGAGGAGCAGGAGATGATGGGTGCCAAGATGGGTTGGCCAAGAGCAGGAGATGATGGACACCAAGATGGGTTGGGCAGAACCAGGAGGAGATGGTGGGTGCCAAGATGGGTCCAGCAGGGCCAAGCAGAGATGATGGGTGCCAAGATGGGTCCAGCAGAAATGATGGGTGCCAAGATGGGTTGGGCAGAACCAGGAGATGATGGGTGCTGAGATGGGTCCTGGAGGAGCAGAAGATGATGGGTGCCAAGATGGGTTGGGCAGGACCTGGAGGTGATGGTGGGCACCAAGATGGGTCCTGGAGGAGCAGGAGATGATGGGTGCCAAGATGGGTCCAGCAGAGATGATGGGTGCCAAGATGGGTTGGGTAGAACCAGGAGGAGATGATGGGTGCCAAGATGGGTCCTGGAGGAGCAGAAGATGATGGGTGCCAAGATGGGTAGGGCAGGGCCTGGAGGTGATGGTGGGCACCAAGATGGGTCCAGGAGGAGCAGGAGATGATGGGCACCAAGATGGGTTGGGCAGAACCAGGAGGAGATGATGGGTGCCGAGATGGGTTGGGCAGGACCTGGAGGTGATGGTGGGCACCAAGATGGGTCCTGGAGGAGCAGGAGATGATGGGTACCAAGATGGGTTGGCCAAGAGCAGGAGATGATGGGTGCCAAAGATGGATTGGTTGGGACCTGGAGGTGATGGTGGGCACCAAGATGAGTCCAGGAGGAGCAGGAGATGATGGGTGCCAAGATGGGTCCAGCAGAGATGATGGGTGCCAAGATGGGTCCAGCAGGGCCAAGCAGAGATGATGGGCACCAAGATGGGTCCAGCAGAACCAGGAGAAGATGACGAGCACCAAGATGGGTCCAGCAGGAGCAGGAGGAGATGATGCGTACCAAGATGTTTTGGGCAGGACTGAGCAGAGATGATGGGCATCAAGATGGTTCCAGGAGAACCAGGAGGACGTGATGAGTGCCAAGATGGTTCCAGCGGGACCAGAAGGAGATGATGGGCACCAAGATGGGTCCAGCAGGACCAGAAGGAGATGACGGGCACCAAGATGGGTCCAGCAGGACCAGAAGGAGATGATGGGCACCAAGATGAGTTGGGCAGGACCAGGAGGTGATGACGGGCACCAAGATGGGTCCAGCAGGACCAAGAAGAGATGATGGGTGCCAAGATGGGTTGGGCAGGAGCAGGAACAGATGATGGGTGCCAAGATGGGTCCATCAGGGCCAGGCAGAGATGGTTGGTGTCAGGATGGGTCTTTCAAGGCCAGGAGGAGATGATGGGGCCCGTGATGGGTCCGGCAGGGCCAAGGTGGGTGCTGACATGGGTCCTTTGAGGCCCGGTGGTGCCGAGGCGTGGTGAGATGGCTCCGGCGTGCTGCCCGGGATGGGCGCCACGACGCGCGCGGGCGGTGACCTGCCCACCCAGCTCCTCCAGCACCCCAGGATGGGCAAGTGGCCACCACGAGGGAGTCCCAAAGGGACCCCCGGCACCCACCCCTGGGTGCACCCAGCTCCGCCGTGCGATGCGCCCCGGCTCCGCCCGCCGTCTCCTTCCCCGCGGGCTGGGACTCTCCTGGCACCGGGACGCTTTGTCACCCGGGTCCCCGATGCGCCGCGTTCTCCGGGTGCTCGACGCCCTGCTCCGCTCAGCACCGGCCCTGGAGCTGCTCCCTGCCCCACGGCTCTGCTCTCGACCCCGCCGTCCCCCACGCCGTCACCCGCTCCCCAGGTCCCCGTTGCCACCCACGGCCACGCGGGACACCCGGGGCTGGAAACGCCGCCCGTCCCCGGGGAAGCGGGATGCTCCGCGCCGGCTCTGTGGGTGCTGCCGTCCCTGGGGACCCCCCAACGCGGCTGATCCCTCCTCCGGCCGGCGAAGAGGTGGGCAGCGAGGTGACCGACGGGACGCGGGGGAACGCGTCCCGCCGTAGGACGGGCAGGCGGGGACGGAGCCGGGCAGGGCGCGGCGCAGGACGAGCCGCCCAGCCCCCTCCTTCTGCGGGGTCCGGTTTGTGCTCCTCGGCCGAGCGGGGGCGGAGGGGAGGGGGCTCATGGCGGCGCGGGGCGGGGGGACACGCGGTGGCGGCTGCTATAGGACGCCCTCCATGAAGCTGGTGTCGAGGTGCTGGATGAGCACCCGGATGAAGGACATCTCCTTGCGGGTGTTCTCGAAGATGATCCGCGGGTCGTCCGACTGACAGCGCAGGCAGTTGGGGGCCATCACCATGGCCAGGTTATTGACGTCCATCTTGGTGACGGCCACGTTGGCCGGCTGTACGAACACCTGGGAGCGGGAGGAGGAAGGCGGCGGTGACGGGGCGGTGGGAAACGGGTGGGAGGTCCGCGGGGACCTCCCGGTTCTTGGATGAGATTGGGGTCACCGCGTTGGGAACCCCACAGCAACTTGAGGAAGCCAAAGCCACCTCAAGAAGCTGGGAGGTGGCCCCGGAGCAGGGGGGGGACACGGTGGGGGAGGTCCCGGCCGTACCTGGAGGAAGCGGATGAGGTAGCACAGCACCATTTTGTTGATCCTGGGCAGCGAGTGGACGACAGCGATGGCCGCCTCGGGGTTCTCGTAGTGGGTGATGCACTGCTCGTAAAACTCGTGGGGGATCAGCGGCTCCTCCAGCTCCCGGTACCAGAGCTTCAGCAGGGAGGCTGGCGGGGAGCGGAGAAGATGGGGAGATGTGAGACCTGCCGGGTGGAGGGCCTGATCCTGCACCCCCCACCGCGGCCCCGGGGGATCCTACCGGGAACGTGGGGGTCCTCCAAGCCGGTGGGGATCTTCCACTGATCCACCTGCAGCTTGAGCGCGTTGACCTCGTCGATGTCACCGGGGACTCTGCAGGGGGAAGAGACGTCGGTTCCCAAGCAAGAGATGGGGACCCACCTGCCTAACGCCCCACCCCGGGCTTTGGGGGCCCCCCTGGGTGCAGGTGGGGTGCAAGGAGAGCCAAGAGGGGCCAGCAGCTGGGGATGGAGCCATTTTAGGACCTGGTTGCTGCCCCATAGGGACGTGGCATCCCGCTGAAGACCCCAACGTGACTCTGGTGGCCACCAGAGACCGGGCGTGATCTTGCTGTGGAGAAATCCCGACGGCCTCGGAGCAAGGAGAAGTTGGGGGGCTGCTCTCTGCCCCACGGGAGGAGAAAGGCACCCGTGGGGACGCAGGGAGGGGGGCAGCTGCCCCATAACGAGGTGACTCGTTATGGTTTCCCCCATGAGAAGGTCCCGGGGATCTCCCCGCAACCGTAGGTGGCCTTACCTGAAGATGCCCTCGGTCTGGTCCCCGTTGAGCGCCAGGACCTCCTCGGAGAGGCGGGTCTGCACCCAGGGCAGCTGCCGGTCGGGGTACCGCTCCTTCTGCATGTTGATGATGTCCTGCAGGGAGCTGCCGAACATGGAAGGGTTGAAGACGGCGTTCTTGGCGTGACGGATCTCCTCGATGTTTGGCTTCTTCAGGCCCTGTGAGAGACGAGAGAAGCCACCGGCGCCGTTAGGAGCTGCGGCCGGCGTCCCTGCTGCCGACACAGGTTCTGCTGAACGCCGGCACCGCGTGGCCGAGCTCCAGGGCTGGTTGTGCCGTATCCAGAGCCCATCGTGGACACGGACACGGAGCCACGGATGAGCTCCAGCCAACTCGGCCAAGGTCTCCAGCGGCACCACGTCAGCCAGAAGCTCCGCGCCGAAACGCAGCCTCCGCCCACCGTTTTGATTCGAAAGCGACTCCAGCCCTGGGGACTCTCCCCCCATGGTGCTGGGTTGGACCCTCGCGCTCTGCCGCGGGGCCACGGCCACGTCGGAGCACCCACGCATAGGGATGAGGACGAGCCACGGCTCTGGGATGCTTCCGGAAAGCGGAGCACCGGCATTGTGGTTGGTTCGAAGCCTGCTTGAAGCGGAGGCACCGGCACCGGCTCCTGCGTGGTGCGGGGTGAGGGGAAACCTCCGGGTCCCTCTGCAGCTGGGCTGGTGGTTGGGTGACGGGGGACACTGCTGCCCTTCGCGCCGCCCAGGAGATGTGGTGGGACGCAGAAGGGATGGACGCGGCCAAGGTGCGTGGTGGGATGGAGAAGAGAGGGATGGAGCGGACGTGTGCGTGGTGGGATGAAGGGATGGGCGCAGCCAACGTGTGCGTGGTGGGATGGAGAAGAGGAGAAGGATGGAGTCGATGTGGGTGTGGTGGGATGAAGGGGTGGATGCACTGGACGTGCGTGGTGGGATGGAGAAGAGAAGGATGGAGCGGACGTGTGCGTGGTGGGATGGAGAAGAGAAGGATGGAGCGGACGTGTGCAGGGTGGGATGAAGGGATGGACGCAGCCGACGTGTGCATGGTGGGATGGAGAAGAGGAGAAGGATGGAGTGGATGTGGGCATGGTGGGATGAAGGTATGGATGCAGTGGACATGTGTGTGGTGGGATGCAGAAGAGGAGATGGAACCAGATGATCTTTCAGGTCCCTTCCAACCCAAACCTTTCTATGATTCCATGACGTGTGCGTGGTGGGATGCAGAAGAGGAGATGGAACCAGATGATCTTTCAGGTCCCTTCCAACCCAAACCTTTCTATGATTCTATGACGTGTGTGTGGTGGATGGAGAAGAGATGGATGTGGTGGACGTGTGCGTGGTGGGACGGAGAAGAGGAGATGGACGCGGTGGACGTGGTGGGATGCAGAAGAGATGAATGCAATGGATGTGTGCATGGTGGGATGAAGGGATGGACGCAGCCAACGTGTGCGTGGTGGGATGTGGAAGAGGAGATGGACGCAGTGGCCACATGCGTGGTGGGAAGCAGAAGGGATGGACACAGCAGACGTGTGCATGGTGGGATGAAGGGATGGATGCAGTGAACATGTGCGTGGTGGGATGCAGAAGAGGAGATGGAACCAGATGAGGTTTAAGGTCTCTTCCAACCCAAACCGATCTATGATTCCATGATGTGTGCGTGGTGGGATGCAGAAGACATGGACATGGTGGGATGCAGAAGAGGAGATGGAACCAGATGATCTTTAAGGTCCCTTCCAACCCAAACCATTCTGTGATTCTATGACGTGTGCATGGTGGGATGGAGAAGAGGAGATGGACACAGCGGACACGTGCGTGGTGGGAAGCAGAAGGGATGGACATGGCAGCCATGTGCATGGTTGGAAGCAGAAGAGGATATGGATGGAGCAGATGTGTGTGTGGTGGGATGAAGGGATGGATGCAGCCAACGTGTGCGTGGTGGGATGTGGAAGAGGAGATGGAACCAGATGAGCTTTAAGGTCTCTTCCAACCCAAACCATTCTGTGATTCTATGACATGTGCGTGGTGGGATGCAGGAGATGGACACAGCGGACACGTGCGTGGTGGGAAGCAGAAGGGATGGACATGGCAGCCACGTGCATGGTGGGATGCAGAAGAGGAGATGGATGGAGTGGACATGTGCATGGTGGGATGAAGGGATGGACGCAGCCAACATGTGAGTGGTGGGATGCAGAAGAAGAGATGGACGCAGCTCCCTGATGGCTGGATCCGGCCCAGCGTCTCCCATCCAGACGGAGCCGCCCCGGCCGCGCCTGGGGCCGCTGGCGGGGTCGGGGTCCTCAATCGCTCCGGTCTTTGCCTTCAAAGATCGGCAGGACACGGCCGTCGATGAGCCCTTGGCGAGCCTGGCGAGTGATGCGTCCCCTCCCACCGCCGGGCCTCGTCTCGGGAGACGTCGCCGGGAAGAGCCGAGCTGCCGCGGACCGAGGAGGGGTCCCGCCGGCTCTTCTCTGTCCCCATGAAACGAGGAGGGGGAAACTGAGGCAGCCGTGGTGGTGGCGGGGCCGTGAAGGGCACCCTGGGCTGTAAATTAATCCCGATCTGGGGGGGTTTTATTAAATAATTCAGCTGCCGGCTTGACGGCACCGACGGCCCCGGGGATGGATCCAGCTCGGCGCGCTGCCGCGGTGATGCAGAGCCGGGAGGAGCCGGGGGGTCCGGCAGGGCAGCGCCCCCGAAAGCTGGGGAGATGGGAGCTGCTGGGGCATCCGTGTCAATCCTTGGCGGGCTTTTGCTCCCGGGATCGTTTCCTTGATCCCTGTTCGGTCTCCTGGTGCTGGGTAGCTTTGGGAAGGAGCTGGTGGACTCCAGAAGGTCCCCAGAAGGTCCCCAGAAGGGATGCGATGATGGCCAAACCACGCTGGCGACGCCCGCACCCGCGCTCACCACAGAGCTGGCGCAAGCTACCGCGCCGTTCCCAACGCTCTCCGGCTTCATCCCTCCTCCTCCAGACCCCACCCCCAAAGCCCAGCAGCCCCTTCGGTGGTCCCGGCCGGGGCGGGGGTTGCCCCCCACCCTTGCCCCCCACCGTGCCCAACGGTTGGACCATACCTTCTTGGCTCCCGTCAGCGCTGCCTTCTGCAGCTTGTTGTAGCAGTACTTGGCGTAAGTGCTTATTGCCACCCCTGGAAGAGAAAACAGAGCGATTTGGGGGTCAGCTCCGCGTGACGGGGGGTTCCGGGGGGGTCTGTCCCCTGCCAGGGGGGTGAAGCTCATCCCGGCTCCAGGAGGAGAAGCCACGTCCTTGTTACCCACCTAACGTGGAGCCTCGGAGCCCCTCGGGCTCCATCCTCCGGCTCTTGGGGTTGAGTTTTCACCCCGCGGCCATCGCGGCCGCTGTCACCCGCCCCGACGCCGTCCCTCCTCTCCTCCTGACGCCGCCGCGGCCGCCCTCGGCCCTCGCCATCCGGCCTCTCCTCCTGACGCACTTCACCGTCACGCCATCTTCACGAGGAGATGGCACCCTCAACCCTTGGAGCATCCCCAAGCGGCCAACGGGCTCATCCCAAGGGAGACGCTCCAACATCCCGCGGCCAAGAACCCCGGAGACCCGGCCGTACCTTCTGCACCACCCCAGAAGATGCTGGTAGCCCCATAAATCCTTTCAAGAGCCTAAAAATAGGCAAATTAAACAAAAAAATGCCATCATCTGGGCCCTTCTCTCATTTGGTAGCTTTGCAACTACGGCGCCAGCACCGGTCCTGCCGTCGGCGCGGCTTTTGCGCCACCGGAGCCGCGCGTCCTGAACCCATCGCACCGGTGAGAACGGTCCAGGAGTTAAAAATGTGCTTTTTGGATGTAATATTGGTGCAAAAGAGGGGAAAAAAGGGTTTCTGGAGAAGAGCTGGCCCCCCAATGGGCGCTTTTTGGTTAAAACCAAATTTGGGGAATCGGGACCATCCGCTTTTCCCGCCGTCCTAACGCCGTTGTCTTCAAAGGGTTTCTCCGACGGTTTTTTGGCCCAGTAAATGCTCTGGCGGGGTCTGAAGCCACCCCGAAGGAGGTGGCTTGGGGGACATCCGGGACGGGGTGACCTCAAATCTGGTTTCCGTTCGTGGAATCACCAAATCAGCGACTGGTTTGGGTTGGAAGGGACCTTTGACGGGCACCCGGTCCAACCCCCCGCCACGGGCAGGGCCATCGCCCACCAGATCAGGACGCAGCCCAGGAGATGACGGGGCTCACGTCCCATTTGTCACCCGCCGGTGTCCCCAAAGTCCTTCCCCACTCTCCATCCCCTCGGCCCCCAGCCCGGAGGGACACCGGGGGTCGGCCGCACCCAGCGGCAGGACCTCGGCCTGGTTGAACCTCACGAGGTTCGCGGGGGCCCCCCCGCGTCTCCGGCGTGACCAGGTCCCTCAGGCGGGTCAACGCCACCGCTCGGGCTCGGCGTCACCTCCGAACGCGCGGCGGGCGGGCGGGCGCGATCCCACCGCCTACGGCGGCGACGACGTTCAACAGCGGCCTTCACCCGCGGCGGCCATTGAAGCCATTTCTTGGGGTGCTTCCGCCCCGCCCGCTCCCAGCGCCGCCATCGCTGGGTGACGCTGAGGTCCCTCATCTTGCGCCGGAACCTCTCGGTTCTATCCGGCACGCCGAGCCCTCGCCGGCGTCCCGCTCCCGGCGGCGGGTTCCCGGCCACCCCCCCGCCAAGCCCAGGGGATGCTGGGAAAAGGGGCTCATCCCGCGCCCGCCGCCGCCGCGCCGGTGATGGCGGCGGCACCGGGGGGGCTCGTGCCCGCGGCGGGGTCGGCCGGCCAACGCCGCCAACGAAATTAATTAAATTAATTAAATTAATTAAATTAATTAAATTAATTAAATTCCTACCGCTGCCCTCCCGTTAATTGCTATTAAATTTACATCTTTATATATAATATATTTATATTTACTATTCTATATAATATTGCGATTTATAGATTGCATTCTATGTACCATTATATAGTGATCTAGAACATTATAGATAATATTATATAGACACTATTAATATTATTTCATAATATTATATATAACATTATATAGACATTATTAATATCATTTTACAATATTATATATAATATTATATAGACATTAATATTATTTTACACTATTATATATAATATTATATAGACATTAATATTATTTTACAATATTATATATAATATTATATAGACATTATTAATATTATTTTATAATATTATATATCATATAATATTATATAGACATTATTAATATTATTTTATAATATTATATATAACATTATATAGACATTATTAATATCATTTTACAATATTATATATAATATCATATAGACATTATTAATATTATCTTATTATATATAACATTATATAGACATTATTAATATCATTTTACAATATTATATATATTATATAGACATTATTAATATTATTTTATAATATTATATATAACATTATATAGACATTATTAATATCATTTTACAATATTATATATATTATATAGACATTAATATCATTTTATAATATTATATATAACATTATATAGACATTATTAATATCATTTTACAATATTATATGTAATATTATATATAAACATTATTAATATTATCTTATAACATTATATATAATATTATATAGACATTATTAATATTATTTTATAATATTATATATAATATAACATTATATAGACAATATTATTTTATAATATTATATATAATAGTATGTATTTAGACATTACTTATATTGCTTTAATAATACTATATAATATTACATATAAAATATTCTATCTAATGTGATATATAATTATATATAATGTTATCTATATTCATCTATAACATTACATATAATATTCTACGGATTATATTTATTATATTTTAAAATTACAGTATTCATATTCATATTAAAGATTATATATTTCATTTATAATATTATATATTTATATATATTATATACCATGTTATATAGAAATATATATTATATATTCTATGCAACTTTATATATAATACATAAAAATACAAAATTGACAGAATATATATTTATATATTATAGCCAATGTATTGTTATATATTATACATAATGTTATATAGCTAATGTATTTTTATATATTACATATAATGTTATATAGAAATAGAGAATATTATGTATTCTATGTAACGTTATATATAATATAGAGAAATACATAATATTCTCTATTTCTATATAACATTAGGTGTAATATATAAAACCACAAAATATGATATAATATATATTTCTCGATTATATATATTTCTATATTATATATAATGTTATATCTAATATATAATATGATAGAATATATTTATATTTTATATATTATATATTATTTCCATATTATATATAATGTTATATATGATATATGGTATTGTATTATATATTATATATAATCATATACATATCTCATATATATGATATGTATATATATCATATATATAATCATATATATAATATATACATATATGTATATATAATCATATATATAATATATGATATTATATATTATGTATTACATATATTATTTATACATTATATATAACACTGTATATAATGTTATATATTTAATATATTTAGTAGCAATTATATATATTATATATAATATATAATATATATTATATATATTATATTATTATAATATATATAATATATAAAAAATATATAATATTATTATAATATATAATATATATAATATATTTAATACATAGCTAATAGCTAATAGCTAATATATCATATTATGTATTATATATTATATATGGTATATATTATATACAAATATGTATTCATATATATTTATAGATTGTATATGATATATATCATATATGCATTTATATATTATATATGATACATATGATACATAAATATATATTCACATATATTTATAGCTTATATACGATATATGATATGTGCATTTATAAATTATAAATGATATGATATATGATATATATTATATAAGAATATATATCCACATCTATTTATAGATTATATACAATATATTATATACGATATATTATATGTATTTATATATGATATATGCTATGATATATGATATATAAAAATATATATTTATAGATTATATACGATATATTATATATGATATATGTATTTATATATAATATATGCTATGATATATGATATATATTATGTAAAAATATATATTTATAGATTATATACGATATATATTATATATGATATATGTATTTATAGATTATATATGATATATATTATATAAAAATATATATTTATAGCTTATATACGATATATTATATACGATATATTATATGTATTTATAGATTATATATGATATATATTATATAAAATTTATATTTATAGCTTATATACGATATATTATATTGTATGTATTTATAGATTATATATGCTATATGATATATATTATATAAAAATATATTTATAGATTATATACGATATTTATGATATATGATATATGATATATATTATATAAAATATATATTTATAAATTATATACGATATATTATATACAATATATTATATGTATTTATAGATTATATATGATATGATATATGATATATATTATATATAACTATATATTCACATATCTTTATCGATCACGATATATTATATACGATATATTATATGTAATTATATATGATATATGATATATGATATATATTATATAAAATATATTTAGAGATTATATACGATATATACGATATATGTATTTATATATGATATATGCTATGATATATGATATATATTATATAAAAATATATATTTAGAGATTATATACGATATATACGATATATTATATGTATTTATATATGATATATGCTATGATATATGATATATATTATATAAAAATATATATTTATAGATTATATACGATATATTATATACGATATATGTATTTATATATGATATATGCTATGATATATGATATATATTATATAAAATATATTTAGAGATTATATACGATATATTATATACGATATATGTATTTATATATGATATATGCTATGATATATGCTATATATTATATACAAATATATATTTGTAGATTATATACGCTATATATGATATATTATATGTATTTATATATGATATATGATATATATTCTATACAATACATTGATATATGACATATATCCTATATCTTCTCTCTCTCTCACATCGTACTCCTGCCTCCCGCTCCTACCCCCAGGAGCGACCCCCCGCCCCATCGCGGCTC
This sequence comes from Theristicus caerulescens, assembly GCA_020745775.1. NCBI lineage: Eukaryota > Metazoa > Chordata > Aves > Pelecaniformes > Threskiornithidae > Theristicus > Theristicus caerulescens. Next base: position 167,418,285 of record CM036558.1, on the reverse strand, counting down.
CCCGCTCCCCGCGGCCCCCGCTCCCCGGCGGCGGCGGCGGGCGCGGGGGCTGCGGGGCGAGCGGGGGCCGGCCCCTACCGTCGTGCCGGGCGCTATGGGGCTGGGGTTTCGCTCGCAATTTGGATTTCTTCTGAGGGGTCCTGGCCAGGATTTCGTGAATGTGCTGGGTCACTGGGGAATAAAGAGAGCGATGAAGAGGGGGGGCGGGGGCGGGGGGAGGGGAAATGCAAAGGGGAGGGGGGGATAAACTGGGGAACAGGAGAATGGGGGATACGTTAATAAAAAATTAAAAAAAAAATGGGAATACCAAGGGGAATGGGAATAAGAATGAAAAAAATGCTAAAAACAAAAAAAGAAAATAAATAGAAAATAAATAGAAAATAATAGGAATAATAATAATAATAGAAAATAAATAGAAAATGAAAATACAAATGGGAATAAGAATGAAAAAAAACCCTAACATCAAAAAAAAAAAGAAAATAAATAGAAAATAAATAGAAAATAATAGAAATCATAATAATAATAGAAAATAAATAGAAAATGAAAATACAAATGGAAAGGGAAAGAAAGGGGAGGAAAAATATCTAGGAAAAATGAAAATGGGGAATAAATCAATAAAAAAATTAAAAAAAAAAATGGGAATACCAAGGGGAATGGGAATAAGAATGAAAAAAAACCCTAAAAACAAAAAAAAGAAAATAAATGAATGAAGAAATTGAAGAAATAAATAGAAAATGAAAATACGAATGGAAAGGGAAAGAAAGGGGAGGAAAAATATCTAGGAAAAATGAAAATGGGGAATAAATCAATAAAAAAATTTAAAAAAAATGGGAATACCAAGGGGAATGGAAATAAGAATGAAAAAAAACCAACAAAAAAAAGAAAATAAATGAATGAATAAATAAATCGAAACTGAAAATACAAATGGAAATGAAAATAAGAGTGGGGAAAAAAGGGAATAAATAAATAAATACATAAATAGAAAATGAAAATACAAATGGAAATGAAAATAGGAATGAAAAAATGAATGAGTAAATTGCAAATGCAAATGCAAATGAACATAAGAATTAAAAAAACCTTAAGAAAAAAAGTAAATAAATAAATAAATTGAAAATGAAAATACAAATGAAAATGAAAATAAGAATGAAAAAATGAAAATAAAAAAGAAAACAAATAAATAAATAAATTGAAAGTGAAAACGGAAATGCAAATGAAAATAAGAATGAAAAAAACCCCTAAAATACAAAACGAAATAAATAAATAAATAAATTGATACCGAAAGTACCAATGAAAATGGAAATAAGAATGAAAAAAAAACCCTGACAAGAAAAAAGAAAATAAATAATAAATTGAAAATGAAAATAAGAAAAATTCAAAGAAAAATTGTGAAATAAAAATACATGAAAATGAAAATAAATAAAATAGAAATGAAAATGAAAATAAAAATAAATGAAAATTAAAATAAAAATGGAAAAGAAAAGAAAATAGAAATGAAAATAAAAATAAATAAAATGAAACTAAAACTAAAATTAAATAAAATGAGGATAAATGAAAATGAAAATGAAAATGAAAATGAAAATAAATAAAATGAGGATAAATGAAAATGAAAATAAAACTGAAAATAAAATTAAATAAAATGAAGATAAATGAAAATGAAAGTGAAAATAAAATATAACAAGTAGAAATGAAAATGGAAATCAGAAAATAAAAATAATGAAAATAAAATTAACAAATAAAACAGACAAAAGAAAACAAAACCAATGAATAAATAAAATGACAATGAAATAAAACTGACAATAAAATTAAAAATAAAAATGCAAACGACCAAAACCCAACGGGGCGACGGTGGCGGGGCCGGCGGCAGGGCCCGGCTGGAGCGGAGCCGAGCGCGGGCAGGCTGCCGCGGGGGCGTGGCGCTGGTGGGGGACCCTCTCCTGGCCGCGCGCCCGTTTTTGCCGCCGGCGCGCGCCGAATCCAGCGTGAGCGCGGCGAGGAAATGAGCTTGAGACCTCTGCTGCGGGCAGGCGGGGGCGGGACGCGGGCAGCCGCCGGCATGCCGGTACCGGAGCCGGCTGCCCGTCCCGCCCCGCCGCCCTGGGGGACGCTCCGGCACACGGGGCTTTGCCGACCCCGGCTACGCCTGGGTTGGCTCCATCTCCTCGCGTCCCCAAGCTGGGCAGCTCCGCCCCGGCGCCACGTGACGCCGGCGTCCCCAGGCGTCCCCGCTTGCTCCCTGGCCACCCAAACCCAACCCGAGCGATTCGAGCTCCGTCTCCCGAGGCTGCCCGACCCCGACCGGATCCCACCGCGCGCGAGACGGCGCCGGTGGGGACGGCCGAGCCCAGGAGTGGAGAAGGGCTCCTACGATTCCCACCCGTTTGGGGTCAAACAACCAAAATTTGTCTCTTCTATCTGCCATCACCAAAAACCACCGCGGCAGCTGGGAATCAAGATGGCTCCCCTTCCAGCGTGGTTTTTTTTTGATCCAAAGCTCCTCGAGAAGCCAGAAGGAGCAGCTGGAGATGGCGACGGTGAAACCAGAGAACCAGAGAATGGTTTGGGTTGGAAGGGACCTCCAAAGGTGTCCTCACGGGCCGGGAGAAGTCCCGCTTACGGCCACCTCCAGCGGAGGTGACGCTGAGCCCGCGGCAAAGGTGTCAAAGCTCATTTCGCCTTGCGTCTCACGCTGGATTTCCGTGCGCCGGGGAGGAAAGGCCGGCGGTAAAGGCACCGCCGCGCTCGCTGCACCTCCGGGAGGGCCGTTGGCCGAGTTCCTCGCCCACCTTTCCACAAGGAGACTCATGAATGCGAAGGGGAAAGGCACCAAATAATAATAAATAAACGGGTTGCAACGTCCGCAGGGGCAAAAGCCACCGGGCAGCGGTTTCTCGCTTACCTTTAGTGTCGTTCACCGGATCCATGTGCCTGTAAATGTATCCTTCTAGGTAGGAATGAAATTTGGGTGTGGGTGGGAAAAAGGCCAAACAAATGGCCATGAGCTCCCAGCCCCGGGCCAGGCTCTCGTAACGGAAGTTCTCGGTGGTCTGCCGGCACAGCTGGATGTAGAGCTCGTCTCTCAGCCCCTGCATGCTCCAGCCTTTGGTGGCGATCTCCAAGGCCACGTTGAGTTGGTCCGTCTTGGCCCGCCGGTCCCCCATGTACATCTGAATCAGTTTAAATATCTCGCACGCCTCTTTCTTGACGTTGCGGTCGTTGGTCATGATCATGGGTTTCTTGATGGACTCGCTGCTCCAGGCCAGCATGTTGGCGATGGACACCTTCCTGCGGAAGAGCCCTTGGGTGTGCTTGTTGAAGTGCTTGGAGGCCCAGTTCTCAATGTCCGTCTCCGAGGAAGGCTTCCGCAGGTTGAAGGTGGGGAAGACACAGCTGGCGCTAGGCATCATGTTCCTGGTCTGTCTGCTGTTCTCGAACTGGGCGCAGGCACCGAGATCCTCCGACTAGGAGACATCAGCCGGACAAGTCAATGTTACCAACGGCATGGCTGCGCCACCAAACCAAGCAACCGACCGACCAACCAACGAACCAACCAACCAACTGATCAAGCAAGCAAGCAAGCAACCAACCAACAAACCAACCAATAAACCACCCACCCACCCAACCACCCAACCAATCAACCAACCAACCAACCAACCAACCAACCACCCAACCAACTGATCAACAAACCAACAAACCAACCAACCAACTGATCATCCAAGCAAGCAAGCAAGCAACCAACCAACCAATAAACCACCCACCCACCCAAACGATCAACCGATCAACCAACAAACCAACCACCCAAATGATCAACCACCCACCCAACCAATCAACCACCCAACCAACCGATCAACCACCCACCCAACCGATCAACCACCCACCCAACCGATCAACCACCCAAACAACCGATCAACCACCCACCCAACCAATCAACCACCCAACCAACCAATCAACCACCCAACCAACCAACAAACCAAGCAACCAATCAACAAACCAATCAACAAACCAACCAATCAACCAACCAATCAACCAACCAACAAACCAACCAAAAAACCAACCACCCAACCCATCAACCAACCAACCAACCAACCAACTCATCAACCAACCGACTCATCAACCAAGCAACCAACCATTGCAGCATTAAGAGGCCTCCCCACACTTGCACCAAAAGCTACGTCCTCTCCAAGGAGCTGCTCCTCAATCCCATCATGGGCAAGTGGAGCCGGTGCCAGTGGCCACGGTGGGTGGTGGCACTGGTCGCCATCAGGACGGGGGGGGGAACAGTGGGGATAAGCGAAGCCACCCAAGAGCCGACGTGCTGGAGTCCCGTCACGCCTGGCACCCTGGTCACTCGGGCTTTGCAGTCACGGGCAGAAGGTGCTGGTGGCTGTTAGTACCGTGGGGCAAGTGGCTTCGGGCTCCACCGGTCCTTCGGGCACCACCGGGGAGGGGACATGCTCACCTGTCACCAGCCCCCCAAATAATCCCCTCTCCCCAGAGTCACCGTCAAGCATGGTTCCCCAGTGGCCGCGTACCCAGGAGGAGGCCGGTGGCTCCTCCAAGCCATGAGCCACATGGATGTTGCTTCTTGTGAGGGATTGAAGCTGCCCAGGATCGAACCTCGCCTGCAGAGCACCCAGCCGGGAGGGACCCCTGCAGACCAGTATCCTTCTACTACTGGAACCAGCTTATGGATGTGTCCCAGGAGGTGGAGGGACACCCAAACGGCTGATGACCAGCATGGAGAAAGGCAAAGAAGGACACTTGGGATGGACCCTGGTCCTGCAGCTGGCCAACGTGGCTTCATCGTTTGTCAGCTCTTCTGCAAGTGCAATGGCTGGGCCAGCGTCACCTGGGCTCGGTGGCCCTGGGGACGTGACCAGGCAGAAGGTGAGCCCTTCCCATGCCACACCATCCAGAGGTGATGTTGTTGTCCCCACCATGTGCGGGGAATGGCGTTGGTGGCCCCGAGCAGGGGGTGCGCAAGGTGACCACAGCGGTGCCACGGCCTTGGGGCTGGGCCTTAGATGAGGAGCAGAAGAAGAAAAAGCGGGAAGGTGGAACCAAGGTGGAAAGAGCCGGGGCCACGTGGAGGTGGCAAGTCCAGGAGGGGACAAGGAAGCCACCCAAAGACCCACCAGAGCTGCTGGTAGACAACTGAGCCTCTGCAGAAGAGGAGATGGAACCAGATGATCTTTAAGGTCCCTTCCAACCCAAGTTTCTTGTCTCCTCACTCAACAGCTCGTCCCTTCCCAGTGCTGAGGTCCCCTCTTTCCATCGACATCGCTCAGCTCCCATCGTCGGTGACAACAGCAGGGACCTGGCCATGGGGACATGGAAGCTTCACCCCCAAGGGACCTATGGAGGCCACATCACCCGAAAGGTCCTTCTGTGTCCTCCAACCTGCTGCTCAGCTGAAGGCACGTGGGGCTTTCTGGGTGGAAGGAGATGCAGAATTTGCTCTAAGGCTTCTTCTTCTGCAGTCATCGCTGCTGTAGCTCTTCCAAAAACTGGGCCACGAGCTGGGCCACCACCACGCTGTTCACCCAGGGCACCCAGGAGAAGCAAAGGACCACGTCTGCTGGGGACATCAGCCTTCTCCAGCCAAGTCCACAGCGCGGTCAAGCTGGGGAGGGACGCAGGCAGCAAAACGTGATGGGTCCTCTGCCGCTAGCGCCGACATAAAATTAGCGTCAGCCCTAATTAGTCCTAAATGAACTTGGGGGAAGCCTAGGGCTACAGCAAGGGGACACGCAATCGGGCGTCGATGGCGGCTGGCCGTCACCTCCTGGAAGGGGTGACCCTCCTTTCGGCTCGGGGATTAGGGGAACGCTCAACCCCAGAAGCAAACTCAAGCGTGCCGCGGGGGAAGGAAGTCCTGGTGCCACGTGGGTGGGGCTCGGACGCATCCCAGTGTGGGGGGACACCCTCGGTGACACCGGCTATGTCCCCATCGCTTGTGCCGCCCCGTCACATCTCCTGCGTACGTCTCCCCTCTGTCAGGTCTCTGCACCTCCCCACGTGTCATCTCCGGCGTCATTTTGCTCTGGTTTTCTGCTCCGTTTCTGCCGTGTCTTGCTGTCACGGACAGCGTGGTAACGCTCCACACAAAGCTCCCTGCCAGGGCCGGCCGCAGGTCGGTGCCCACCACCAGGCTTCCGCTTCAACCCATGTTGAAGGTTGCCCAGCTGATGGAGGTGTAGGAAACCCAATCGATCTTAGCCATGATCATCGAACGGTTTGGGTTGGGAGGGACCTTCAAAGCCCATCCAGTCCAACCATGGGCAGGGACATCTCCCACCAGACCAGGTTGCTCAAAGCCCCGCCCATCTTGACCTTGAACACTTCCAATGATGGGGCAGCCACTTCTCTGGGCAACCTGGCCCAGTGTCCCACCACCTCGGCTGGAAATCGGCTCTTCCTGGAACACGTCCCTCAGCTTGAGTACAACATCAGACAGGGTCAACCAGAGAGAGACACCCGGGCAGCGGAGAAGAGTCCCACCACATCCCGAGCTCCACGCAGAAGGCACAGGATCACTGCTGGTGGCAGCTGTTCCTCCTGGCCAACGTGAGCACCCAAAGAGGACTCGGAGCTCTCCAGTTTTGGGTTGGAACCTCCTCATGCAGCACCGAGTGCTTGGGGACGCTCGTGCACGGGGAAGTTTCCTCCGCTGCCTTTGGATGCGATGTCCCACCGATTTCCTTACGCATTCCCATGGGCAAAAAAGCATTTTCCAGATTATGTCCTCTTTCCCAGGGCCGTGTCCAGGGTCTCTCTCCTCCTTGCTGATACCAACCTCCATCTTCCAGGCAGTTTTCCCGCTCGGATGGATCTCACCAGCGTAACCATCCCCGCACACGGCGTCATCACCCGTTTTTAAAAAGCCATTCTAGCCTCTCCTCGCGTCCTTACATCAACCCTCGACGCATCCCAAAGCAAATCAAGAGGTCTTCCTCCAGGAACCCTTGTCTTCACCTCCCCACCTCCGCAGCCCATCTCTGGGCTCCTCTGCCTGCGGGGACGCGGGCAGCGTCACTGTCCCTGCCGAGAGCGGGGCACCACGGGTCAGAGGGACAGATTTTGGGTGTGGATGCTGGAGGGGAAAGGATGCGAGAGCTGAAAGCCAGAAGGCAGGAGCTGCTGGTGGGAAACATCTGACGGGCTGGAAGATGGGCACAGGGGATGCACCAGCTCCAGCAGGTCCAGGTCAGAGCCCACGGGGGGCTATCAGCAGCAGGAGGGCTACACCGTCACAAGAACGGCCTACGGCAGCCCCAGGAGCTCCTCTGGGATGGCAGCTTGGGGCAGGAGGGGTCTCCAGGACCGGGGCAGCTCAGTCCCAGGGAGGGAACGGGCAGCTCAGAGCCCTGGGAAGCAGATCCTGGTAAGCTGGTGTGCTTCAGCCCAAGGTTTTGAGGGACCAGCTTGCCAAGGAGCAACTTCTTTGAGGGTCCATCTTACTAAGGAGCAACTTTGAGGGACCAGCTTGCCAAGGACCAACTTCTTTGAGGGACCAGGTTACTAAGGACCAACTTTGAGGCACCAGCTTGCTAAGGAGCAACTTTGAGGGACCAATTCACTAAGGAGCAACTCTTTGAGGGACCAGCTTGCCAAGGACCAACTTCTTTGAGAGATGAGCTTGCTAAGGAGCAACTTCTTTGAGGGACCAGCTTTCTCAGGACCAACTTTGAGGGACCAGGTTTACTGGGGACCAAGGACCAACTTCTTTGAGGGACCAGCTTGCTCAGGACCAACTTTGAGGGACCAGGTTTACTGGGAACCAAGGACCAACTTCTTTGAGGGACCAGCTTGCTCAGGACCAACTTTGAGGGACCAGGTTTACTGGGGACCAAGGACCAACTTCTTTGAGGGACCAGCTTGCTAAGGACCAGCTTCTACGAGAAAGCAAATCTGGCAGCCAGGTCGGCAGCGCTGTCGTTCCCAATGTGCCAGGGAGGAGACCGCGGCAGGACCTGCGTAGGGTGCTGCCTGCGACCAGCCGGGACAGCCTGCACCGGAGGAACGAAGCTCCTCAGCTTACTTTCAGTCCTCACTGGGAAAAAACTCCTGGAAATTGCCTCGGAGTTACTGGTGGGTCTGGTGATGGGTTCAGCTACCACCTGGATGGCTGGAGTTGGGGGGGGTGGGTCAAGAGCGCAGCTCAAACGTGGCGCTGCCCATTCCCGCTCACCGCGAAAGCCAAGGGCCAGCGGCGCTGCTCCAGCCCCTCGAACCGCTACGGCTGGGGGCAATCTGGTGAGCAAAGCCTCATTTTTGGCAGAGGACCCCTTTGAAAATGGAAGCAGGTGGAGAGAGCAGAATGTGGCTGATCTTCTCGGTGCCGTTTACACACCTCGGCCATCTCCCCTCGCTCTGCAGAAGGGACATCCCTGCTCCCGCGTCTCCTCCAGCTGGATGGGGACCGGAGGTGGCATTTTGGGTGTCCTCAGAATCCAGCGCTCTTGGAGGACGCTACGAAGTCCGGGCCGAGCCACCGCGGGATCGCTAAGGGAAATCTGCACCGCCACCGTCCGATGGTGCCGTGACGTGAAATGCAAGGAGATGAGTTACGACAAAGCACGCGAGCCCCGTGCGTGTGCCGGGAGCACCGAGCACAGCCGGGGACGGGCGCTCGGGGCCTCCCTGGGAGCCAGGTGGGTGCTCAGGGTCCAGGAGCTGGCTCCCACCGAGCAGCAGCCAGACTGAGGGAGGAGAAAGAGCCCCTGAAGCCACGGCACAGGGCTGAGGCTGCTACGGTGCACGAGGTGCCCGTGCCGGCGCTCGGCGGCTATGAAGGCGCGGGATCGCCTGGGGACCATCCCGCTGGATCTGCAGCAGAGGCAGGGATCTAAACCAGCTTTACGAGAAGAAGGAGCTTTAACCGGGAGGGCGGTGGGGACGCCGCGCTGGCACGTGGTGCGGTCTGCCCGACCTGGCGCGGCACCCGAGGAGGTGCCGCGCGTTGGGCAGAGGGTTGGTGGCGCGGGGCACGCGCCAAAGCCCCCCAACGCCGGGGACATCCCCGAGGACGTTACCTGAGATGGATGCAAGTAGGGCTCGGGGGAGGCCAGGTTGGTCTGCACGGAGACGCTCTTCTCCAGCAGGATCTGGGGGAAGCCCAGCTTCTCGAAGGTGTTCCTCTTCCAGTGCTTGTTCTCCTGCTGCGCCAACGCCTCGTCCTCGCTGAAGGCTCGCACCACCGGACCCGGCATGGGTAAAGGGAGGGCACCGTCGCTCTCGTAGCCCGAACCGTCCTTTTGGGAGTCCCAGCTGCTCCGTTGTTTCATGTGGTAATGGGCTTGCTGGGCTTCCCAAGCCAGGCGCGCCTGTGCCAGGAAGGGCTCGGGGAAGCCCCGCGCCGCCTCCGCCTCCGCCGCCTTGCTCTCCGTACGGTTCATCGGTGACCTGTTGGGTCCCGGAGTGGCTCTTTCCTCACCCAGCATCTGCTCGCCCAACACCTCCCGGTCCCCCGAGCCATCTGTGGAGGAAGCGTTGGGGTCGTGGGATAGGGAGGGCTTTCGGCTTTTCCTCTTTCTGGTGGAGGGTGAGTAGCCGGTGGAGGACAAGGTGTCCTGCTGGCTGGACCACGACATGGAGTCCTCACCCTGGGCCACCTGGCCACCCGTTGGGCCAGGGCAGAAGTCGGGTCCCTCCATGCTGCTGTAGTCACCCGATTTGATCTCCAAGCGTTGGTCCCGGACCAGGCAGGGGCTGTGCTGCAGCGAGTAGGAGCCGCCGATGGGGTTGGGGGAATATTTGTGCCTCAACCCCGTCTTCATCTTGGGGCTGGAGCCCGACTGCTCGACGTAGACCAGTTGCCTGACGTACTCCTTGCCGGCGGGGCTGTACTCCAGGCTCATGAACCGGTCGGGACACTTCTGTTTGGTGAGCACCAACTGCTGGTAGGGCGAGTTGGAGCCTTGCTTGGGTGATTGCAGGAAGGGGTGAGGTTTCCGGATGGGCGATTTCTGCGGCGAACCGGCTTTGTAGCTCCCGCTGGCTTCGTACTGCATGTCCACGGGGGGTTCGTCATAGATGGGAGCCTGGTACTCCATGGGGGGTTCCTCGTAGAGGGGGGGGCTCGTAGGCATAGCGGGGCGAGGAGGGTTGCGACTCGCTGGAGTGCTTGCGGTGCTGGGCTTGGAGCGGGGAGCAGAAGGATTCCCCCCGGCCGAGCAGCGGCGAGCAGCTGCCCACGTGCTCAGCCCTCTTTAAGAAAGGCGACTGCTTCCTCTCCGGGAAGAAAACAGAGTTGTCGGTGTCGGGGGCGAAGGTTTGTAGGTTGGGCGACTGTTGACCCCCTGAGGGTCGCCGCGAACGGGTGCCCGGTTGGTTTTCGGGCGCGTAGCCGTTGCCTTGGTGCATGAGGAAGCTGGGCTCGCGGTCCGTCACCTTGATCAGCATCCGCTCCTTGGTGCCGGCGTTCCATCGCAGGGACGACGTCCTGCGGGGAGAAACACAGCGTCGCCATCAGCGAGCGAAGCCCCCCCCCATGCCCACGGACGGACAAACGCCCCCGTACCCCTGCCCCGGGATCCCCCAGACCCTCGGCCGCAGCAGAGCCCAAAGGATGGACATGCCCAAGCACCCCAAGCCTCTCCCATCAGGTGAAGAGCACGTCGGTGATGGAGAGACCAGGACATTGCCACCGTCCCAAATGCAGTGGCACCGGCCCGCAGCCCTCCCCCGGCTCCCACAGACCTCAGCAACCCCCAGGGTGCACGAAGGACGCGCAGGCTGGAAAGCCAAGCTCCGAAACGCGATGACACCCCTCGGAGCACATCTCTAGGTGACAGCCCCGAATCAGCCCTCCCCGCTCGTGCCTTGGAATCTCGGAGCCGAGCGGCGATGGAGGAGCGAGCACGGCCATCCGCTGGGGACAAGCGTTGGGGCAGACGTACGTTTGGGACGGTTTCATGGGCGTTTGGGTGCGCAGTCCTTGCAGGGAGTGGGGGACTGACCCCACCACGGTCCCCACCTGGGATCGGTCCCTTGCTGGGATCTCCCATCCCGGGGCGAGAAGGAGAAGCCGCCTACGCACAGCCCCACCTCTCCCACCTCTTCTTGCTTTCCATTCCTCGCAGCAGCCAGGATTAACCCATCTCACCCTCTCCATCCAGCCCCCTGCCCGGGATTAACACCCCCCTCCCGTTCCCAGCTGAAGCTGAGTTATATTAACACCAGGAAAAAATAATAATCCCAAGCATCGTTTCAAAAGAAATTGAAGGCAAAAACCCTTCAGACTTTGCCCCCTTTGCCGCAGAAGGAGCCCACGGTGGGAGGACGGGGCAGGGGACTGAACCTCCGCCCGCGGTTTGCCTCCCGCGGGGATGCTGAATAGCTCAGGGGGGACTTGAAAACACAACCCCGACCCATGCAGAGATGTCCCAGCCCCACAAAACGCGAACCCCCGTTGCCTTGTACCCCGAGGCCGTGGGGCAGCTGCTTCTGGCAGCACCGAAGTGGAGGGGAGGGACAGCTTAGCCAACGGCCTACACCCACACGACGCATGGACACCTCGGTAGGAAAGGGATGGAGCGCAAGCGTCGCAGGAGGTGAGAGCAGCAGCTGCCCTCCGAACCCTTCATCGCCCAAAAAAATCCCTAGGGCCAGCCCCGGATGGGATGCGCATCTCAGCACGGCTGCGAGGACGTGCACGACGCCCACGGAGAGGCAAGCGGGAGCCGGAGCGGCGGCGGCGGATGCCCACGGCTTCCTTTTCTTGATGCTCAAGCTCACTGCATCCCTCAGCCACTTCGCATCCTGTGGGACGATGCCCTGCGCGCTTCCGCTGAACACGGAGCATCCTACAGCATCCGGCTGTTGCGGGACTGGCAGAGACTGGGCCTGCCCACCCCAAACCCACGTGGCATCGGGCGGGAAAAGGCCCGGTGGAGCCTGTTTTCATACATACAACATGCAGGTGTGAGCAAGCGCCAACGGGGACCTTCTTAATTCCGAGATGTGAATGATCATCCCCAAATCGCCACCCAACAGGCAGCTTCTGCGGTGCGAGCACGGGTGAAAGCTCAGCCGGGCAACGCGCCAGGAGCTCCCCCGAGCAGGGCTCAGCGGAGACCAACTCATCCACAAGTGAAAAAATCCTGGAGCTTCCAACCAGAGCCAGGAGGAGACCTCCTTCACCTCTACCTGAAGTCCAGGCATTTGATAGTCCTGGTGGGTAACATCTCCTCCGAATGACGACGCATCCCGCAAAGCTGGGTCTCCCATCACCGATGCTCCAGCAGCACGTCTGCAAGTTCTCCGTTTCAACCCTAATTGCAATTTGCAATGAATAAAAGAGGGTTTTTTTTTTCCTCTTTATTAATAATTCATGGGCAGAAATAATTATAATTGAGGATAATCTCGGCCCTGCAGGATTAACTCCTTGGGATTGGGTTGCAAGGAGCTGTGCAACCAGGACAAGGCTGGCTGGGCTCCATCCGGGCTGGTCAAACCTTCCCCTCGGGGCTGCTCAGTGTCCTGGGATGAGCAAGAAAGCCCAAGGGGTTGGGAACAACTCAACGCTTCTCAAATGAATCCACCTCTCCTGGGGCAGCTCCGAGCTGGCAGATCATCCACCATGGAAAACCTGCCCCTCTACAGGAGGGTGGACATCAAGGCTTGGAGCAACTCACGACCTCAAGTGACCACCTCCTCGCAAAATAAAGTGTCAAATACTCGGAGGAGCAAAATTGAAGCCAAGCTTAGGCTTCAGCTTTAGACACGTCTACGCTGCTCCAGCCTCAAAGGCAACTATCACTTCGTTTGGGATGTTGCCCACCACCTTGCCAGCGTGCTGCTGTCAGATGGGGATCAGGAGAAAATAATTTTATAGCATCGTCATCAACTTGGGCAAGAGCCAGGAGCCAAATCTCCCAGCGGCAGGATGCGACGGTGGAGCTGGACAGAGATGCCTCCATCCCTGTCTCTCCCCAAACTGCAGGCACACCAGGGATGTGGTTTGCACCTCGTTCTCCCCCTCATGTTGGGTGACCTTTGGGGACCAACCCTTCTCCATGGAGCCCGTTGGTGGGAAATGTCCCCGTTGGGAAGGGCAGGAGCTGGACACCGCCGGCCGCAGCCCTGTCACCTGGCTCAGGTTCGTCCTCCAGGGCCGTCCCAATCCACGGTGTCTCCAATGAGGGACACAGTGACCTCACACCATGAAGAGCTGGCCCAAGAGCTGGCTCGTGGTTCTGCTCCCGTCCACATGAAGCTGTTGACGGTATGAGACTCCGAGTTACTGCCAACTCCGTACTGGATCTCTTGAACCTGGTGGCCCACAGCTTTCACACATCACTGGAGCCTCTTCTCATGACGAAGTCCCAGAGATGAGGGAGGTCGATGCCCAGCAGAAGAGGGCCTTCCCACTCCTTTTTGGCAGCACGCGCCGTCTCCAGACGCCCCGCCGGCAGCACAGCTCGCAGAGGTCATGCTGAACAACCCACCAGCCTTGGCTCCACTTCTGGTGCCAAAACACCTCATTCGACGTCTTGCCCAACGCACGCTTCTCACCACCCACCACTCAGCGGATCTCGTGGATCCTGAGAGCTGGAGGCAGCTCTCCTTATGTCACCACACTCAATAAGAATTAAACCTTCTCCCCTGCTTTCGTGGAAGCACGTCTACAGCGAGATCTTCTGTGCCGTGTCCTGAAGGTTGACGATGGCTCCTTGTTTCTTCAAGAGGGCAGCAAAGCCACCAGCTCTGGCCAGCTCATGCTGCCTTCCCCGCTTCTACCTGCTTAAAACCACATTTTGATTTTTCTTCTTTGCTACCCCAGTTCTCTCCAGTCTTTTCCACTTTGTCCAAAAGATTTCACGGCCACTGGTTGGGGGACTCTGCAAGAAGAGGCTCTTCTGCCCCTGCACGACCCGGCGCACCGGGGTGGCACATGGATCACCCCAACTAACGGAGGTTTTCCATCTGCTCAATCCACGTTTCAAGTCCTTGGGAGACGCCATCCAGGCGGGGGACGCTCAGGAGGAAGAGCAGGGGTGGTTTTTATGGAGGTGCCGAAAGCACGGCCCGTCTCGCAGGAGGGATCTGAGCTGGAGTTTGCCGCCGTCTCCAAAGCACAGGGAAGCACATCGTGTTATCGATGCCTCGCCGAGTCCCACGCTGGCACAGAAGATACCGGAGGCACCGTCTGCGACACGTCTGGGAGCACCGGCTGCTCTCCCAGTTCATTCCTCTCTCGTTCTCATTTTTTCACAGCCACTTGTCCTTTCTGTCCTTCAGAAAAAGGTGGAGTGAGTCCAATTACCGAGTTTTACATAAAAAATGCCCACAAAGAGGCATATATAAATATCTCCCTGCATGAGCTCCACCATCTCCCGGCACCCTGCTTCTTGCTTGCCCACGACTTTGTCCTCGCTCCAGGGGACGCGGGGAACAATTTCTTCCTTCCCTTTCCGTAGCAGCCTTTCGAGCTTCTGAGGACTTCAGCCTCCTGCCAGCTTCTTGCCGTTGAAGACCTGCATGAGTTTGGGTCCCTCCAGACTGGTTGTTGGATCTCAACCACTCATCGAGCCCTTCCAGACCCCCGAAACTCCCTCCACAACCATAGGAGCATGCCCTGAACAGCACAAACTATCGGGGCAGGGCGATGGGGGAAAGCCTTGCTAGGTCAGACATGCCAAGGAACGCTTGGCCACATCCACAAGCTAAAATGATGAGTGAGGAGAGAGGATAGACCTGGTACGGAGAGCGCCAAGGACCGATTTCATCCCCCTCCTGCTCCGTCATTAATGGGCAGATTTCCCACCAGTGCCGGGCTGGCGAGTCCGGAGGCGGCGCGATGCCAGCGGGCGAGAAGGGATTACGACCCCCCCCGGCAATGAATCACCTTCCCACTGCCGCATCGATGCTAACCGATGTCTCCTCTTCTTCATCAATTATCCGACCGCAGAGAACACTCATTTATTTTCACCATGGTTACTAACTGCAGTAATTACAGCCTGGGTCGCTGGCCTGCTCTTAATATTCTTCAGCAACCACTGCTGGCTGCACGCCACCTCCACGGACATCGTCCTGGTTCTGCCACCAAATCAGCGAGCTCAAGGTCCGGTTTTCAGGTTGGGAAGCCCACGGTGCTCTTGCAAGGATGGAGGTGGCTGCTTAACCCATCCTGCGGTACCCAGCACGTCTTCATCACCTCCCTTCCAGCTCATGGCACCGGCTAGGGCCACAGTTGAGCACCTTGAGGATGGTGAACTAGAAGAAGGGATGGATCATTGGACCAAGGCTGAGCAGGAGCCAGGGAAATCAGACCTGGAGCGACGTGGCGGAGCTGCTGGACCGGGACACTCCTGCTCATCCCACAGGGGCTGCGGGGCACCAGCCCTGGGTTCCTCACGTGTTTTTTGATGCTTTCAGTGCTGGCTTTCCCCTTAAGCATAGGCACATATGTGACTGGTGGGTGGGCTCTGTGTTTTGGAGCAACTCGAGCATCTTCTCTCAGTCCCTGCACTCTGCTTTTATCAGATCCAATTTCTTTAGCCTTCAAACTGGTCAAAGCTAAAAACCCGCAAGCTTGATTTCCAGCCAACGTAAATAGAAAGCGGCCTCTTGCTCTGCTCCTGCAAATGCTGCTTTTCCTGCCTGAACCGCGCGCAAGGGTCTTGGTCAAGGGTCTTGGCCAACCTGGTGTCAGCCGGGGCTTTTGGGGAGGAACCAGAGCAGCGTGGCCAAGGCAGAGGCACCAGCCCTGGGATACGCCGTGTGGCTGCTCCGATGGTCAACGCACACGGATGCCGTCGCTCGCTGCTGAGGATCCTGTAAACACAAGGGCAGAAACCCAAGGAGATGGTGGCACCTTGGTCCGGAGCGGCTGCAGGAGGGCGCATTGTCTGCGGAAGCTCTTAGCTCTCCCTACAATCACCCCAAACCCCACAAAACCCAACCAGGCAAAACTTGGCTTCATTCTTCACATGAACAAATGAGAAAAAACCCCTCTGCTGCTGTAGGGAAAGTACGTGGTGCTGCCGGTCAAAGTGGCTGAAATGCCTTTTTTGAGATTATGAAGTAGAATCGCAAATTCTGTCGAGGGTTTATTTGTTAATTCAGGTTTATATATGCAACTCCTTGGCTGCAGGATGCAGCGTCTGCGGGGGTCTCCTTCCCTAAAAGAGCTCCATGTTCCCTCTGCTTTTACTCCGTCTGCCCACCCAAAGGTCATTAATTTCCATTAATAAGCTGCTTTTTACATACAGACCCCAAAGCTTTTGAGGCAAGAAAGCAGAAGAGCCAGGAAGGATCAGCAGCAAGGATCGGCAGCAGAGCCAGGCAGCGCGTCCCACCCGGAGCCGCTCGCGCCGGGGCTCCTGCCGTGAGCACCAGCTGCCTTCGGGTTTCTTAATCATTTGCAAGCAACGTTCGCGGCTCGCAGGAGAAGCATTTTGAGTCGCCAAGTGATGGGCCACATCTTCTGCTCGTTAACGTGGGGTCGGTATCCACCACCGCTTGCACAGTCCAGCTTTGGCACCATCGAAACGGCACACCCGGTACGGTGGAAATTATCATCAGGGTTCCTGCACCCCAGGGGCTGGATCTTGCACCATCACCCATCGGCGCTGGAGTCACCTCCTGAGAGCAGAGGACGCTGCCCACGGACATCTCCGAGCGCTTTGCAACCCTAGACCAAATCTCACAGCTCCCCTCGGCATCTCCTTGCGTCCTCCATTTGCTTTCAACGGCAAGACTCGTCACAGGAGGGAAGGATAAGCAACGTTACGGCACACGTGGTGGGATGGGATCCAGCAAATTGCTCTCCTGGTAGCTAGTTCCTTCTCTGCAGCGGGTAAAGAAATTGTTGCTGTTCTCGAGTGCGACCACGAGCATCAGCACCCACCTCCCACTACTGCTCAGAAAAAGGCTTCCCCAATTAATTCTCTAACCTGGGATGAGACCGTAGCGGCTCGTTAGTGAATTGCAGCACATCACAGAGGAAGGGGAGACTCCAGGTGCCTCCTTGGGGTCCCCCAAACCTCATGGGTGGATGATTTGGAGCCAAGGTCTTCACTGTCTGCTCCAGGGCCACCCGAGAGCCCAAGTCCCTGTTACCGCTCTCCTTTCTGATATTCCTTTCCTCAAGTTGCTGATGTTTTTCTGTTACAGCTGATGAGTAATTTCAACTCCAGCCGCGTCCATGGGTGTTTTGTTTTTGGAGATGAGGTTGAGGCTCTTGCTTTTAAGCATGAACTCCCAGCGAGGCAGAAGGAGTCATTAAAGGCTGTAACGCCAAATGGCCGCCAAGGAGTGATTAATAGCCCTCGCCCTAAAAATATCCGCAACCTTGGAAAGCCTCTGTGACACATGGCCGCGACAATGCTCGGCAAAGCCACGCCGCCGGAGCAGCACAAGCCGCCGTCAGTGTGTCACCTTGGTGTCACCAAGCCCCGTCTCCTCCTGATTCTGCGAGCGATTCCGGCATTGCTACGGTTGGAAAGAGCAGGACGCACGGAGAGCGGCCCCAAAGCCCCGCAGATGCACCAAGGTGACACCGGTGGGACCGCAAAGGCTGGCGGACGATGGGGATGCTCGGCCGTTCTCCCGCATCGGCAAAGTTATTTGCAGAAGAGCAAGACATCTCCAAAGCTCTGGGAGATCAACCTGCTGGTGTTTCTCTGCCTCTTCAGCTAAAAGGAGGGGATGCCAGCAGCTGAGCAAGGAGACAAAACCAGGGAAAGATGGGGGGACGTCTTCCCCCAACACCCAACACGTGGTGCTCCTCAATGCTATCTGGGTCCCATCTGGGGTCTGGGGGACAGCAGGACCCACATGGCAGCCGGAGCAGAGTCCCGGGATGTGGCAACACCGCAAAGCACGGCGCAAGGCACCGACCGCAGCAGCGGCCGGCAGCGACGCCTCGCCGGGAGCGGGCAGGGAGGTGCGGCAGGATGGCAGAGCTTTTCCTTCCCCGCCTGCGGAGCCCGGATCCGCAGCCGCAGGCATCTCGTCTGCACAGAATCATCGAATCCTTTAGGTCGGAGAAGACCTTTGAGATCATCAAGTCCAACCGTTAACCCAGCGCTGCCAAGCCCACCACTAACCCATGTCCCGTAGACGCAGGAGGTTTCGCAGCCGTGCCGTTGTGTTTTTTCCAAGGCCTCCTCTTCTTGCAAGGACGTTCGCCCCGTCCTGTCGCCGTCCCCCGTGGCTTTTCAGCACCCATCCCTGCCTGCAGACCTGGCAGCAGAGGAGCAGCGGGGAGAAGGAGGGATCGCTGCAAACCAAGAGCAGCTCCGTAAGGACGAGCTGCCCGGTCTGATGCCCTTTTCCCACCCCAACAGCTTCCAAGCTAAAAAACCCGGGTACCACAAAGCAGTAAGAGATGAGCAGCAAGTGATGCTCTGCACACCCCCATGCCTCAGCTCTTCCACCGCCTCCAAAGGGACAAGAATCCACCCTAGGACCAGGTGTTTTAACTCAAACCCGGCGCAAGCACCTCTTAATTCCTGGATTTGCAGCTTGCATTAATATTTCCGACAGCAGCCCGCATCTGGCAACAGCAGATACGAATAAAAATCCCTGCGAAGCAGCCCTGCCCCTCAAATCATCGAGCCAAGGTAGAGCTTTCAATCAAAATATTAAGTACCAGCAACCAATAAACCTGAAAGCTCCGTTGTACTGCCCGGGATTATTGCTCGACGCTAGAAAGCATTGCTACAGACTAAATTGAATTTTCTGCCTGCAAAAGGAATATTGCGAAAGGCCTTTTGGCGGCCGAATTGCTGCAGCCACCGGGCCCACGAGCGGCTCGGTTACGCGAAGAAATGCAAAGCGATGCTGCTAGAGCCCCGCCAAGGTTTGCCGCCCTCCTGGCACAGGAGCTCCTCCAGAAATTCAAAGTATTTCTGTTATCTCTGGCTTGGCACCAGGTTCCCTTTGCTATTTTCTCCTTGCGGGGAAGGCAAGATTTTACTTACGACTCTGCGTACATTTCCATGACAAACTCCTTCCCAAATCCCTCTAATCTACTATCAGCGAAATCAATTTCTTTGCAAATTTGCATAATTTCCCTGGACTGAAACATTGCATTTCTTTAGGGGAGGATTTTCCCAAAGCGCTCAAGCGACTTAAATCTCCCTGCCTGCACAAACACCCCCTTCCCTGATCTTCTTCCAGCCTTTGGAAAGTCAACGACGGAGGTGAGAGGAGAAACCTCCGGCTCGGCGCGCTCCTCGCGCGCTCCCCGGCTCCCTCGCCCGGGAATTGCATTGCTTCCAGTTGCTTTTGCTCGGAGAGACCCAAGCAACCGTCACCCTGCGCCATGTCTCTGCTGCAGGCAGGTAGACGCCATCCCAGGACACTTAAATACAATTATTTTCCTGCCTGCAATAATTAAGTCCATCCACAGCTCGATTTACCTTAAAAACAGTCCCGACAACCAACGTTATTTTTCACGTCCGTGATTTCTACCGTGCTGCCTTTAACATAGTCGATTGGCAGCTACATTAAATCAACGCAGGACTAGTGAATAAATCACAGGTCACAGCTGGGCTTAAGTGCAATTATTTTAACGGCATCGTTCTGGCTTTTAAAGGAATGATTAAAAGCAAGGATATTCACAAAATCGACCTAAACGCAGGCATTTTTTCAAGATACGACTGCTTGTCTCGGTGTTATTTAGACTGTGCAGATGAAGACTATAATTTAGCGCTAGGATTAAATGGGTTTTCCCCTTTGGGGGGGGGAAAACAGCCCTTAATTTGAATGATTAATTCAAATCTATTGGTTTCCAGTGTCCTGTGAACGCATCGGGGCTCGCATCCACCGGAAAAGCACGGGATCGCTGGGCACCCCGCCACCGCAACCGTGTCCGGGCGCCGTCCCCGAGCTGTCCCCACCACCCCCGTGCCCTCGCTTTTCCTCACCTTCCTCCCCTGGCCGCAGCAGCCGGGCGCATCTCCTCCCCGCGACTTTTCACCACCCTCCCGAGCTTAACGCCTTTAAGATCCCCAGTCCGATACTAAACCGGACCGGCCGCGATTCGCCGGGGATGGGGATGAAGGATGCAGCGCAGCCTCCCCCCCCCACCGTCTCCTCCCAGTTGGGTACCGCCGGCACAGCCGGCGCTGGGCGGCCGCCGTGCCGATCGCATCCCGCTGCGAAGCCCCGGGGGTCAGCGATGAGCCGACGGCAGAAAACCTCCCTCTACCTGGCACGCTGCCCGACGCCGCTCCGGCAATGCAAATATCCTCCTGCAAATGCAGGCAAAGGTGGGCAGCTGGGAAGAGAAGATGTCCAGGCTTCAGATCGAAGCCTCCGATGATCCCTCCTAAATTTTTCAGCTAGGAAACTATCCGTAAAACAGCTGTCCAGCCTCTATAATCGTGTAAAAGCCACCAGAAAACTCAACTTTTTACCAATTTATACCTAAATTAGGGAATAGGAAGAGAGGATAAAATCCCCCATCCCTAAGACTTTATCGCTCTATATCTGCAAGTATTGCTTTTCCTAAAAATTCTTATGTATGGAATTACGCGCTTACAACATATATAAATACCCCAAAGCTTAGATCGTACCTGAAATTTTAAATTCCTGCTCAAGCGCTTGTCGCTTACGGCTTTTACAAGATGAAGGGTCACTGCCCACAACCCCACCGTGGGCTCCCCAACCCTTCTACCCTTGCAATCTCTCTTCCCATCTTTATCCACATGCCTGGAAATCTCACGTCCTCCTTGGACTTCATTTTTTTAAAAAAACCCTGCAAATATGGTCAAAACTAAGTCCTACAGAAACCAGCGTGAGGGAGATGAAATCTGCATCGTTTGGGCAATAAAATGGTTATTCGGAGAGAAGCGGGAGCGTGGGGGTTACGTTTTCCAACCCCTCTGTGGACGTGGTGATGCTAAACTGGTTTAACCCTGGTGAAAAGAAGATTTCTGTGGTCAAACCCAGACTGGGCAATGGTCTGGATCATAGAATCATAGAATCATGGAATTGTTAAGGTTGGAAAAGACCCTTAAGATCATCAAGTCCAACTGTTAACCTACCACCACCAAGTCCGCCACTAAACCATGTCCTCAAGCACCACGTCTACCCGTCTTTTAAATCCCTCCAGGGATGGGGCAGGATAGAGTTGAGCCATGGTTTGGGCTGAGCTTTCCTGGTTAGGCTGGACTTGGTATCCAAAGCTGGTGTAAAACCAGCTTGGCACAGCAGGAAGCAGCCTTGGGTTTGTGTTTTGTCCTGTGTTTCCCATCCTCCAAGCTTCGCCTTCCCTCCTCGCCTTCACTTTCCGCGCTCGCGGGTCTCCCTCTCTCATCCTCCTTTAGCTTCGGTTGGGATGGGCTGACACATCTCTCCGACGGGGAAAACCAAGAGGAACTGCAATTTGAACAGGTTTTACGCTTGTTGGGATCCGGAGGAGATGGACTGATCTCACTGTCTGTATTCACGGACACCAGATGTCACCCACCGCTGCCGATGGGACAACGGGGGGCTGACAGCTCCGGACAGAGCCGCGAGGCAGGAGACCAGCTCCACGACCTGCCAACCTCTTCCCAGGATGATCCGGGACTTGGTCTTTGCTCTAGGCAGGATCTCCCATCCGTGGAGGAACCATGGAGAAGGTGCAGCATTACCACCCAACCGGACGGCACCACGGCTGCCCTCTGTCTCCTAAATACCAGCGGCGGGATCGTGAGGACCATTTGATGGATACAACAGGAGGCACGGGGAAGCCAAACACCAGGCTTGGTCTTGGGGGAAATTCAGAGCGATGGGAAGGCTGACGCTCAACCTTCAGCCCATCTCTGTTGACTGCAAAGCTTGGTTTCAAGGGTGTCTAAGGTCTCCGAAGGCTCCTCTGCACACCATGATTTCATTCTCCAACTAAAACATTACTGAAGCAAAAGCTGCCCTGTCTAAATACCATTTTTTAGAATTTTTATTTTGTTTTAACGAAAGGAGAAGGCTACAACATTTGAGGATCGTCTGATCCCTTTTCTCTGGACGGCGCTATCAGATCGCTTTTAGCTTCAGGCCCGCAACACCAAATCTCTACATGAAACATCTCCCACGTTCGCTGCCGGAGCGCTGCTAACTCCTCCTCTCCCAGCAAAGCTGCTCCCATGGCATCCGCTCTAATTAGCAGCGGCGGAAGCTGAATCGAGACTAGAGGGAGATAACGAACCTTCCCACCCCCCCCCCACCTCATTCAATAGCACAGAATTTTTCAGCCACCCTTTTTGCAGCAGCGAGGGGGAAAGCAGGGCTCTGGGGCACCGCCGAGACGACGAAAGCCTCCGTTTTCTGGGAAAATAACAGCAGTTTCTGAACATCGCGTTGAGTGGAGCACGGTGTGGTGGACAAATCTACAGCCCACGCTGCAGACCCTATGTTGGAGGCCAAGAATCCATAGAAAAGGGATTTTGTGGGCTGTAGCTAATAAGCAAACACTGAAACGAGCTCGGACGGCTGTCCCCGGTGAGCTGCGGGCTGGTAGCTCATCGCTGGAGACCAGGTTGACCTTGCTGAAGGCCAGGTTGACCTTGCTGAAGGTCTGCGTTAGCTTTGGTTATCTACCACACCGGGCCACAGCACCCACCTTATTCTCTTGCTTTGTGATCAGCAAGATCTCATGCTATGGTGGCTGGGGAGGGTCTCCAGCGAGCCCCCTGGGATCAGTCTGATCAGGAACCGACCAGGAGCAAACACAAGATCAGGGTGTGCCAAGCTGGCAGATCCACAACGCAACCCGTCCCGGCAGCCGGGGCAGGCCCGGCGCCGCGCACAGAGGGCACGGACGCCTGCGGGAAGCCGAACGCCAGATCCCCAGGACGCAATCAGGGCTGCTCTCCCCATCTCGGATGTATGATTAAACCAATCACCCAAAATAGCCTGTTTTCTGAAACCCAAATGTCACTGAAACAAGATGAGATTTTTCTTTTTTTTGAGAGGGAGGAGGGAACATGGAGAAAGGAACAGAGAAGCCTTTATCATGAAGAGGAATTAGCTGCAAAATACAAAGAGACCAGAAGTGACATTTCCTTAAATAGCAGATCAATAGGGGATCTGCTTTCTTTGTCTCCGTAAGCATGACAACAAGTTCCTACAATGGTGATTTTTAGCTCTTGCCTATCGCGAGCAGATTTCACATGCCCCGGAACGCAGCCCATTTCACTAAGCCCTTCATCCTCTTGGTATTTCCAACGCGAATCGTTCATCCCTGCTGTGAACACCCCCGGGCTCAGTCTGCAGCCTGGTGCCACCTCCTCCAGCTCTTCCCCACCAGAAGACCTCTCCTGTGTCTTTGGCCAGGCTCTGGGATGTGATCAGCCACCTACCAAGGACTACGACAAGACGCTGGGTGTTGGGGTGACGTGCCAGACCGTTCCTCTTCCCACGGGCTCCCCTCCACCCATCCCAGGTGATGGGTGACTTCGAAGATGCTGATTGCTACCATGGCTGTGGTTGAGTAGTGGTTGAGTCTTCATCCCTGGAGGTATTTAAAAGACAGGTAGACGTGGTGCTTAAGGACATGGGTTAGTGGTGGACTTGGCAGTGATAGGTTAAGGGTTGGACTCGATGATCTTAAGGGTCTTTTCCAACCTTAATGATTCTATAAGAGCTTTTGGCCATGGAGCCAAGCTAGAGCTGCTGCCCTGGTTTGTGTGCGAGTGTCAAGGACTCTTATGGAACTGGAATTGTCCCGACATTGCCGTTATACCACCATCTTCTGGCTTGGACATCCAGCCTCCGACAGACTGCATGCACGCAGACCACAAGGCGCCTGTGCAGAGACCAGGGCGCGAAAAGCAGAAACACGGACTGCACTTACGCAGACCTGGAGACGTTGGGAATTTGATCCCTTTTCATGGCTTCCGGGTAACCCCTGGGTTAAGCATATTTTATATGTTGTGTGGTTCAGCAATGTTGTTATTTTTACCATGTGTCATTCCATGTTTTGTTCAATTAATTCAACGTGTTTTGACTAACATGCAGTTTGTTGCTGTCCCATCACCTGACAATGTTAAATGTATCCGTGCAGTGTACCAGCCAAAACCTTTAGTTGTAAAAATTGTGTAAACAAATGGTCTCTTTTCTTACCTTACTATCCTCTCCTTCTATCACCACCCTGGACCGTGAAGACAGATATCTGCGAGTTAAGACAGCAATCTTTGAGCCACGGGGTGATGTAGGAGTCTGAGGTGTTAAGAGCCATTGTCTCAAAGCTTGCTTGGGTGTGTTTATCTGATAAGACTGGACAGCAGACCACTCTTCTGTCTGATAAGGCCCAAGGGCGGACCATTCTTTGGCTTATCAAGTGCCACTATCTTGCAAAGAGATGCACAAACTTGCTGAAGCTGCAGGCCATTCTTTGGCTTATCAGGTACCATTAACTTGCAAGGAAATGTGCGAACTTGCTGGAGCAGCAGGCCATTCTTTGGCTTATCAGGTACCATTAACTTGCAAGGGAACATGCAAGCTTGCTGAAGCTGCAGGCCATTCTTTGGCTTATCAGGCACCACCAAGAATGGGACACCAATTGATATCCGGGCCAGGCCACTTGCCCACCAGCAATACATATTGTGTGACTGGATGTGCAGGTGTGGCGTACGTGATAACCAAATGGAAATGAGAGGGGAAACTCCCTCTCCAACATGGGATAAAAGACGGTACTACGAAACCTGAAGTAGGCAAAAAAAAAAAGAAGGGTCTGAAAAGAAGAAAGTACAACGAGGGCTGAAAGAAGAATGCACAACGAAAACAGAAAGAAGGCAGAAAGAAGAAGCTTTTCCACCCCCTGAAGAACTAAAAGAAGAAGAAGCCTTTCCACCACCGGAGAACTGAAGACTGAGGACCAACGGGACGTCGCTGGATCCAGGGTGGTGACTATCCTTTGCTTACCTCTCTGATCGCTTGCTTATTTTCCTCCCAATATTTCCTGCCTTTCCTATCGCTTTACTCTTTTATATTTACCTAATAAAACATCTGATTGGTGGCATATGACCTCGTTTGTGTCTTAATTTCGCCCTTGGGATCATCTCGAACCTTCCCCGAGCCTGACTATCAGGCCGGGTCGTGACAGCGAGCCACCAGACCGCCATCAGCAGCACGTTGGCTCCTGGAAGCTGGAGCTCGGCCCTTTGCTGGAAGCCCTTCAGCAGGAAGGGTTGCTCTTGGCTCAGAGGGACACTACGGGTCCATCGCTGGGGCACTACACACGCATATGTGAGGTAAGTTACCCAGTTCGTACTGAGGATGAGGAGGGTGGTTCATTTTCAAAGCAAGATGACAGTTGGGTGTTTGGCTGAGCATAGAAAAAGCACAAGGCTGTGGCAAAGAGCGTGGAGGAAACTGCTCCCAGCTCCACGGTCCGAGCTCCAAGTTACATTTGAGAAGGAAACCTCAGATGTTTCCTTCTGGAGAGGAAGGGAGAGACTGGGATCGCCTCCCCTCTGCCCCACGGAGACTTAGAGGACTTGGGGCAGAAGTCCCAGCCCAGGAGGTTACGCCACAGCGGTACATCCGAGAACAGCGATGAACCCTCCAAGCCACTCTTCAATTTTGCTCCAAAATACGGGATTTTAATCTCACGGCTCTCCAAGGAATCACTGGCATTAGGTCTGTGCCTCCCCATCGCTTCTAAAGACACCAGGCAACAGATTTACCTTTAAATATCAGGAACGGGCACATTTATTTACAGAGACGCCTTAAGCTGCGGTCTTAACTCACAGTCGTAAACGATGAAGCCTGAGCGGAACGAAGCGGCGGATAAATCGAGCAGCTGGCAGCAGCACGTGTCCCGGCGCGGGACAGCTGGGACGGCCACCGCGTCGCTTCTGCTGGGCAGGTGTCTCCTTGGCCAGCAAATGTCTGCGGGCGCGCTTGAGATGCGTCTTTGTCATCGGTGGAAGAGGAATGCGGCCTCGCAGCCGCCTTGGCTAAAATTGACGCTGGCAGCGAAGGGGGCTTCAGCCCAGAGCTGCTGAGCTCCTGTCCCCAGGATGGCTCTGGGGCATGGGCTTCCTCGGGAAGCTGAGATGAATTCAGAGGTTGCAACCAGAAGGGGTTGGAGACCTTCTCCTCCCCGGCGTCGGGGCTGTAGTTGTTCCCACATACCCAGTGCGTGGCCAGTTGGCAGGAGACACGTTCAAAGTCTGATGTGGTGGCTCCTCACCTCTGCTTGAGGCTTCTTCCAAGCTCCTACGCGTCTCCTCCCAAATTTGGTACCTGGCTTCACATAACCTCTTTGCCAGCAGTGCAAATTAAAGCTGTTCCCATTGGAGAATTTATCTAGCAACGTCTGGAGCACACAACCCGTGTGAGAGCCAAGAGATGTAGAGAACCATAGGAAGGTGGGAAACTGCAGCCATGTCTCAAAACGGAGGTCGCCCAGCAGACAGACACACAACCAACTCCGAAACCTCAGATGCCACTAAACCATGTCCCTCAGCACCACATCTCCCCATCTTTTAAATCCCCCCAGGGATGGGGACTCAGCCCCTGCCCTGGGCAGCCTGGGCCAGGCCCTGACAGCCCTTTGGGGAAGGAGTTTTTCCCAATCCCCAACCTAACCCTGCCCTGGCGCAGCTTGAGGCCGTTCCCTCTCGTCCCATCGCTTGTTCCTGGGGAGAAGAGACCGACCCCCCCGGCTCCAGCCTCCTTTCAGGCAGTTGCAGAGAGCGATGAGGGCTCCCCTCAGCCTCCTCTTCTCCAGGCTGAGCACCCCCAGCTCCCCCAGCCACCCCTCCCCACCCTTGTGCTCCAGACCCTTCCCCAGCCTCGCTGCCCTGCTCTGCCCACGCTCCAGCCCCTCCATCTCCTTCTGGGGGTGAGGGGCCCAGCGCTGAGCACAGGATTCGAGGGGTGGCCTCACCAGTGCCCAGCACGGGGGGACGATCCCTGCCCCGCTCCTGCTGGCCACACCATTCCTGACACAAGCCAGGATGCCATTGGCCCTCTTGGCCACCTGGGCACACTGCTGGCTCATGTTCAGCCGCTGTTGACCACCACCCCAGGTCCTTTTCAGCCAGGCAGCTCCCAGCCGCTCCTCCCCACGCCTGCAGCGTTGCACGGGGACTCGCAGCATGGAGACCCGTAGCGTTGCCTGCACAGCGTTGCATCCAACCCCTCTACTGAAGAGACAAAGCCAGGGTGAGCGAGAGGGCAGAGCTGGAGATACAACCGGGCACGGACCCGAGTTCCAGTGGGTGGCCACAGCTTCTCCAGCTCTGAAGCGCAGCATGGGGGTTTCTCCACAGCTTCGAAGCATGCACATTGCCATCACCGCAGTCGGGAGTAGAAAGAAGGGGTGGACAGGCAGGGGCTCGCGGGGCAGCAGCAAGCCCAGGCCCCGAGGAGCTATTCCAGCTGCTCCTCCGCTGGAGGACAGTCCACTGACCACCTCTGCTTCCACGTCTGACCTAAGACTTACAGAACAAACAGAGCAGCCAAGCCAAACTGGAAGAGTCCCTAAGAGCTGGACGCTACATACTCAAGTGAGCAGATTTCTCAGCTTCTTGCAGAGCAGAGGAGCCTACAGCAGGGACCGCGGCACATTTTTAGGTCTGGTTCTTCTCTTCTTGGCAAGCCCCCAAGAAATGAACCTCCCGTTTTACGGGGAGCAGAAAGGGAGACGGGGGTCATTAATGCTTTGCTGGTGCTCCATGTCCGATACACTCCATTTCCCTCAACCAGGATGCTCCAGCGTCTTCCTGGTGGCCACAAAGCCTGGACCACCTGCATGTCATCCGTGACATCCAACCAATCAGCAGCATGGAACAAAGAGGGTCACGGGAGCAGAGCAGCTGTGTGCTGGGAGAGGAGACGAATTCAGAGGAGCAAGGTGAAGGTGAATGTGATGTGAAGATGAGCTCTAGCAGCCTTGGACATTCCACCCGTTGACTGGCCAACACAGGGACAACAACAAAGACCTGGGATTTGTCCCACGTGGGAAACAGACGTGTTGCCAAACACAACTGCATGGATTAGCAGAGTTCAACCCTCTCAAGAGGACCGTGGTAGGAAGAATGAGGACATTACGCAACTGGGCTCCGGGGACCACAAACCAGAAGGAATAAAGAGGAAAGGGTTAAGCACAGTTATTGTAATTGCCTGTCTTGATGGGATTTGGATGCAAGAGCTCTCCTACAGATGCCTTCTAGACAGACGGAGCAAGACGTCATCCTCTTAATGACACCCACTAATCTTCATTATATGAGAAAATCTCTCCTAGCGATTGTTGGCCGGGAGCACCGAGCCAGCGCCGTCAAGGAAGCGGAAAAAAAATCCCTGCCTGCTCCTGAGGATGCTGCTGCAGCTCCTGGGGCAGCTGAACCCCAAAGCTGCGCTTGGGGACGACGATGCCGTGGATGAGGGTGGTCTCCCAGCTGAACCCCGCAGGACCTCTCCCCCATCAGCCAACCTCCTGCTTCTCCATCTGCCCGTACCCAGCCTTCACGTGAGGACGGCTGTCCCCTCGCAAGCCACCTTGCTCCCACGCTTTGGCCAAACATCTGGAAGTCCTCCAGCTTCTCCCAGAGGGGAGGAGGTGATGGAAGCGAGCGGACACATGCCCAGAAGGGAGCAAGCCACAGCCTAGGTCTCACCAAGCTTTCTCAGCCACCAGAGACCTCCAGGCACGTTGTGTAACTCGGTCCTCTGTCCCTCTGCCAAGTCCGCTGTCTGCCCACCTCTCATCTTGGCCTTCAAAGGAGGCAACAGGCACTTACCATGGCTTTGAGAAAAACCAGTGGGACTAACGCAAGACTTGGTGAGGAGGAGAGGGCTGGACGGACGCGAGAAGGCTGTTGGGTTGGAGAACGGATCTCCCACCTGACTGTAAAGCCTCCAGGATCATTCCATTGGAAGCGGCTGGATCTCAGGGCTGGAGCTGGAGGAGCTGGGGCAGCGTTGCTCTGGTGGAAGCGCTCGAGGGCTCAGGCCGCTCCACGATGGAGTCTTTGAAGCTTTGGTTGGGTGCCAGCCCGTTTCGCAATCCCCACCTCAGCACTGGCATGAGCCCATGGGAAGACCAGAGATTCCCCCATCCCTTTGCAACCTGGCCAAGGGTTCTGGAGCACCAGCCTTTCCCAAAAACCTGTCCCCGAGCATCAGAAAGAGGTGTCTGGACTGCGGTCCCCCCCCCGAGGTCTTGGCCATTTCAGGCAGAGGTACCTCAAGGGTCTTCCCATTTGCATGAGGGACCACGCGTGCATCCCTCTGAGCCATCCAGAAGCCAACGCTGGGCTTCCAAGTGGCCTGCCCTGCACCATGGGTGCTGTCCACCATCGTCCCCCCCCCAGCAGTGATGCCCTTTGCACCCTCTGGGATAGAATCATAGAATTGTTAAGGTTGGAAAAGACCCTTAGGATCATCAGGTCCAACCGTTAACCTATCACCGCCAAGTCTGCCACTAAACCATGTCCCTCAGCACCACATCTCCCCGTCTTTTAAATCCCTCCAGGGATGGGGACTCAACCACTTCCCTGGGCAGCCTGTGCCAGGGCCTGACTACTCTTTCAGTAAAGAAGTTTTTCCTAATATCCAACCTAAACTTTCCCTGGCGCAGCTTGAGGCCGTTCCCTCTCGTCCCATCGCTTGTTACTGGGGAGAAGAGACCGACCCCCACCTCACTACAACCTCCTTTCAGGCAGTTGTAGAGAGCGATGAGGGCTCCCCTCAGCCTCCTCTTCTCCAAACTAAACAACCCCAGCTCCCTCAGCCGCTCCTCATAAGACTTGTGCTCTAGACCCTTCACCAACCTCGTTGCCCTTCTCTGGACACGCTCCAGCACCTCCATGTCCTTCTTGAAGTGAGGGGCCCAAAACTGAACACAGGATTCGAGGTGCGGCCTCACCAGTGCCCAGCACAGGGGCACCATCACCTCCCTGCTCCTGCTGGCCACACCATTCCTGATACAAGCCAGGATGCCATTGGCCCTCTTGGCCACCTGGGCACACTGCTGGCTCATGTTTAGGCAGCTGTCAACCATCACCCCCAGGTCCTTTTCAGCCAGGCAGCTCTCCAGCCACTCCTCCCCACGCCTGCAGCGTTGCCTGGGGTTGTTGTGACCCAAGTGCAGGACCCAGCACTTGGCCTTGTTGAACCTCAATCTGCCCAGCCTTGGTCCATCCGAGGAAGAGCTGCCAGCTAAGCTTTGGAGAAGCTGAAACCCAGATGCGGGGTGATTTTCCGAACGTGCCATGCACCCTTCTCCTTAAAATTAACGCCGTTAACCATCCCTGCCACGATGAGGTAGATCTGGTGAGCTTTGATTTCAGCTTTTACGAGAGCCAGAGCAGTGTGGACGCGGCATTCACATGGTTAAAGAAATAAAACCAGCTCCTCTCTCCGCCTCGCTCGGCAGCCCCCAGACAGAGGGCACTTGAGACCCGGTCTTCCAGAAGGAAGTCCACTCTCAGCTAATTAAGCAAAGCTGCTAATTAGCTTCCTGGCTGGAAGTGACTGGGGGGAGGGCGGCAAGGGCTGTCTGTGGGGTTTTTTTACAGGCGGTAAAATTGGGATCAGGACGATGGAGGCATCTCCTGCAGCAAAGCACGTGCTGATGCAAACAGGTCACGTGTGCTAACCGCAGTGAAATTTAATCTTTTAATTGCTTGGGCGGCCATGGGCATCAGCCAGCTGGCGGGTGGAGACCGTTGTCCCCCAAACCCGCACCGTCCCTCGTCTCTGATTGCGGCTCGTAGCCGGCACCGCCACCCAGCTGGCGGCGGGTCAGAACCGATCAGTGCCGAATCACTAACCCCGTTTGCAGAAAAAACTGTTCAGGATCGAGAGTGGCGTGTCCCTGTCACCGCTCCGTGTCCCCGTCCCCGCTCCGCGTCCCCGCTCCATCTCGCTCGGCTGCGCCCCTGGATGCAGGCTCAGCTCCCGCTGCCAACTCCGACCAAAGCACGCTCGATGCCTAACAGCAGAGGAAGCACCTGCAAACCCCGTTTCCAAACCAAACAGCGGATCCAGGCCTGCCAAATCACTCCCTTCCACTCTTCCTCGCTTCTCCTGCCTGCAGACAGGGAATTGCAGCACGCAGAAGGGATGCTTCCGAGTAAAACTGTCCATGGCCAGGTTTCTTTGAGCTCACCCGGTGCTCCCGGAGAGTATTCTGCTGGTGAGGTACCAGATACCATTACCTTATTTGTTTCCCCCCCTAGAAACCTTGTTTTTTCCCCCCTCTTGTTTAAGTGGCAATTAATTCTGACACTCCTGGGAGGCCACTGCAGAAGCCGTGAATTACGGGGCAGGCGGGATGGCACACGGCCAACGCCGTTGGGTGATTTTTCCGCTCGCCTGCGTCTTGAACCAGGATGGAGATTGCCGCAAACCATGCTGACGTGGAGTGGTTGGCCAGCCCGTGCCGTCATGGAGCAGCGGGGAAGGGAACGCAGAGCATTGTGCTCTCCCGGTCCCCGCTGCCAGCACGCAAAGCAAGAGTTTGAGGTACTTCAACTCAACCGCATCTCCAAAAAAGCACAGAAACTGGGGGTATTTGTCAAAGCCTGGAGCAACCAGGCAGGCATCAACTCCCAAAACCTCCAAAATTTGACCGTAGTCTATAGACCTGCTGTCTTAAAGGTAGGAATTGGGATGAAGGTGGTGGTACCCTCTAAATCCATCCCTGCTTGGGTTTGGAAGGCAAAAAGCTTGTTTTGAAAGCGGCGATGCAGGTGCTGGGCCAGGCTCTGGGAGCCCGGCACACAATTGTTCCCCACCTCCGATCATCTACTCAAACATCATCAATTCTGGTGATTTTTGCCCGTGTCCACATCAGTACCAGTGAGAAGTCACGGCGTTCGTACACCTGAACTGCTTGCGCAAACTCTAAGAGGGGCATTTTGAGCTGTAACGAAGACGAGCACGACACCACGTTATTTTCTGGCAACATAAATCCATGAAAGCTGGAGGTGGTCGTTTGCTTTAGCACCTGAAAACCTGATCCGAGCAAGAGAAAGCTCGTATCTGTCTTACCAACGGACTCTGAAATGCAGTTGGACCCACAGGCTGGAAGAGTTGGCTTCGTTTCTCAGGAGGCTTTCCCACCTCCAGGGCTCTACTGAGACAGCACACCGAATCAGCTGGGCTCGCTGCGGTGATGGATTAAATCCATACCCACACAAACCTGCTTATTTTCGATGTAAAAATCCTAGGAAAGAGCCTAGAAACCGGTTCCAGTGTGGGGAGATGTTCAAGCCACCACCCCACCGTGGTGGCAGGCGTTGGGGTGGACCAGCAGCACCGGGTGAGTCCTGCCCCTTCCCAAACTGATGATGGAGCCTAATGAAGCCCCACAGACCAGGAGCTCACTCTGAGGTGTGACCCCACCACTGGACAGCCCTGGTGCTCCTCCTGTTCTGCTCCAGTTTCTGGGCATGGGTAGGAGCCACTCAACCAAGGGCCACCTCGTAAAGGGGATGGATGGTCCCTGCTCCAAAGAACCATCAAAATACATCTTAAGGTTTATTTAAGGGTGGTAGTAAAGCTAAAAAATGTAACACATGAAGGGAAGGGGATGGGGAGGAGGATGAGAAGAGCACAAAGAAAACACCGGTGTTACTCGCTGCCCCGTCCCCGCAGGTGAGCCGGTAGCCCGCGGGCTGTCCAACCCCCCCACCTCACCGCCGAGGCCACGTTGCAGACCCCAAACCCCGGTACCAGAGGGAAATTTCGGCTACCTGTAGTGGAGGAGTTGACCTTCTGCACTGTAATCCCGATAAATGTCATATTCTTTCTCAAACACTCCGGAAGGCGACGAACTGCAATACAGTAATAGTGAACAAGGAGTTACCAACGGTGACTGCGACGCCCGCGTGCCCTTATTAAAGTCTCCTTCCCTTTAGGATTAACGAAGATGCATCCACAGAGATGAGCTCCCAGTCCCCACCCGTCTGGGCTCTGCACTTGGGACCTACTCCCACCTCCTCGCATCAAGCTTGGAGTCATTAATCAGTTGGTTAGATGATGACCAAGCCCTCCATGGCCGTGGTCTCCAGCTTCATTTCAGACCCTGCCACCACCACATTCTCCCTTAAACTGTGCCTATTTGTGAAGAACGGCTGTAGACACGCCTGGACAGACCCTAAACATCTCATAGCTTTGTCCCACCCATGGTCCTTTCCAAGCGCAGCCCTTCCTCGAGCATTGCTCTCGCTCCTTGCTCGTCTCAGATGGCCAGAACCAACGTGGGCAGAGGCGGCGAGCCCCAGAAAAGCCCTTTTTGGCACATTTTCATCTACCACATCACAGTCGGTTACACCTGAGCCCACAGAGCCCTCACTCCCAGAAGACGGAGAATGTCACAGCACCAACAGCTACCAACCTGTTCCAAGAGACACCTTACCTTGGAGAAACACGGAAAAAAGCACCTGGAGGTGCAGGATGGCATTTACACGCTGGTTTTTTGACCAGCACCAGCTTAAAGCCTCTCCTAGAAGAGCAAACCCACTCTTGCTCCACGTTCCCTTTGGCTTCGTGCTTGCCCAGCAGCCTAGCGTCCACGCCGAGACCCTCCACCACCTCCGAACGAGGCACACGACCAGGTCTTAGTCTTTGTCGAAGGGCAACGCTTCCCAATATTCTTCATACTCGTCGCCAATATTTGCTCAATGAGCACAGGAAAGGTCTTTTTTTGCCTTAACACCGCGGGGATGTGCAAATAATCAGGCTCGTTCCGAAAACACATGAGCGAAGTATTAGACATTTGCTCCGCATCGAAACGCAACAGCAAACATCTGGAGAAATAGCTTCGTTTTGAGCAGTTTTCAAAGAAACAGCATTAACCCCCCCCGCTGTACGCATTAAGACGCTTGCGCTAATAAAATCCAGATCAGATGTTGGTTTCAGAAAAAGAAAAAGGAAAAGAAACAAATCTTCTTAACAGGATAGACCTCAAAAATTTTATTCAAGCAAGAGGCAATAAAATTAAGCTTCTGTCAAAGCTAGTTTTAATGAGACTTCCGAGCCCTGAAATTATGACTGTGTCGAATTGCTTAATCCCTTTTTCCTCTCGAGTGCACGTGAATGAGAGCACCTCCTCCTCCATGACGCCCAGCGTCTTCTCAAGAGAAAAGCATCAGCTCTCACGCCTGATGCTGTACCCAGATCCATGGTTACAGGATCTCCTCCCCGAGGGCCAAAGCCCTGGATGGAAGGGAATTAATGCTCGGGAAGCTTCCTAACGAAGAGCCCCGCTGCTGAAGGAGGACATACGTAACGTTTACTGAAGAGAAAGGCAATGGACGTTGGGAGAAGACCTCAAGGAAAGGTCTACTTCAGGCAAGTTCTTGTGGTCAAAGCCAAGCAAGGGAAAGAACCTCATGGCAAACAGGTTTCTCTTCTGGTGGGAGCATCCCTGCCCAACCATGGCCTGGAGAACCTTCAAGTACTATGTCATCTGTGCAAATCCCTGGTGCTGCGGGAGCTGAAAGGAGACTCTCCTTTTCATAGAATCATAGAATTGTTAAGGTTGGAAAAGACCCTTAAGATCATCGAGTCCAACCGCTAACCCAGCACTGCCAAGGCCACCACTAACCCATGTCCCTAAGCACCACATCTCCCTGGCTTTTAAATCCCTCCAGGGATGGGGACTCAGCCCCTGCCCTGGGCAGCCTGTGCCAGGGCCTGACCACTCTTTCAGTGAAGAAGTTTTTCCTAATATCCAACCTAACCCTGCCCTGGTGCAGCTTGAGGCTGTTCCCTCTCGTCCTATCACTTGTTCCTGGGGAGAAGAGACCGACCCCCACTTCTCTACAGCCTCCTTTCAGGCAGTTGTAGAGAGCGATAAGGTCTTTTCTCCAGGTTTCCCCAGGAACCAAAGACTTCAGGACCACCTTAGCTTCCCTACGCAAAATCTGTCCATTTGCCCTACTTCACGGACCTTTTGGAAAGATCTGCAAGGTACGAAACGTCCTCCTGGGTCAGAGCAATGGTGTCTCCAGCCCAGAACTCTGCTTCAAACCATGGCAGCAAGAGGTGCTGCTTATGGAGAGCTCAGGATCCCGGTTGCTGCCTGCGGTCCGTGCCCTCGTGCCCCCCAGCACCCAGTCCCTGCGTTAGGGGTGACAGCAGGGAGGTGTCCTCCGAGCCACCCACTTCAGAGATGTTTATGGCCCGGTTGTCTTGAATTTGTTGAATCCCTTCCTGACCACGCAGCAACATCAGAATCCCACCGCAACAAATTCTAGAAGTTTTCTCTCTGCTGCGCACCGCACTTTTTCCTCTCCCCTCCAAAAAAAAAAAAGAATAAAATAATTCACCTGATCATCAGTTATTCCTTCTGGCCTCCTATTTTTCAAAACACTTGGAAGTAAGGGCTCCCAGCACATCTCCTTGCATCTCAGGGCAAACCTTCCTTGCTAAAGGCAACGGGAATCTGGGAGCAAGAGGGGGATGAAGTCTCCTCCGGCTGCTGGCTCCCAAAATCTCCGTCTCTTCTCACGCTCACCTGAGAGGAAGATCCGAGAAGCACACGGCAGCACCGCAAGCATCTGGCCAGCCAGTTACCAGAAAACGAGCCGACTGTAAATTCCCAGTAACGACGTCGGCTGCTCCTTGGCCAACGCGCAGCTGCTGGAATTTCAGACGCTTTCCAATCAGTTGATGCAAAGCTTCTTCCAAACACAGCAAAGGCTGTTGAAGCGGCCGCAGAGTTATGTGGTTTTTAATATTCTGGCCGTGGCAGCTGGATGCAGGAGGTGAGGGGTGTGCGAGCTCATAGGTGAATGGAGGTTATTCACATCTGGCTTCAAAACCTGGATGAAATATCTAAGGAGGGAGATTCTGCTCCCAATTCAGTATTTCGTGCAGTGCACGGTACAGTACAGCCCTTGTCTTAACGCAACTCGTTCGGCACTTCCTATCCCAGTAT
Organism: Theristicus caerulescens; assembly: GCA_020745775.1. Lineage (NCBI taxonomy): Eukaryota > Metazoa > Chordata > Aves > Pelecaniformes > Threskiornithidae > Theristicus > Theristicus caerulescens. The sequence continues at coordinate 167,382,449 of CM036558.1, read as the reverse complement.
GAATTTGAAACTGGAGCCCCAAAACGTGCCCAGGAGTGGGGATGGCCCATGAGACTGGTGAGATCAAACAGCTTAACATGGTTTGCTCTCAAACATGTATGCTGACTTGACATAGAATCATAGAATCGTTAAGGTTGGAAAAGACCCTTAAGATCATCGAGCCCAACCGTTAACCCAAGGCCACCACTAACCCATGTCCCTAAGCACCACATCTCCCCAGCTTTTAAATCCCCCCAGGGATGGGGACTCAGCCCCTGCCCTGGGCAGCCTGTGCCAGGCCCTGACAGCCCTTTGGGGAAGGAGTTTTTCCCAATCCCCAACCTAACCCTGCCCTGGCGCAGCTTGAGGCCGTTCCCTCTCGTCCCATCGCTTGTTCCTGGGGAGAAGAGACCGACCCCCCCGGCTCCAGCCTCCTTTCAGGCAGTTGCAGAGAGCGATGAGGGCTCCCCTCAGCCTCCTCTTCTCCAGGCTGAGCACCCCCAGCTCCCCCAGCCGCCCCTCCCCAGCCTTGTGCTCCAGCCCCTTCCCCAGCCTCGCTGCCCTGCTCTGCCCACGCTCCAGCCCCTCCATCTCCTTCTTGGGGTGAGGGGCCCAGCGCTGAGCACAGGATTCGAGGGGCGGCCTCACCAGTGCCCAGCACAGGGGGACGATCCCTGCCCTGCTCCTGCTGGCCACACCATTCCTGATACAAGCCAGGATGCCATTGGCCCTCTTGGCCACCTGGGCACACTGCTGGCTCATGTTCAGCCGGTGTCGCCCACCACCCCAGGTCCTTTCCCCTGGGCAGCTCCCAGCCGCTCCTCCCCACGCCTGCAGCGGTGCCTGGGGTTGTTGTGACCCAAGTGCAGGACCCGGCACTTGGCCTTGTTGAACCTCATACAGTTGGCCCCAGCCCAACAATCCAGCCTGGCCAGGTCCCTCTGCAGGGCCTTCCCACCCTCCAGCAGATCGACACTCCCACCCAACTTGGTGTCATCTGCAAACTGACTGAGGGTGCACTCAATCCTCTCATCCAGATCATCGATAAAGATATTGAACAGGACCGGCCCCAACACTGAGCCCTGGGGAACACCACTCGTGACCGGCCGCCAACTGGATTTGACTCCATTCACCACCACTCTCTGGGCTCGGCCATTCAGCCAGTTTTTTACCCAGCGGAGAGTGCACTTAGCCAAGCCTTGATTAATTATATGACATACATTAATCTTTAAAGGAAGTTCTACTCGTAATCTTTAAAGGATGTTCTCTCACCTCCTCCTTTTGAGATAAATTGATTAAAACGTCAGACTAAGGTCTTGCTGACATAGAATCCATGCTTTGAGCTACTGAGTGGTCCAAAAATCCCAGGCAAAGCGGAAAGATTGGGATCAGCTGGAGAGCTTCAAATCCATCCCACCAGCAGAGCCAGATTGGGAGTAAAATCGCTGCCGGCACGCTGTGGGTGGCATTGCTCCTCTTTCAGGTATCAATGAGTCAGACTTGGCTTCGTTAGCGTCGTAATCAGCTCTTAGCAGTGAAGCTGCAAACGAGATTGATGGCAAGGATCGCATCCATCTGCAACCCCACGAGCTGCAAGCTTCAAGGTGGGGATGAACACAGCAATGTAACATCTGGGACGTCCCCTCTGCTCTTCGGCATCTTACAGGAGATGAAAACTCGCCCCTCCGCTGCCACTGCTAAGGTCCCGGTCGTTATTTTTGGGGTGATTTTAGCAAGTTCTGAACAAGAAGAAGCCATGAGGTCACAGCATGGAGACTGCCAAGACCAAAAGAAGACCTGGCTAGCTGACCTGTGCCCCTAAAACTGGAGGTCTGGCTCACGTTGGAAAGAAATATCATGCCACAAGCAGGAGACCATCAGGGAACTGGTGACAGGCTTCCACCAGATAACCCGTTCTGGAGGACAAAGGCGCTGAGGGATGCTGAAGTTCACAGACATCAAACTGTGATGTTTTGTTTCATCTGTGCTAATTGGAAGACATTTTGCAGCCCCACGTTTGGTTCTGGGTCTCAAGGTTGCTGATGTTTGAGATGCAGAGATCTGCTCCATCTCTACTGGGAGCCATGGTCAGGATGGAGCAGGTGTCTCCACACCTCCCGTGTTGAACAGAGCAGGCACGTAGGGTCCCTCCACCTTCAAGGGGAGATTTTGGGGGTGAGAGGACATTTAAAAGAAGCTTTCCAGAACAAAAAGCTGCCTCCAAGCATGCACCGTCCTAGTTCATCTTGAGGCCAGGAGGTGAAGCAGCTGGTGCACGTGGTGCCCAGACCAGATCCTGCCTGGAGACGTGGAAGCTCAGCATGATGATGGTCAAGGAGCTGCCAAAGGAGCAGCTCCCCACCCTGGCTGGACTCAACAGGCTGAGCCTCAGCTTGTAGAGCCAAGATTTAATCCTTGGTCTTGCCAATAAATAAAACCGGTCTCCTTTGCCTGTTTGTTTTCCTGCTGAAACCTGGAGCCTGGTGGGGAGAAGGACCTCTGCAAGAAGCTGAGGGTGCTGCCTGGAGCAGGTTGGAGTGCTGCGACATCCACCCAACCTACAAAAGCAACTCAGGAGCTGCCCTGTTTCCCCGCCAGGCCAGGGGCTGGTTAGCTGGGGAGAATTGGCTCAGATTTGGGAAACAGCTTACTTACAGGCACCAAATCCCTCTGGGGAAGCAAGTGCTTCTGTCCAACCTGAGCAAAAATGCCTCGTCTGCTGCAGGAGCGTGGAAACTTGTCAAACCACGCAGACTCTCGGCAATCAGACTCAAACTCACAAAAGCAAAGATCTACATGGTTTCAGAAAGAAGCAGTCATGGGGGTTTAAAGACTGCAGACCTTCAAGCAGCACCACCAGGACGACGTCTCTGCAGACAACGGCCCTCCTGGTGACCTAGACTCAGATCTGCCATCAGCTATGGCATGAAAGCCCCATGAGAATGATACGGCACGTGAAGAACGGCACTGATCGCTACCCAGACTTTGCTTAGGCCTTGCTTTAGCCCCATCAAATCATCATTTCAGCATAATCCTGGGAAATCCTTACTGGTGCGGAGCCTGGAAGAGCCTGGGTTCAGAGGTGCTGCGCACTGTGCAGGGCGCAGGCAGACCAACGCTCTCGGGAGGCGAAGAGACTGTTGGCCTCTTGATCATCCCACCAACTTCAGCAAGACCAACAGCAAAAGCCACCCTCCAGTTGATGCCCCTGCACGCTGCGCTGCGTTCAAGCACAGGTCAAATTTGTGCCGGTCTGCAAAGTCCCACCAGCAAAACCCTTTTGCTGCTTCGTTCCCACAACAACGGGGTCACTGCATAGAAGAGCGCAAGTCAACTCTGCTCCACCATCTCCGTTTAGCTAACAGGCACGAAAAGCAGGAGCCCTAAGTCACTGGATAGAGATGGGTATTGCAGAAAGCACCTTAATCATAGAATTACTGAATGGTTTGGGTTGGAAGAGACCTTTGAAGGTCATCCAGTCCAACCCCCCTGCCATGGGCAGGGACATCTTCAACCAGATCAGGTTGCTCACAGCCCCGTCCAACCTGACGCTGAATATTTCTAGGAATGGGGCATCCACCACCTCTCTGGGCAACCTGGGCCAGTGTTTCACCACCCTCAGCGTCAAAAATGTCTTCCTTTTAATCCAGTGGCTCTGTTAGTCTGACCTTTATCCAGCACAATTCATGAGGCACTGGCTTAAAAACCTTGAAAAAAGAGTTTACTGGGTGGGAGGGAGGCAACGGGTAGGGGACAAATGCTCCGTTATATTGCTGCCCACGGGAAGCCGGGCTTGCAGGAGTCTAACAATGCTGCTGCTTAAATATTAAATAGCTGGCAAGCCTGCCCCCGGCTCGCCAGCAAGCTTTCAGCAGCTCTTCATTTATGCTGAAATCCCAGTGAGAGACTTTTAACGACCCCCCCTGAAATTCAGCTTGTCTTGGAGAAGCAAGCGCAGCCGGCTTGGCCACCCCCGGCTTTGTGCAACCATCGTCTTCCCGCAGATCCCTGCGGAGATCCCCCGCTTGGCTCCCGCCGCGCTGCCTCCAGGCATCAGCAGCGGCTCCAGACCAAATCTTTGCTCTCCCTGCATCTCGACGGGCGTTCGGCAGGATGGACTCGCTCAACCGTTGGTTCCCTCTGTGCAGAAAACCTTGGCAGAGATGCTCTGGAGGACGCTGAGTTAGTGTGGATGGGGATAATTACTGCTGATGGGAAACGAAACCCCTTCGATTCACGATGAAGGCAGGTTATGAAATGGAAGTTGGATGGGAAGGGGGGACCGCTGCTCTCCCCGGCTGTGCTCGCCCCCTCCCAGAAGCCGGCGCGACGCTGGGCGCGGTGGATGCGTCACACCGGAGAGATGCGGATGCCTTAGCCCATGGTGTTTGCAAGGAAAACAAATTGATCCCTTGCTCATCTACCCTACCCATGGAAAAAAACCTGGGGAGAAAGGGTGAAGGAAAGAAGAAAAGCGCCTCTGCCCAACTACCCCAGGGACCGTGGCCGCAAAGGAGCTGGAGCACCTGTGAAAACTCTTCTGGATCATCCCACCCACACCCAAAACCACTACAGGAACGTCTTTAAACAGCTCATCACATCTAAACGTGGCCCGGGATCAGCACGAACACCCAATGGCTTGAAGGTCACCGCTTTGGGCTTGTAGCAGCGGGGAAGGTTACCCTGAACATCTGTCCCGCTGGGAGAAGGGCGGTCACCGCTCCCACAGCGTGCCCCCAAGGTACATTTGGGTATATCCCACCGCGGCTGGGGCAAAACAGGAACCAAGAGTCTACCCCATCCTTGGAAGTGTTCAAGGTCAGGTTGGACCTGATCTGGTTGAAGATGTCCCTGCTCGCGGCAGGGGGGTTGGACTGGATGAGCTTCAAAGATCTCTTCCAACCCAAACCATTTGGTGATTCGATGAAAACGCATGCTTTTCCGAGGTTAAAATATTTTTCTTCTACTGAGGGGTCCTCCTGATGCCTGTCTCCATCTCTGCTGGACGCCAGCACCTCCAGCACTCCCCGTGGCGGTGGGGACAGACAGACAACACTAATTTTTTTTTTTTTGGGGAAAAAAAGCACTTTCCAAATCTTGGTGTTGGGTAAACAAGGCTCTGTAAGGCCAGACGTGAACCTGGGCGCAGCTTGGCCCGCTGAGCCGTAGCTGATCCTTCAAAGCTGCCTGCTCGCAGCAGCATCCGAGGAGGAGGAAGGACGGGAGGGAACCAAGTGACGGCTCTGCCTGGAGCACACCTCCGGGTACGGCGTGGGACGAGGGGGAAGGTTGGAAATAGCACAGGGGAGGCTAAATGCCACATTCGCACACGCTTCAAGAAAGACTCGGGGGAAATAATGAGCCACGCGACTGCTGTGAATCGCTGTTCCCAGCAGGAACGAACGCAGGGGTTTTATGGGCAGAGCTGACACCTATTCATCGTTTCGCCGGCTCCCCGGGCTCTGACCGGCGTTGGGAGCTGATTGGAGGCTGTTTTTGGCAAGGTCTCTGTAGCAACAGCTCCATCAGCTGCGGCTGCAAGCAGCTCTCGGGTGTTTTTCGCCGGGCGCGTTGCCAAAACCACCCGTCCTCGGAGTCTGCCAAAACAACCGAAGGGATGGAGGAGCATCCGGAAAGAGGCACGTGGAGCTTGATCCTGACACCTGGAACAGAGGGAACAAGCTGGCAGCAATCGTTGCCCAATGGTTTCAGCTTCTTTGATGCTCGATGGGACTAAGTGAGTGCTTGGGGGACGGTGCAGGAGGGAGGGGGATGCTCTGGAGGGGTCGGGGGTCTCTGAGCTGCAATCTGGTGATGCCCACCCCTTCCCTCCCTCCTGCTGCTCCGCCGACGTCCCAAGCACGGCCTTGCTGATGCTGCAAGTCCAAATCCTCCCCTAGCAGAGCAGATTTTATTTTTTTGCTGTCATATTCACCTTCTCCCAGGAGACCTGATTCTGGGGGGGGTCGATGATGTGCAGAAGACATTACGGGCCCTGGTTTTAGCGGTCCCAAAGCCCAGGACAGGCAGCAGTCCCACGCTTCTGCCTTCACAGCAGGCTTGCTCCAATGATTTCAGCTGCAATCGAGTTTGCATCGAAGAGACCAAAGCCCTCAGAGCAATTTTGTCAGGCTTCAAGGAGCTGACCCCCCGCTGTCTCTACTCCTTCCAGCCCAACTTGCTCTGCAGAAGGAAAATTGGCATTGCTACAGCTCGGCTGCATCGAAGAGACCTCTGCAGATAAGCAAATGATCCTGTTAGTTCATCATTACCGTTGCCTGCCTTTACGCCACACAAATGGGATGCAAACAGATTTTTTTCACAGCAAAAGCCCCTGCAAACGCCTGCACTGGCCCTGGCTCCGCTTGCCCCGGCTTAGCAGAAGATAAAGCTCTGTGTTGATTTTGGGAAGAAGACAAACGTTTCTCCAAGCTGGTGTCTTGCCTTCAGAGCTCTGGCGTCTTCTCCGGCTGTCACAGTGCTCGCCAGCCTGTGGTTTCCCATGGAGATGGTCTTCTCTTCGGTTTACAGCACCTCCGCGCACGGGAACAGCCTCCTCTGCGTTGCAGAGATGTACAGCAGCATCCCCGGGGAAAATCTGGTAGGAACATAGGAGCTTCCTTCTAAAAACTCAACTGGAGTCAGGTCACTGCCAAAACAGGACCATCAAACCCAGCGGGTGAAGGCTGAATTCCCTGCAGCCCTGTCTGATGGACAAACAGCCTCTTCCACTGCCGTCAGAGAGGTCTACACACCTCCAGAAGTTAAGTCCCACTCCTCCAGATCCCAGGTTTCATGGATATGGAGGGTTTTCAGCTGCGTTGTGGCTCTCTGGGACTGGGGGTCACAGTATTGCGCCCCAAACCCAGATGCCGGGTTGCTGCCACAACAGCAGCATCAGAGTTGGACCACGCACGTCCCAGCTGTGAACAGCCCCTCAGCTATTTTTTATAGCTGATATCCACCAAGCCAATCCCCAGCTGTGTAAAACAGATGAAGAGATGCCTGGTTGGCCATCGTAGGGTAGAGTGTAGCTGACAAACCAAAGCGAGTGTCTGTGAAGACACGGTCTGAAGACGCAAGAGATGAGAAGAAAAACCGCAGTGACAACCCCGGAGCAAAGTCTCCTCCCTCCACTGCCTCCAACAGCAACAACGAGAAAGTGAGAGCACACAAAAAGCAAGACGTCGTTGGGCCACCACAATGGGCACTCAACCCCCAAAACTACGTACCTAACAGGACGCGTGACGTTCAAGCCGCCACCAGGACACCCAGTACTGGCACAACCAGCTGCCCTCGTTCAGAGGAACATCTCCATGCTCACTCTGGTGATCTTTCCAAGAAAATAACTTGGGGAAGTAGACACTTGGAGGCTGCAACCTTGGCCAGAAAAGAAACAGAAGGTGGCCCTTGCTGCAGGTTTTAGGATCTGGATTTACACAGGATGCCAGCAGCAAGGAAGCAAAGTGACGGTAATGAAGTTGCTGCGTTGCGTGGTGAAGCCAGAGATACCTTGACAGCTGTAGGACAACCTACATCAAAATAAACGGTCAGATAAGTGTTGTTGGGTGCACCTCTCACTGTTGGGTGCAAAGAGGAAGCCAAGAGGTCCTCCTCCTTCCCTGATTTAGCTAACAGAGTACCAATGGCCTATTATTCTGCTTTAAAGGAGCCTAAATCAACGATCGGTCAGTTCAAGTGAAAACCGAAGCAAGGCACTCAAAGAAAAACTCACCTTCGCAGGTGGGTTTCCTATGATGGTCCCACCAGACTTCACCGAGGTGGGTTGAGAGCTTCAACCAACCTCAGCCAAAGGCTGCCGTCCTCTCCCGAGAAAGGATGGAGCAGGAGGGAACGCGCACTCATTCCTCAGCAGCCCTTGATTGCGTACGCATCGCAGCTCGCTGTTTAAATCAAGACTCATCCAGCTGCAAACTGAGCTGCAAGCACAGGTACGAGTCTTCTGCAGAGAGACACAGGTACCAAGCCACCACCGTGGGTTGAACGTCTGCAGAAGTGCTGCAAAAGCAGCACCCGAAACAACTCCTGAACTCTGCCGGTACGGGGATAATCCAGAAAGCTCAACCCAAATTAGTTTCTGAAGTGGAGGATGGAGGTGGCATTAAGGGCTTGCGCATACACGGGTCTACGGGGACCGACTCGCCTGCCAGAGGTCCTGATGGGTAAAATCATACCCAGAAATTTTCAGAAAGCAAAACCTGCTCTAACCAAAAGGCCGACTGGTCCTGCTGCGGCAGTGCTGCAATCGTGCTGCTTCGGTCTTGGAAGGGTGCCCTGAGTTGTCCCCAAAAACCTTCTCTTCTCCAGGCAAAGTCAGCCCAGCTCCCTCATCTCCTCTTCATGCATCATGTCCTCCAGCCCCTGACCATCCTGGTGGCTCTCCACTGGACTCGCTCAAGTTGATCAAGTTTTTCTTGGCTTGGAGAGCCCAAAACTACACACAGTTGCCCAGCTGCAGTCTAATGAAGAATAATTCCTTCCCTTGACCTGCCGGCTATGGGTCTGGTCCCACAGTGCAGGATGCTACCAGCCTCCCTTGCTACCAGTGCATACTGGTCACCTGCGTTTAGCATAGAGCTGCCCAGGGCTCCCGGGTCCTCACCAGAGCTGTTACCCAGCCAGCCACCGCCCAGAGAGGGTTACTCCATCCCAGCTGCTATATCTGGGCTTGCTGAGCTTCAGGAGGTTCTTGTCAACCTGTCCTCACTCCTTCCGCCTGTCTGGGTCCCTCTGAACGTCAACCCTGCCCTCAAGCAGAGCAGCTTCTCCGCAGACTTGATGAGGGTGACTTCTGTCTCCTCTGCAGGTTATTGATAAGGATATGGAACAGGATAGGTGCCAGGATGGGCCTGGGAGGAGCCAACCATCAGGTTGGGTATGAACTATTAACCACCACCCTCTGAGCCTGATGATCCAGTTTTTCACCCACCAGTAGTGTCCCTGTCTAGACTCTAATGTCCCAACTTGGACACAAGGATGCCATGTGAGATACATCACAAACCTTGCTAGAGTCAAGGCAGATGCTCCCATCATCCAGATACGTAGTCATATCACCACAGACGGCAATTGGGTTGGTCAAGCATGATTCACCCTTGGTAAATCCATGCTGGCCATTCCCAACCACCTTTGCGTCATCCACGTCCGCAGGAATGGCTTCCAAGAGGACCCGCTCCACAATCAAGGTGATGCTGACCAACCTTTAATTCCCTGGGGCTGTGGGCAGGCTGCTTTTCCCTTGGCTGCCACCCTTGCAGATGCCACCATACTCCTGCTAACGCCGCCCTCAGCATGGCGCTCCCTTGAGTAGCCTCTTCCTTCCCAACCCAACCATTTCTTGCCTACCCCCTCACTTGCCTTCTATTTAAAAAAACCTGGCAAACGTGGCCTGCACTTCTGCAAGAACCAAGTTGAAGACCAAAAGAGGCATCGGGAGACATATTTAAATCAAGATGAGCACTAGGTTATCACAACTGGAGACAACTGGCAAGACGATAGGGAGCCCATCTCTCCACAGCAGCAAGGTTGTACGTCGTCTGTACCAGAGACGTGCACTACATCTTCCTCCGTGGGCTCTCCCTTCCATGAAAAGGGGACAGAACCATGGTGGGGCTGGCGCAACCACAACTTTAGCCATACTTTTTCTCTTCTGTAGGTAGACAAACAGCAAACAGCTGAAGCAAAATCCTTACTTAAGGTGTTTAGTGTGGTCCAACCGATGAACTCAAATCGGTGCTGAGCGTCTTCACATCCATGCAGATGATGAAATTATCGCAAGTACGCCAAGACACCCTCACAACATGCTGACTGCTTCACAGAAGCTGCCTGTGCACACTCCACCCCACCACGTGCCCTTGATATTGGGACTTCTAGGGCTTTGCCACATGTAGAGGCAGCGGTACTGCTGTACAGGAGCCCTGCCTCCAGCTCTGGGGTCCCCAGCACCAGACAGACATGGACCTGTTGGAGCGGGGCCAGAGGAGGCCACGGAAATGGTCCGAGGGCTGGAACAGCTCTGCTCTGGAGAAAGGCTGAGAGAGTTGGGGTTGTGCAGCCTGGAGAAGAGAAGGCTGTGGGGAGACCTGAGTGCGGCCTTTCAGTACTTAAAGGGGGCTGATAAGAAAGATGGGGACAGACTTTTTAGTAGGGCCTGTAGCGATAGGACAAGGGGTGATGGTTTTAATCTCAAAGAGGGGAGATCCAGACTGGATCTAAGGAAGAAATTCTTCACGCTGAGCATGGTGAAACGCTGGCCCAGGTTGCCCAGAGAGGTGGTAGATGCCCCATCCTTGGAAACATGCAAGGCCAGGTTGGACGGGGCTGTGAGCAACCTGATCTGGTTGGAGATGTCTCTGCCTGTGGAGGGGGGGTTGGACTGGATGAGCTTGAAAGGTCCCTTCCAACCCAAACCATTCGATAGTTCTATGATTCGCATTTGCAGTGGGTTGACCCTGGCTGGACGCCAGGTGCCCACCAAAGCCGCTCTATCGCTGCCCTCCTCAACTGCACAGGGGAGAGAAAATACAACGAAAGGCTCACGGGTTGGGATAAGGACAGGGAGAGATCACTCACCAGTTACCATCACAGGCAGAACAGACTTGACTTGGGGAAATGAGTTTGATTTATTACCAATCAAACCAGAGTAAAGTAATGAGAAAATAAACCCTAAATCTCAAAACACCTTCCCCCCACCCCACTCTTCTTCCCAGGCTCAACTTCACTCCAGATTTCTCTATCTCCTCCCCCCGAGCAGTGCAGGGAGATGGGGAATAGGGGTTGCAGCCAGCTCATCACACCTTGTCGCTGGGGAGGACTCCTCACACTCTTACCCTGCTCCAGCGTGGGGTCCCTCCCATGGCAGACAGTCCTCCATGAACTTCTCCAACGTAGGTCCTTCCCACAGGCTATAGTTCTTCATGAACTGCTCCAGCATGGGCTTCCCACAGGGTCACAGCCTCCTTCAGGCATCCCCCTGCTCCAGTGTGGGGTCCTCCACAGGCTGCAGGTGGATCTCTGTTCCACCAAGGACCTCCATGGGCTGCAGGTGGATCTCTGCTCCATCGTTAACCTCCATGGGCTGCAGGTGGATCTCTGTTCCACCAAGGACCTCCATGGGCTGCAGGTGGATCTCTGCTCCATCGTTAACCTCCATGGGCTGCAGGTGGATCTCTGCTCCATCATTAACCTCCACAGGTTGCAGGTGGATCTCTGTTCCACCAAGGACCTCCACAGGCTGCAGGTGGATCTCTGCTCCACCATGGACCTCCACGGGCTGCAGGGGCACAGCCTGCCTCACCATGGTCTTCACCATGGGCTGCAAGGGAATCTCTGTTCTGGTGCCTGGAGCACCTCCTCCCCCTCCTTCTTCATAGAATCATAGAATCGTTAAGGTTGGAAAAGACCCTTAAGATCATCGAGTCCAACCGCTAACCCAGCACTGCCCAGCCCACCACTAACCCATGTCCCTCAGCACCACATCTCCCCGGCTTTTAAATCCCCCCAGGGACGGGGACTCAGCCCCTGCCCTGGGCAGCCTGTGCCAGGCCCTGACAGCCCTTTGGGGAAGGAGTTTTTCCCAATCCCCAACCTAACCCTGCCCTGGCGCAGCTTGAGGCCGTTCCCTCTCGTCCCATTGCTTGTTCCTGGGGAGAAGAGACCGACCCCCCCCGGCTCCAGCCTCCTTTCAGGCAGTTGTAGAGAGTGATGAGGGCTCCCCTCAGCCTTCTCTTCTCCAAACTAAACAACCCCAGAACTGAGCTTGGTGTCCGCAGGGTTGTTCCTCTCACATATTCTCACTCCTCTCTCTTCGGCTGAAATTACACATTTTTTTTTCCCCCCTTTCTTAAATCTGTTATCCCAGAGGGGCTACCACCGTTGCTGATGGGCTCAGCCTTGGCCAGCGGTGGGTCCGTCTTGGAGCCAGTTGGCATTGGCTCTATCAGACACGGGGGAAGCTTCTGGCAGCTTCTCACAGAAGCCGCCCCTGTAGCCCCCCTGCTGCCAAAACCTTGCCACGCAAACCCAATACCGCATTAGACTAAGATGCAACGAAAATGCTATATGCATTATGCTAAATGCAAACAAAATGGTTATTCCTCAATAAATGTCAATCTGAATGTCTGTTCCAGAAAAAGGAGGCCTTGTAACATGTTAGCGTACTTTGAGAGGCAATAAACATCAACACGGTCTTCGTACTGCAGTGGGAAGAGATCTCCCCAGTAACCCCAGGTCTCCGTGGCTCTTCAAGGGAGCCTGAGGCTGCAGCTCAGAAACAGAATCGTAGAATCATAGAATCAATCAAGTATCCACTTTTTTTTTTTTTTAAATCTCTAAGACCACATGGGTTTCCAGCCAAACCATAGAATCATAGAACCGTTTGGGTTGGAAAAGACCTTTAAGATCATCAGGTCCAACCGTTAACCCAGCACTGCCAAGGCCACCACTAACCCATGGCCCTAAGCGACACATCGACACGTCTTTTAGATACCTCCAGGGATGGGGACTCAGCCCCTGCCCTGGGCAGGCTGTGCCAGTGCTTGGCAACCCTTTCAGTGAAGAATTTTTCCCTAATACCCAACCTAAACCTCCCCTGGCTCAACTTGAGGCCGTTTCCCCTTGTCCTATTCCTTGTTACTTGGGAGAAGAGACCAAAAAAAATCTTGACTTTAGATACCGGAGCTATTCCCGAGCAACCCCGTGCACCAGCAAGCCCGGCGCTCGCACCAGAACAGGCTCCAGATAAAGAAGTTGAGCTCTTGCCGCTCCAGCCCACGTTGCCTGCACCAGGCACGCGATGCAGCTGCGTCCTCACCGTGGACATCAAGAGCTGGAGGGATGCTCACAGCCCGATGCTTGCTCCTGAGCCCTACGCTGCTCTGACCAAGGGAATTAAGACAGCTTAATAAGGGGGGGATCAAATTAAAATTGATGAGTGGCTCGCATCCTCCTGCACCAAGCCCACATCACCTGCCCAAATGCAGCTGGGATGCAGGACTCTGGGCTAATCCCCTATTTGACTAATGGGATCTTCTATGAGCCTAATTATGCGCGAGCCAGATTCCAAACCCGATTGCCAAATGGCTTTTATGACAATTGCTAAGTCAGATGCCTGGGCGAGGTTTGCAACGTGCTACTGAGATACAGCAGATGCTTAAAAACTCCCAACATTTGTCATCTGTTGAGGCTGCACCGCTTCATCTCAGCGCACGCAGGGTACGTGCGTTGCAAGGTCCGTCGGCTCCGGTACTTGCAACGCCCACGTTTCCCCGTGGCTGCTGACGCAGCCCTCGGTGGGCGCAAAAAAGAGCGGCGAACCTCAAAACCGCAGAGAGCATCAGGAGCAGGAGCACCAACACCAAAACTGGAGCATGAAACGCCAGTAGCCGCTCCTGTACCGCAGTGACGTACGGGAAGGAGCGGCACATCTGGAGGAGCGGCACATCTGGAGCTGCCTCTCACCTCCCGCCTCACTCGGAGCTGGCGGCGTTTGCAAAAAGGCAGCTTTGCATTTTTTTCCCGGCGGGAGCCCTCTCCTGGCGTGGACCTTCGCCCAGCTGGGGCGGAGGACACTTCAAAGGTGATTTTTCCATTAATACCCTAAACTGTGGATTGCGAAAGCTCCAGTATAGACACAAGTTTGCTTCCGGCAGCTTTGGCATGGGAACCTCTGGCAGAACAGCAACCATCTAATAAATTAAAAAAAAAAAAATTAAGCCTTTTTTCCCCCCTAGAATAGGAAGTGGCACCATTTCACGGCGGCTCGGTGAGCAGCATCGCTTTTATTTTTAAAATAAGGGAAAGTGACTTGACTGAAATAGCACAGCTCAATGGCAAAGCCAGGAATAGAAATGAAATCCCAGCGCCTAATCCTCTGTTCTAATCGCTGGCCTGCAAGGCTTCATACTCTTAATTACAGCCACTGCTTCTAATAAAAGTTAAAAGATGTTTTTCTTTGCAGTTATGTAAACTGTATTTTGGGTCTGATCTACGTAAGCGCTTGGCTGCATTAGACAAATATCCGTCTAATCCGGAGTCCTGTTTTGCAGCGGGCGGGGGAGAATTCAAGAAGAGGATATTAAAAAGAAACAGGACCGAGCGCTTCGTCCCCGATTTCATCTTCCACCCTGGCTTAGAGCAAGAAATGCAAGATATGAATGTTTTTCTCTAAAATATTTGAGAATGGTATGAGGAGGGGGGTTAAATCTTGAGATGCTGTTAGCTTTACGCTGGAAATGCATTTTCCGCTCACCGTCGTCCCCAAATATCCGTGTATTTTTCCAGATGGTTCATCATCCAAGAGCTTGGCTCGCATCGTTATCGTTTCGACCGCCGTAAGCGCGCAAAACCGGAGCATGGTGAGAGAATGGAGATTAATGAAGGAGCCTGTGACGCCCGGCGAGCCCAGAAGATGGGTTTTTGAACAGCGTGATGTTAAATTTCTCATCTGGTGCCAAACCCACCCAGCCAGGTGGGGTGAGAGCCGGCACGGCCGGCACCCGAGCGCCTGCGGCGCTGGCAAGGGGGAAAGAAAATTGAAGGCAGAAGAAGCTGAGTGAGACATCACAACCGGAGAAGAGGGATGTCCTGAAAAGATGTCTGTCCTGCTCTGGCTGAGCAAGGGCATCGCTGCTCCCTGCCGGGCAATGCCCCATCCCTGGAAACATCCAAGGCCAGGTTGGACGGGGCTCTGAGCAACCTGATCTGGTTGGAGATGTCCCTGCCCATGGCAGGGGGGTTGGACTGGATGAGCCTCAAAGGTCGCTTCCCACCCAAACCATTCGATGATTCTATAAACTTCTCTAGACCCCTGGCCAATGCAGCCAACACCAACCACAAAGCCCACCCAGAAGTGGTTCAATACTTGAGTTTCTCTCACAAGGTGAGCAGAAGCGAGGTGGGTGTCAATCTCCTCTCCCAAGTAACAAGCGATAGGATATGAAGAAACGACCTCAGGTTGCACCAGGGCAGGTTTAGGTTGGATATTAGGAAAAAATTCTTCACCAAAAGGGTTGTCAGGCTCTGGAAGAGGCTGCCCAGGGCAGGGGTTGAGTCCCCATCCCTGGAGGGATTTAAAAGCCGGGGAGATGTGGTGCTTGAGGACATGGTTTGGTGGCGGACTTGGCAGTGGTAGGTTAACAGTTGGACCTGATGATCTTAAGGGTCTTTTCCAACCCAAAAAATTCCATGATTCTCTGATTCTAAGCATCTGTGAAATCACGAAATCTCTCAATACTTAAGAGAAGGCGACCTACAGTAGGTGATCACGAGGTCAGTCACCTGCAGGGCCTCAAGGCCCAACATCCACATGGAAACCCAGCAGCAGAATCCAGGTTAACCCGATTGACTTCCATGATCCTTATGACTTGCTTAGAGGCACTGCGAGAAATGTAAAGAAAAGCATGAATAGAATAGCATATTTCAATTGGAAGGGACCAACCGAGTCGCTCTTTGACCGTCCATGCTCGTTAGGAGAAACCCACGGTGATGCCAAGCATCGGCAGATGAGGATCTCAATTGGAGAGCAAGAGTGCTGGGTTTTTGTCATGATACGGGTGGGAGTGACCCCGGCTACGTCGATATCACGGGATAACACAAGACAAAAAGACGTTGGAAGACGGTGAATTTGGGAGCTTGGCTTTGTGTGCAGCCTCTGTGCAACGTACCATCTGCTTGCAGCGTGTGAAAGCGATGGAGAACGACGCATGACCTGGAAAGTGATTTCCTGCAGAGAGCTCTTGGTTTTAATTACAGTCCAGAGCCCATTCCCATCCTGCCTCCCATGCTGCAGATGAAGCTGCCTGTCTCCCCCCGACCCCGATGGTTCCAATTAGCATCCTTCCCAGTATCGTGCCTGACTAGGTTTTTTTTTTAGGATCTCACGGAAGCAGCAGAAGAGTACGAAGCCAGAGGGCTGCCTGGTCATCGTTAAACCAAAAAACTTCAGAGCAACTCAGCTGTGATGGATTCAGCTGTTTGAAATGGGCTGCCTGAAGGCTGTTGGGTGGAAAAAAAAGAATTAGAGCCCCAGCCCTGCCAGCTTGGATGCTGGACTGTTCCATGTCCTGAGGACATGAATCCTTTTATCAGGCAAGGTGCGTCCAACGGAAGGTGAAAATGGGAAGCGAGAGGACACGGGAGAGCAAGGCAAACATGCGCTGCACCTAGGGGCAACACCATATCAACCTTCTTCCATGCTGTTGTGGAGGCCAAAGCGACGGCAGTTTGGAGCGGGTCTATGTAAAAGCCCTCGAGGTGGCCCTGGAAGCCCACGCCGTGGTCTGGTGGTGCACCCCTGGCAGCGGGTCAAGGCTGTGGTCAAGGCGTCATCCGTTCAAGGTCACCACCTCGGATCTCGCTGGGTTCGTACGATAAAGTGGAACCTCACGTCTGCTGAAAAATAACCCAGTGACCTCCTCTGCAAGGCTTACGGGGGACCTCGGTCCCTTGACCTCCTGCTCTGCCCACTGGCCGCACGCACGAAGGCTTGCACAAACACCCCGCGGATAAAACACCGGGAAGAAAAGGATTTGCAGTGGAATGCCGTGGCCTGGGTATGGGATGATGTCCCCGCAGCGCTGGGGACCGGCAGGATAGAAGGCTTCTGGACCATCCTCTTCGCCCTTCAGTGATGGGAGGGATGATGCAGCTATTTAGGGCTGATGTAGATCGGTGTAACAGCAGCCAGGGAGCAGATTCCAGGCTTCAACAAATTCCTCCTATTTTTTTGTTCCTGTAGTGGAGCAAAAACTTCATCGCATGGTTTGGGTTGGAAGGGACCTTCAAAGATCCTCTAGTCCAGCCCCTGCCATGGGCAGGGACATCTCCCACTACATCAGGTTGCTCAAAGCCCCGTCCAACCTGACCTTGAACACTTCCAATGATGGGGCAGCCACAGCTTCTCTGGTCAACCTGCTCCAGTGCCTCACCACCCTCAGTGTAAAACGTTTCTTCCTTATGTCCCATCTAAACCCACCCTCTTCCAGTTTAAAACCATTGCCCCTTGTCCTGGTAAAAAGTCTCTCTCTATCTTTCTTATCAGCCCCCTTTATTGAAAGGCCACAAGGTCTCCCCGCAGCCTTCTCTTCTCCAGGCTGCACAACCCCAACTCTCCCAGCCTTTCTCCATAGCAGAGCTGTTCCAGCCCTCGGACCTTCACCCAGAAGAAGCTCCTGACTCCCGGCCTTCACTCCAAGAGTCAGGACCATATATCAGAAAGGAGCAGGTCGATACGGCCACCAAGAACCCAGCACATCCTTTGGGAAACTCTTCCCATGGTTCCTTATCTCAGCATTAAATATTGACCAAGCTTTATGGACTTAACCCATAAAAACATTAAGCCATGGGTGGCCGTGTTCCAACCTCGGGATGTTGGCAGTACCAAGACGCCCATTCCCAGATGAACACACCACGGAGGTGTAAAGGACACCAAATGCTGTTTCAGAACAACTCCTTCCACGGTAGACACGCAGAGGAGAAGGCTGTGCTTGCAGAAGTCACCTCGGCTGCTTGCGGGGGGGTTTTCTAGACCTCGGGAGCAGCGCAGAAACATTCAGTCCTCTGGTACCAGCAGATGGAGAAGGCAACAAGGAGCAGAGCTTATTTATTGCTGCTTTCAGAAATGCCGAAGCGGTGTTCCCGGAGCTACGTGGGTTTTATACGTATCCTCCAGGCTCCTCCTCTGCGGGAAGGCCTCAGCACTTGCGTTCATCAGTTGGAAGGGGACAAGGGGCACCCGAGCTGCCCGCTCCACCAGCGATGGTCACATCCCTCCTCTGTCCGAGCTGCCCATGCCAATGCATCGAAATACCCCTTCTCCGGCCTCAAAGTTTGGCGTGTTGTGGTTTTTAAGAGACGGCAACCCAGAAGGAAGCCCATCCTACAAACCCTGCCCGAACCTGCGCTGAGGCCAGGTCCGTGCGAGGGCTCACAGGAACCACTGGCAGCTTTCTCTCCTGGGTGGAGCGCTCCTAAATCGAGGAGAACCGCTTGTTTTTGGCACAGGGATGCAGCAGGTTGTGCTCCCCTTCCCACCATGTAGCCGGTGAGATGTTGACCCAGCCGCAGGAGAAGAGTTCCTCAACACCCAAGCACTGAGATGCAGCATCCTCACGAACTGAGCTGCCACCAGGCATGGAGACGTCATCCAACTGGGAAAATCCAACCTTCGGGTGAAGAAATGCTCTGAATTTCATGCGTTACGCTACTGCTGGAGGCAAGAGGTTGGGAAGGAAGGTCTTCTCGACCTCATTGAGGATCATCGTCGATCTCGACCTCATCGACCTTCATCGAGGATCTGCTTGATGCTGCAGCCCTGATGAACGGCTTTGGGATGCAAAGTCCTTCCTCGGTTTCTCTTCGCAGCGGAGGTTTTTTTTTGGAGGAGGGCTGAGAATCCCTGCAGGGACCTGGAAAATCCCCGTGCAGCAGATGCTACAGAGACTTATGTCATTGGTCCACCTGCGCTCCAAACCCGAGCACGGCAAATCTTCCCAATGCCTTCAGAAAAAGGATATAAATTGAGAGAACTGAGAACAAAATTGTGGTTTTGTTCACATTAGGCACAGCGGAACAGCTCCCCAGACACTCAAAACACACATTTTCTAGGTTTGAGCCATCTTTTAAATTGCAGAGCTGCTTTTTTGGGGGCTCTTGCAGTCAGAAAATGGCTGCTGCCTGCACCAGGGAGAAGAATTTGTGTTTCAAAGCCGTGAATTTACCTGCAGGTGCCCTGCTCTGCCCCAGACACCTGACAGGACCGATTACCATCACGCCTTGGCCCCAGACAGCTCTGCCGCGTCCCGGGGATGGGTTTGTAAGGGAATACCCCTCAGCTATTTCAGCTCAGCTACGCTTAATCCAGGAAGATTTAAATGCTGCATTTTATCTTCTCCAATATCACGCCGGGCTTCAG
Source organism: Theristicus caerulescens (assembly GCA_020745775.1). NCBI lineage: Eukaryota > Metazoa > Chordata > Aves > Pelecaniformes > Threskiornithidae > Theristicus > Theristicus caerulescens. The sequence continues at coordinate 167,363,542 of CM036558.1, read as the reverse complement.
AGTCGGGGGGAGACCCGCAAGAACAGTCCAAGTCTTGAGAAATAACTTGGGCGCAATTTCACGGTAGATGGGACTTTGGTAAAGACCCCCTGTTCTCCAAGAGTCCTGCGTGGTGACCATCTCTCCTGATGGTCAGAGAAGGTCCACCTGCTCGTCCTTCAAGCCTCCGCTTGCCACCGCTCCCTGGTGATGCAGGGGTAGAGATGCTGCCCGCTGGCGGCACAGCCAAATCCTCCATGGGCGATGGCACGAGCTCCTCCGAGCGGGTGCTCCCCACGAAGCCTTCTCCGAGGATTTTGAGCAATGGGAAGACTCTGCACGCACCAATAACCACAGACACTTTCAGACAGCGTAGAAAAACCCAGTGACCTGGCATAAAACCCAGCCGACGTGCCGGCTGCAGCCGGCTGAGAGATTTCACAGCTGTCATGTTATGCTTTGTAGAAAAGTTACCGTTTGAAGACAAGCAAGGCAAAGTCTAGGGCAAGACAGCATAAGCAAGAAATTCCTGCCGGGAAGAGCTCTGCCTTTGCTGACCACCGAGACAAACCTGCTATTGAGATCCTGAAGATGAGCAGATGCCGGCTCACCGAGTTGAGACAACACAGCAGTGCTTCCTACCGCGGTCTCCGGAGCCGGATCCAGCTGCTAATTATAGCTACGTGCAAAACCCATCTCACTACGGCAGCGTAAGGCAGGTCCGGCGAGACCCAAGCACTTGGCAACAGCACATTCCCTGCGGATGCAGGGGCTGACGGCATCCCCGACCCGCACACGTGGGATGGGACCAGCCCCAACTTGGTCCACGGCTGCACCGAAGACACGAGGAACGGATTCGGAGCAGCCTCCGCTGTCTCCTACCAAACCAGATGCTCTGGTTCCTAAATCCTCCGTCACCGCAGGGTGTGGGGCACCTCTGAGTGCAAACTCCACTGAGATCAGTCACTCAAGACCTGCCCACTTCCCCTGACCTCCCTTTGAAGACCAGACAAGTTCAAGAGGGAAACTCTTAGCCAGAAACCTGTTGAAACGACCATAAGACTTCACGTTATGAAACCTGGAGCAGGAGGTGCCACCAGAGCTCCCTTCCAGCCTTGGTTCTTCTTGGAAACAAAACCAAGCACTGGAAAAACATCTTTTTAAATTGTCCTACCAAGGAGACTTCAACCATGTCTCTGGTTGAAGGCGATTACTCAACCTGCCCCGCACCACCCCGTTTTCTAGATCCACCCCCTCCCCAGCCTCACAAATAATCCCCGCCCGTTTCCTCCTTTCGATGCAAATGAAGTATTTCCAGTTGTCATCTCCAACACGCCACGTGGTGCCCAGATCCATCCTCATCTCAGGGTTGTGGCTCAGAAACACCAACTGCCCCACGCAGAGGTGACCCCGAATAATTGCCCCCCACCCCGATAGTGCACATATCAGCCCCATCTCAGGGTCCCTCCTTGGTTGCCCGTGGACAGCAAAGCTGGGTGCTGAGAGGTCCAAGGAGGGATCTCCAACACCCTTGAGTCCTGCAAGCGCTTGAGCAGCAGCCAGCAAGGTCTGGCCTTGCCAAAATCAGTCCTCTAAGATCATCCCATCCCTGGAAACATTCAAGGTCAGGTTGGACAAGATCAGGAGCAACCTGATCTGGTTGAAGATGTCCCTGCTCATTGCAGGGGGGTTGGACTCGATGACCTTTGGAGGTCCTTTCCAACCCAAACCATTCGATGATTCGATAGTCCCTACAGCAAAGGGCTGCAGCGGTGCTCTTCATCGAGGAGGACTGAAATAAAGCAGTTTGACCCTCACCTCCCATGGCTAGCGTCCATACACCCACCAGCTCAAAGCCACCACTTCGGTAGCCAGCCACCGCAACATCAGAGACTTCACCGAAAGCTGGAGGTGCCTTGAAAGATCACATAAGTTCAAGATCCTAGCCGTCAAAATTTCACCTCTGCTCACCCAGGGCGCCCACGGTGGCGTACATTTTAATGCTTACAAGCAAAAGATGAAGGTAAAATAAAAAAACCTTCGTCCACAGGGTCACCGAGAGCCAGCAACTGTCTGACCTCCACCGAGTGGCTTCCTATTCGTGCCTCGGCTATAAAGAGGCATGGTGCTCACTGCCTCCTTCTGCAGAAGTTTTCATGTCCTCAGATATTTTCAGCCCCACAAGAAATGCCTGGTTTGTCTGCGCCGTAACGCTCCTCGTCTGAAGCAGCTTTCCTAAGTTTTAAGACTCAGACAGGTACGGAAATAAGTATATTGTCGAGAAATACATATTTTTTTGGCTTGTGCTCGTGGTCAGAAACCAACACTAAAGCGCAGCAATACCCTGAACGCTGAGAAGCTCGAGGCGCAAATGCCTGAACTGGCTCTGCCCTTTGCAGCTGCTATCGCCGCAATCAAAAATCAATTTTTAATTTGCACAGCTCATGTTCGGCTTATCTGTCCTGGGCCGGAGAGCGTCAGCCGCTTCTGGAGATGAAATCTCTGCATCCCTGGAAGCTTTCCTGCACATCGGCATAAGTGAGCCCTCCTTTTTCATCTGTGCTTCGCTATAGAAATCAGAGCTGGATAAAACCCCCAGGGTTCTTGGCCATCCCCAGGGCCGTGGAGCGAACGACCCCATCCCAGCATCCCTGGCAGCCGCCTCCAGCAACTCCCCTTGCAACCCACAGCCTCCTCCCTTCCCTTGAGTCCGCTGCGGCAAACGCCGTCCCGTTTCTGGTGGGAATAAGGTGGTTTTTGCAGCCGGACCTCCCTGGTGGCGAGAGCTTTGGGTTGGAGGGGGTGAGGTAACCTCTGCGTTCGGAAATCGCTGCCTTAATGGCTCCCATTGACCTTGAGGCCTCAGCAAAGCTTTCCAGCGTGCTCAGAGGGGAAGGTCAACGTGGGAATGTGATTTTTTTCCAGCCAGGACATTAGGATCAAGCGACTTTAGTGTGCTTCCACCAGAGCGGGACGTTTGGCTGAGCTGAAGGGACAGGACCGTTGTGTCACCTCCAGGGATGCAGGTGGAAACTGTCCACTGAGCAGGAATATCTGCTCCCTCTAGTGGCATCTGTTTTTTAATTTTTATTTTCTTTTTAAAGCTAGGAGACCTGATATCGGCTCTGTGCCAGCCCCCGGCAAGGCCAAGGCCATGAATTGCCGGGGCTGAAAGGATGCGCATCCACCCCATGGTTGGCTTGCTCTCCTCCACCAGCAAAGCCAGCAGAAGGTTTCCATGGGTTAAACCTTTCGATTTGAGAGCCCAGGTGCAGTCCTCCCTCCTCCCACCTTACCCAGCAGCTTTGCATCCCATAATACACCTGCCTAGCCCAAGCACGGCAAAAGGAGAGAGAACGTGTGGGTGGAGGACAGGACAGATTAGCGACCTGCAGCGTCCACGCTTGCTTCTCCGGTCCAGCACATGAGCGCTACGGGGAATGGACCTTCCCCCCGGGAAGCCGCTGATCCTGCAGCAAAGCCCAGGGAGATTAAAACCCACTCACTCGATCCCTGTTAACCCTTCATGGGAACAAGTTCCTGCTTCACCGACTGTCTCCTGGGCTGCATCCAGAGCAGCGTGGCCAGCGGGGCGAGGGAGGGGATTCTGCCCCTCTGCTCCCATGTCCTGAGACCCCCCTGGAGCCCTGCCTCCAGCTCTGGGGTCCCCAGCACCAGACAGACATGGACCTGTTGGAGCGGGGCCAGAGGAGGCCACGGAAATGGTCCGAGGGCTGGAACAGCTCTGCTCTGGAGAAAGGCTGAGAGAGTTGGGGTTGTGCAGCCTGGAGAAGAGAAGGCTGCGGGGAGACCTGATTGTGGCCTTTCAGTGCTTAAAGGGGGCTGATAAGAAAGATGGGGACAGACTTTTTAGCAGGGCCTGGAGCGATAGGACAAGGGGTGATGGTTTTAAACTCAAAGAGGGGAGATTCAGACTGGATCTAAGGAAGAAATTCTTTACGCTGAGGGTGGTGAGACACTGGCCCAGGTTGCCCAGAGCGGTGGTAGATGCCCCATCCCTGCAAACATTCAAGGCCAGGTTGGACGGGGCTGTGAGCAACCTGATCTGGTTGAAGATGTCCCTGCCCATGGCAGGGGGGGTTGGACTGGATGAGCTTGAAAGGTCCCTTCCAACCCAAACCATTCGATGAGGCAGCAACCTACTGTACCCTGCTCCTAGCTCATGGCCTCAAGTAACATCACTTTCAGAGACTGCCTGTGCAGGCTGCATCTGCCAACACTAAATCTCCAATCTAAACCTACCCTCTTTTAGTTTAAAACCATTACCCTTTGCCCTATCAAAGGTCAGGGCTCGGTATTTTTGGGGATGGGCAAGCAAAGACTGGCTTAAATAGCCATCAGCGTACCCTGCACAGACCCAGGTAGACCTGGCCACCATGGGCAGCCGTGTCCACCCCCCAGCATCCGTGTAATTGAACATCAAAACTATTTCCCTCTCCAAACAGCACCTGCCTCACGAGGAAAGATGCCATCCCCGCGCTCAGCGATTTTATCAGAGGATCTTCCAAATGCTCGGGGAGATTAAGCCTACCCTCACGGGCAAGGCCGCGTCTGAGGTCCCACATGAAAGCACTCGCCGAGCTGGGAGTTCCCGTTCCCGTCCTGCGTGGCCATGAGCTCACCCGGCCGCAGTTTCTGTGCGCCAGCTGTAAGGATGCAGAACGAGTTGCGAGCAGAAATCGGGCGGCGGATTGCTCGCCGGTGACGCTGGGGGGTTATTAACATCGTAAGAGGCATCGGTTGAAGAGAATATAAACATATGAAGTAATGAACCGCCCGATTTGCAGCTCGCAAGCCATCAAAGCATGAAACAGGGCGCAGAGCAGACGCCTCAGTACGTCGTCCGTATGCAGCTGGACCTTAGCAACTGAGCGCTCGCTCACTGTTCAGTTTGAAGCTTCTCCTTAACAAGAGAAATCACCTCTGCTCGGAGCTCCGCGGAGCAGCGGGACAACCCATGGTTGCAGCATCAATCACGCTGCCTTATTGGGGAGATCTTATCCAGGGAAACCATTTAAAACCACGCCACTCTCTAAACCCATGTATTTCAGAGGGTAAGAAACTATTTCTCTAATGTACCTTTCCGAAGAGAACATCTAAGTTGCCCCTAAGAAGGAGAAACGCCTTTCCCATGTGCTCATACCTCTTCCTCCTATGATTCTTTTACGGAGGAGCAAACCCGCTCTCTGAGACGTGGTGCACAGACCCAGGAGCAATCTAGCTGGAGGAGCCATCTGTAAAACACCTCTACGCAACAGAAATGAAGAGAAGGCCTCTGCTCTCTGCTCTTCCACAGCTCTGGGAGACTATCGGGGTATCTGAACTTGCAATTTTTATTGCATCAACCCATCACCGAGCTCAGCCGCACGCGCCTGTGATGTGCCGGCAGAGCCAGCCTTGCTTTTACCTTTCCGTTTCTTCTTTTACTACGGCATACTGGGTGGACTGACGGCTCGACCGCTGCTCCTGCACCTTCTCGCTGCCCTCCAGCTCCTGCTCCAGGGAGGAGCTGGTGCTGCCCTCCCTGCTGACATTGCTGCTCCTCCCGGGGCTGTTCTCCGTGGAAGCCCTCGGCGACTCCGTGTTCTGCTTCAGGGTCTGCAGCTTGGCCAGGGGGATGATATCGCAGTTCTGCGGCCGGTGCCACACCGTCCTCTGCGTGGTGGCATTGTAGTAGTAGAAACGGGAGGTGTTGGGGTCGAAGAGCTCCCACCATTGGTTTTCATTCGTGCGTTTGATCCGCACCCCGGCGGGAGGGTCCCACACGCACTCCCCCGTGATGAGGTTGGCGTACATGCGCTCCCGGGTTCGAGGCTCGATGATTTCCACCCATTCCAGCCTGAAGGAAAACAGAGAGAGAGACTTCAACTAGATGGTCTTTAAAGGCCCCTTCCAACCCAGACCATTGTATGATTCAATGATTCAATGCTTGCAGCAAGCGCTCGCGGTGTCGGGGGAGGCAGGACGGAGAAGAAGAGCGGCTTGGGTGAGGACATTGACTCTTTCTTCCTCCCCCATCGACGCCGAGTCCCGCAGCACTATTTACACGAAACAGAGCATTGGCGAAGGGCTGCAAACCAGTCCCCGCTTTTCGGCTCCCAGGGGAATCCAGCAAGTCTGCAAGCCAGCTAAAACACACGCTGGGGTTACAGCACCCCAGCGTTTGCCCCGGCTCACGGCTCCCACCCCGAGCCCTCTGCCTTTTGAACCCTTCGCGGCACAGACCCAGCGGCTGCAGCGCGCTCGGCGTGACGTCGGCAGCAAAGGTCGGGGGGAGGCGAGAGACCGGAGGGACAGAGCCCAACCGGAGGCACCAACCTGGCGATGAACTTCTTCTGCAAGACCACCCCGCAGCTCTGCGCTGCCGCCCAGACAGCCAAGCCCGGCAGCATTTGTCCATGCAAGACTTGCAGATGATGGCTTCAACACCCTTCAGCCCGGCTGGAGCAGCGCTGCTCCCTGGCGTGAACGCCGGTGTGCCGGCACCGGGCTCCTGCACGGCTCTGCCAACACCCCTTCCGTCTCTGCCGACACCCTTTCCGTCCGTCTCGATTTCAACACCGGGCAAAGACGCCAGCTCTCCGGCATGCGCGTCCCACCTCCGGCACCGTCCCCAAACCGCCCGCCTTGACACACCTCAACTCAGCGATAACCACAGGCTGCATCAACAGCGAAACCCAACGGTGGGAGGGATGGAGCCAGCGGGGAAGGGAAGGGAAGGGAAGGGAAGGGAAGGGAAGGGAAGGGAAGGGAAGGGAAGGGAAGGGAAGGGAAGGGAAGGGAAGGGAAGGGAAGGGAAGGGAAGGGAAGGGAAGGGAAGAGAGGAGAAGAGAAGAGAGGAGAAGAGAGGAGAAGAGAAGAGAAGAGAAGAGAAGAGAAGAGAAGAGAAGAGAAGAGAAGAGAGAAGAGAAGAGAAGAGAAGAGAAGAGAAGAGAAGAGAAGAGAAGAGAAGAGAAGAGAAGAGAAGAGAAGAGAAGAGAAGAGGAGTAGAGTAGAATAGAGTGGAGTGGAGTGGAGCGAAATGGAATGGAATGGAATAGAACATTTTCAGTCAGAAAGGACCTACAACGATCACCTAGTCCAACTGCCTGACCACTTCAGGGCTGACCAAAAGTTCACGTGTGTTATTAAGGGCATCATCCAAATGCCTCTCCAACACTGACAGGCTTGGGGCATCGACCACCTCTCTCAGAAGCCTGTTCCAGTGTTTGACCACGCTCTCAGTACAGAAACGCTTCCTCATGTCCAGTCGACACCTCCCCTGGCGCAGCTTTGAACCATTCCCATGTGTCCTATCACCGGATCCCAGGGAGAAGAGCTCAGCTACACCCTGCTCGGTGCCCGCCCCGTGCGCATTTCATAGAATCATAGAATTGTTAAGGTTGGAAAAGACCCTTAGGATCATCAGGTCCAACCGTTAACCTACCACCGCCAAGTCCGCCACTAAACCATGTCCTCAAGCACTGCATCTCCCCGGCTTTTAAATACCCCCAGGGATGGGGACTCAACCACTTCCCTGGGCAGCCTGTGCCAGGGCCTGACCACTCTTTCAGGGAAGACGTTTTTCCTAATATCCAACCTAAACTCACCCTGGCGCAGCTTGAGGCCATTTCCTCTCGTCCTATCGCTTGTTACTGGGGTGAAGAGACCAACCCCCACCTCGCTACAGCCTCCTTTCAGGCAGTTGCAGAGAGCAATAAGGTCTCCCCTCAGCCTTCTCTTCTCCAACCTAAACAACCCCAGCTCCCTCAGCCGCTCCTCATAAGACTTGTGCTCTAGACCCTTCACCAACCTCGTTGCCCTTCTCTGGACACGCTCCAGCACCTCGATGTCCTTCTTGAATTGAGGGGCCCAAAACTGGACACAGGATTCGAGGTGCAATTTATTGAATTAGGAGTCGGTCTCGCATTGGTCTCTGCATAGGGTACGGAGCTCATCGCCAAAATACGGAGCATTAAACGAGGTTTAACCTTCCTCCCACCGCCCCATCCCCTGCTGAGCTAAGGACCAGGCACCACCAGCCCATCGCGGTGACCCAGCTCACTCAGAAACACAGCGCAGGCGGGTATTGAAATCATAAAGCAGTAACACGGAGCTTAGAAATGCAAAAGAGGATTAAAAGAAGTCGTAATCCCAAAGAACAGACAATTTCACCGATTTTTCAGATTACCCCAAACACTGCAGGTGTCACCTTTTGCTAATCCAGGGGATACCCGAGGCTTACAGGCAGCCACGTCTTATTCAAATTCCTCATTTTTGTGTGGGCTTATGTAAAAAGATACAAGGGATATTCGTATTAACTAAAATTTCTTACTTGGAATTTGTCCTCGTCTGCATTTACAAGTCTGTTAAGAAAGGTATAGAAATAGATAAGGAAAAAAAGAAAAAAAAGCCCCCGGCGTGCTAAGCGAAGCTTCTCAAACAAGGTGGCATTTAAAACTGACACATTCAGTGAGTCAGACAAGTGACGGATCGCATCTCCCCGCCTTTTGCTGGGAGCGAGTCCCTGTGGGATTTTCAGAAATGTCCAATTTGCTCAAGCGAAGCAAGAAAAAAAGTCCTTGCTCCCGGGCAGCCGGAGACGCTGGCGGCCTGGCCCCAAGCCCTCCGGTTGGTCCAGCTCATCTTCCAACTCGGCTTAAACCATTAGACTGATAAAAAGGAGGGGGCTTTTCAGGTGCCAGAGGTTCCCAGCCTTGCACAAACATATCTAAATGATGGAAACGTCTCCACCTCTTCTTGGCATAGAGAGAAAAAGTCGCAGTTAAGCTTTTCCGTGCAGAACAGAGACTAAAAGCACTCGGAGAAGTGTAAATCTTATACCATGCCTCGTCTCATTCTGCAAAACTCGGACCTAACGAGCAGCCGTAACGCAGCACGACAGTACAGCTGGAGGCCAACTCAAGCTTTGCAGAGTCAAATATTTTCTCCAGGTTTCCACTGAAGGCTTTAGTGTGCATCTAAACGTGATGCCCCGACCCCGCGTTTTCCACTGAAAGGATTTTGGCCCTAGATCGACGTCAGCGCTTGGCTCCCGGTTTTAATGCTTCTCTTTGACCACCTTGGTTTAAAACCATCTCCACGGGGTTAAGGGCAGCTGCTTCAGCAGGGCTTTGGATCTTCCTACCAAGAAGATACTGGGCTCTCTGCATCAAGGAGGAATAAAAAGTTCTTCACCCAGGGTCCCTCCAGGGTGAAATGAGAGCTCACGTGCTCCGCAGTTATCAGAGGGAAGCAAAAATAGACTAGACTAGACTAGAATCATAGAATCGTTTAGGTTGGAAAAGACCCTTAAGATCATCGAGCCCAACCTTTAACCCAGCACTGCCACGTCCACCACTAACCCATGTCCCCAAGCACCACATCTCCCCGGCTTTTAAATCCCCCCAGGGATGGGGACTCAGCCCCTGCCCTGGGCAGCCTGTGCCAGGCCCTGACAGCCCTTTGGGGAAGGAATTGTCCCCAACACCCAACCTAACCCTGCCCTGGCGCAGCTTGAGGCCGTTCCCTCTCGTCCCATTGCTTGTTCCTGGGGAGAAGAGACTAGATTAGGATAAGATAGACTAGACTGGACTAGGATAGGATAGACTACACTAGGATAGACTAGACTAGACTAAATAGGGGAGGGGAGGGGAGGGGAGGGGAGGGGAGGGGAGGGGAGGGGAGGGGAGGGAGGGGAGGGGAGGGGAAGGGAAGGGAAGGGAAGGGAAGGGAAGGGAAGGGAAGGGAAGGGAAGGGAAGGGAAGGGAAGGGAAGGGAAGGGAAGGGAAGGGAAGGGAAGGGAAGGGAAGAGAAGAGAAGAGAAGAGAAGAGAAGAGAAGAGAAGAGAAGAGAAGAGAAGAGAAGAGAAGAGAAGAGAAGAGAAGAGAAGAGAAGAGAAGAGAAGAGAAGAGAAGAGAAGAGAAGAGAAGAGAAGAGAAGAGAAGAGAAGAGAAGAGAAGAGAAGAGAAGAGAAGAGAAGAGAAGAGAAGAGAAGAGAGAATAAATAGGATAGGATAGGATAGGATATAATATAATAGACTAGACTGGATAGGATAGGATAGGATAGGATAGGATAGAATAGGATAGGATAGGATAAAAATAGCCCCATGGGGCTTGAAAAAGATGAAGCCCTGTTTGGACCCAACAGAACTGGATCATCATGGGCTATAAATCAGCCAGGGTAAAAGCCTCCAGCACCCCAAAAGAAAAAGTTAATATGTTAAGGAAATGTAGGACCTTTTGTCCTAGAGCTCTTAATTTCCTCTTGGTTTTCACTGTGAATTATCAGCTTAATAACACCGGGCACTGTCTGGGCCACCGCTCCTCTCTCTCTGCGTCATTATTTTCCCTGCTGTTGGAGAAGAAGAAATTTAGCGTTCACATTTCTCCTTTCTCCCCAGTCTTTTAATTTACTGAGGCAATTCATCAACTCAAGCAGGTCAATCCGCTTCACCTTCGCAAAGCAGAGGATCAATAGCCAAGGGCCACCCTGCTCGGTCCTGCGCCGGGCAGCGGAAAGGGAGGACAACAAAAGTCTTCCATCAGATACACAAATCCGAGAGTCATCTGCCTGAAAGTCAAACAAAATCCACGTGTCGGGAGCAGCTGGACCCGTGGCGCAGAGAGGGAAGCTGATGTACCCGTGTGATAGCAAATTTGGAGCAGAAAACCCACAGGACTAGGAGACAGGGCTCCGATAAAGGCATGTCTTATTCCAAATCCTATCTTAAGTTTGGCGAAAAACCTCTCATGTTGCATTTTTTTTCCCCAGAAGTGCAAACCTGAGGGTTAAAATTCCTGAGTATTTGCCCCAAAATAGGGTCCATGCACGGTATTTCCCAGGTACAGGAGTGGGGATAACAGGTAGGTGTGCAACGTGCTGCTGCCGTAGGTTCAGCACAACTAATCTGGGTACCAGATGCAGTCTTGGCCCAGAATTACCGTCGTTATTTACTGCATCAGCCAAAAAAACTCCTTGATGGGTAGTAGAGAAGTCTGCTTCAAGCTCCGGTAGCCAGATAGACTCAGACCTATCTCACAGTGCAGTAATCTAAGCTTAAATAGCCCATCGAGCATGGTCCAAGACAGTACAGACCTTCCTGCTGTTGGGTTAAAGTGATTTATAACCGATGCAGGAGAGTGGAAGGTGCCCAGGGAGCCTCAGGCTCACGGTGCTGTCTAGAAAACCTTTGCCTCATCGTAAAGGAAAGGCTCCAAAAAGCCCTGAGCGTCACTCAAAATCCATTTTTTCCCTGCACTGCCCGGAAAAGGAGCCCAGCTGATGCTCAGATTAGATTTCTGGAAATGCAAAGGCAGCTGAAATGAACCCCGGACTTAGTTTAACTTCGTAACTTTATTCAAAAGCCCGCGAGAATCAGCTGAACTTCAAGTCGCAGACGCCTTATTTTGCTGTTAAAGGAGAGGATCCTCACCCTGAGCTTGCCTAGGAAGGAGATTTGGCCCTACAGCGATGCTGCTGTGTATTCCCTCCTCCACCCCAGAGCAAGACGGGATCGGAGACGCAGCGAGAGAGAACAAATACCCGCCTCGCCTCGTTGCTGTAGAAACCCTGCAAGGACATCCCGCTGTTCAGGTCCTCCGACTCATCCTTTTCCCACCACGCGCCCCATGGGTCTCATTGCCGTGGCACCAGTCGCTGCGGATTTAACGCACGGCAATGCCATCTCCTTGGAAACCCTTTTTTTTTGGGTTGAACATTGGGAATGCCGAAGGGATGCTCGGGGGATGCTGTCGGTCACCTCCCCGTGCAACGAGCGCAAGAGCATCCTCCCGATGGACCGCGGGCGAGCGTGGGATGATGAACCTCCCGTGCCTGCGAGGTTCAAGATGATGAACGATGGTTTGTAACAACAACTCCGAGGCGTGGGGGCCATCAGAGGGCTTAAAGCGCTCGTCTTGTGATATAAGTTGGGTTTTAATGAGCTGGGATTTGTATTGTTAAGGTTAACGTGGTCTCAGAGAGGCTCTTGGGCAACTTGGGTGTTGCTTGCTGAGCGACCCACTGCTCCGTATTGTCCATGCCTCGTCCAGACATCACTCCAGAAAGCCACTTCTGTATCCCTCCAGACACCACAGCAATTAACGCCGTGAGCCAATCCGATTAGGAGAAGCCTAAATTTCGAAGTATTTTACACTTAAAATGACTTGGAATTTATTGGTAGCTGCAGCCACAAGGGGAAAAATAGCCGAGCAAGCATCTTTTGGTATCAGAGTAATGAGGTCAGAAGCCCGCATCGATTCGGCGGGCGTCTCGGTCAGAAGGACCTTGCTCAGAGCAAGGACCTCCTGTGTTACTGGAGGGGGAAGAAGCTGGAGTTTTGTTTTTTTTTTTAACTCTTAAACCCTCCAAAAAGGAGCAAACTATGCCCAAGAGGATCAAGCAGCATCAGCTTTACCCAGACCTGAGGCTTCATCTTAACACAGCAACAGCAATTCAAATTCCCGCTCCTCGGCGAGGATTTGGAGACCTGGCCTGAGCCTACCCTAGAAGAGCGAGAGCAAAGCACTTGGAAGCAGCTCGACAGCACTTGGGGTGCTCTGCTCCTCAAGTCTCTCCCCTCTGGGTGGTCGCTTCGCCATGGTGGTGGTCCAGATCCAAAGACATCCAAGAACCAAAATCCCCCCGTTAGTGCACAATCCTGCAAAGACGATGATGCCCATCTCATCCCCACCCTTAAAATGAAAATAAAAATGAAATTAATCATAGAATCATTGAATGATTTGGGTTGGAAGGGACCTTTAAAGGTCATCTAGTCCCTGCCATGAGCAGGGACATCTCAACCAGACCAGGTTGCTCAGAGCCCCGTCCAACCTGACCTTGGATGTTTCCAGGGATGATCTATAATCTATAATCTATAATATAATCTATACCATGTTGCTTTGATTCTTAAACACCCTGACTCTAAGCAGGACAATTTGGTTTATTACGCACATGTTATTTTATGGAATATTTTACTTAAAAAAATAAAATTGTTTAAGCCACCAGGAAAATGTAGTTCCTTGGGGCCAAGCCGTAGAAAGCCCAGGCCGATGAACACAGGCACAGAATTGCCGAGCGTCAGCAATAACGCAGCATTAACCGCAGGTAGGCAATAGTTAGCAGAATATCAAAGTGTTTGGGAGCTGGGGCTTGTTTCTGCACTAGTAATTTCAGTGCCAATGAACATTTTTACGAAAATACATCATTAACCTGAAAGGTGTAATACGTCTTCGCTAACTGGCCTGACAGATGCAGGCGGCTTGGAAAAAAAAATCAGGGCAGGCTACCAAAGGAGCAGAGCTTCTTGCTACGGCAGCTGGAGCTGGCAGAGAAGCTTTGAGTAGGACGGAGTGAGCAAAAATAAATCCAGCCTTTCCCACCGAGCAGGAGTTACCTGCTTAGGGTGCAGGTACCGAGCCGGGGAGTTGTTAAATGGGGATGCAACGTGCAACGAGGGTTGGCCAACACGGGGATCCTTAGCAAGCCCTCAAAGACCAAGCAAACAGCTTCTGCTTCTCCGCTGTTTGCTCCCGTGGCAAGCCAAACCACGAAATCGCCGTGCTGCCCGTGCACGCCGGTCCTCGCCCTCCCTCCTCATTCCTAGGGAGACATGCTGATAGATGAACCCAAAATTGGGCATGTTCCCCCCAAAAACTCAAGCCAAGCGTGTTGTAGCTTGACTCCAAGTTGTCCTGCATTCAGCACACCACAGTAATCGTCCCTGGGCAAATCTCCTCTGTGACGGTCGTAAAATAATTTCAATTCCCCTCCCTCGCAGGGAACTAGGCTGAACCACATCTTCTATGCAGGGGTAGAAGAGCAGTTGGTGTAGTTCGATGGGCACAGAATCATCGAATTGTGGTTTGGGCTGGGAGAGACCTTCAAAGCTCATCCAGTCCAACCCCCTGCCATGGGCAGGGACATCTTCAACCAGATCAGGTTGCTCACAGCCCCGTCCAACCTGGCCTTGGATGTTTGCAGGGATGGGGCATCTCCCACCTCTCTGGGCAACCTGGGCCAGCGTTTCACCGCCTTCATCATAAATGTCTTATTTCTTACCGCTCCTGGAAATGGCGAGCGCATCAGCCAGCGGGAGAGCCTCGCAGCCACCATCTCCGCTCCATTTCCCTGCCAATCCCTATCAAATGGAAGTTTTCTTTCTCTTTTTCCGTAAGGTTCGAGATCCCGCTCTCCCGCCACGGGAACGGACCCCCGGCTACCCGCAAAACCAACGCTTATCGCCTTCTCCTGACAGCCTCATCACGCGCCCCATGCCGTAATATTCCTGCCGTCGACTGGCGCTGCGATAGTTACATCACGTCTAATCCTCGCCGCGTCAGCCCGCTAACCTTCCCTTGACATTGCAAAGGAAGTCAGATCCCTTCCCCATCAAAGCAGCGTGGCGTTAATACACGCAGCCGACGTCTCTTGCCTGCCGGAGCAGGATTTTCCTTTTTTTAATTTTATTTGAAAGCGATGAGCAAAGACTCAGGCCAACAGACAACTGATTCGCTTTGATAGGAAAGTTTATTATTTCCTAAGGTGGCTTTAGAGTTCAATCTCTGCCTTCTCAGCACTTTCCTCCTCACTGAAATTACTGCAGATACATGTCAGGACGGAGCAGAGGTCTTTGTTTGTTTTCTCCCACTGTCCTGAAATAGCTATTGCCTAGCAGGGGATGCAGCGCTGCTGGCTGTCACGTGCTGGATTTCTTTCCAGATCCTTACAAGCTGCAAGGTTTGGGGTATTTATGTAGTTACGGATCACGGCCAGGAGCTGCCGGAGTATCAGGCTGGATCCTGAGCTCTGATTTTGCCTGACGTTCCCCTCTCCCCATATGGATGAAAAATGGGACGTGAGCCGGCAACGTGCGCTCGCAGCCCAGAAAGCCAAGCGTCTCCTGGGCTGCATCCACAGCAGCGTGGCCAGCAGGGCAAGGGAGGGGATTCTGCCCCTCTGCTCCCATGTCCTGAGACCCCCCTGGAGCCCTGCCTCCAGCTCTGGGGTCCCCAGCACCAGACAGACAGGGACCTGTTGGAGCGGGGCCAGAGGAGGCCACGGAAATGGTCCGAGGGCTGGAACAGCTCTGCTATGGAGAAAGGCTGGGAGAGCTGGGGTTGTGCAGCCTGGAGAAGAGAAGGCTGCGGGGAGACCTGATTGCGGCCTTCCAGTACTTAAAGGGGGCTGATAAGAAAGATGGGGGCAGACTTTTTAGTAGGGCCTGTAGCGATAGGACAAGGGGTGATGGTTTTAAACTCAAAGAGGGGAGATTCAGACTAGCTCTAAGGAAGAAATTCTTTACGCTGAGGGTGGTGAGACACTGGCCCAGGTTGCCCAGAGCGGTGGTAGATGCCCCATCCCTGCAACCATTCAAGGCCAGGTTGGACGGGGCTCTGAGCAACCTGATCTGGTTGAAGATGTCCCTGCTCATGGCAGGGGGGGTTGGACTGGATGAGCTTCAAAGGTCCCTTCCAACCCAAACCATTCAATGGTTCTATGGGTAGACTAAAACGTACCGGCTGTATCCAGAGATCTCCACCAGTTCAAAAATCAGCGGCACAACCTACACGTTGAAGTCTGAAGAGGTGCAGGAGCGGTGGGGAAGTGCAGCTAGAGATGACTGCTCTCCCCTGACCTGCTTTATGCATCAAACAAGATCAAAAGCTGGATGCTTTCGAATTCATGGAATCAAACCACCGCTTTTAGAGGATTGATTTTTGATTTAAAAACATCCATTATACAGAAACTGTTTCCTAAACTTACAGCTTTGGCACCTCAGAGGTGGCTCTGAAAAAAAACAAAGCGACTTTTTCAGATCCATCCTCTGAACGTAATCAGTAAATCTCAAAATTTCAAACTTTTTGCCTGCAACCATGTCCTCAAGCGCTTACTGACTGCTCACAGGAGCTCCGGATTCAAACCATATTCTTTTCTAGGAAAAAAAAAAAACATTTCTAATTTACCTGAGTAGGTAGGATGGAAAGGAACCATCGGAAAAATAGAAGCATAAAAGGAAAGTGCCAGAAATTTCAAGCTCATTTAAGAAACCAGGAAAAGCGGCGAAGAACCAAGCTCGCAAGGACGTGATGGGGACGCAGAGCTCACTGCAGACCGCTGTTGGGTGTTGAAGGCCACCGCAAGGGCAAGGATGCTCAGGAGCTCCTAAGGCTGAGCGGAGGCTCAGATGTAATCTCGGACTAACTAATCACCCATAGTCATGGCCAAACACGGTCCCAACCCTGCTGTCACCGCTCCACCTCCAGTGGTACCCCTTTGGGAGGATAAACACTGGCACAAACTAGACTTTCCCAGGGCAAGACCAGTGCGAGCAGGAGGTTGATCGCTCTCCTCCCTGCCGCTTACCATCTCCTTCTAGACCAGATGACGAGCTTCAGGGGAAAGCACTAAGGAAGCCTCTCTACGAGCATCAAAGCCTGTTCCACTCAACGCGATCCTCAGACATTTTGCGTTTATTAGATTGGAAGCCAGATTGGTTTTAAGTTTTTTAGAGTTAGATATGACCTACGCTGCCCCAAAGTTAACGGAGTATTTCATTGCTGCGTTCTCCGACAAGTTTGGGCTCTGCAGGGCATCGCGCCCTTCCGCTGGCGTTGTCACCTTCGGTCTACCAGACACCGGGACCCAACTACCCCAAATTCCTTCTTGCCTTTGAGAAAGCGCCAGTTTTTACACCCAGAAGCGCCGAGCCTCACCGAGAACCATCCCCCTCCGTGCGCGCACAACCCTTCATCTTCAGAGGAAGCTTCAAGCAATTAGTGCCACGACAGAAGCTCGTTAATGAGAGCGACGCCGTGAGTTCTGATCCTGCCTACAGGTTTTTGGGACTGTTTGTACGAAGGAGAGGCGTTCCTCGAGCGGTGGGACGCCGTGGATAAGACCGCTTCGCGTGCCAACCTCCACAAACCCCAGGTCTCCTACGTCTCCGGCAGTCTGCACACCCCTGCTGAAAAATGACTGCCCTAGAAGATATTTTTGGGTCCAAAGCCAGAACGATCAATGTCTTGGAAAGACGTGAAAGAGAAGATGAAATTCTTGCCCCCAGGCTCGTAAGTCTAACTCGGTACCTCCAGCTTTTGTTTCTGGTAATAAAGTGAACAAAAAAGACGTTCCAGGAAGAAATGGAGCTGCGGTTCTCCGCCCACGGCTGCGCTGGAGGAGGAAAGCACGCTGCAAGATAGGGACAGAGTACAGAAATGTATAAATAACTTCTCCGAGTTGCACAACAACCACCTACTCTGCTCAGAAATTTAAAAAAAAAAAAAAAATAGAAAAAAATCTCGTACTCGTTCTCTGGCAGCGCGGTTCAACTTGCAGCAGAAAAAGGACCAGGAAAATGAGCGTAAATAAGTGAATGGTGGCAAGCCCGGGCTTTTTCTCCTTCATGCCCTCCAGCGAACGAGGGCAGCTCCAGGGAACGAAGGAGGAGGAGGCCAAGCGACTCGCTTGGGAAAAGATGAGATGCCACCTGGCAAGCAAGCCTGGGAAAAAGGATTTTCAGTTTAACGGCACTGAATCGCTATGTTTCATTGAATCATAGAATAATTGAATGGTTTGGGTTGGAAGGGACCTTTCAAGCTCATCCAGTCCAACCCCCCTCCATGGGCAGGGACATCTCCAACCAGATCAGGTTGCTCACAGCCCCGTCCAACCTGACCTTGGATGTTTGCAGGGATGGGGCATCTACCACCGCTCTGGGCAACCTGGGCCAGTGTCTCACCACCCTCAGCGTAAAACATTTCCTTATATCTAGTCTGAACCTACTCTTTTTTAGTTTAAAAGTTTAAACCTTTAACCAAGCAGGATCTTTTTCTTTCCTAGCCTGCCACACCATACAGTGGAAGAACTTTGAGGGTCCTTTTCCCTGCTGCGTGGTGGGTGCTCAAAGGCATCTCAGACACCTTTCGCTCCGCGCTGCATCGTCCCAGCCACCCCCTTTGCCGTTTAAAGCCTGATGACAGCCCTGCACGGAAAACCGTCGCGTGTTTTAGTCGTTTGGAGGGAATTTGGCAGCTGAAAAATGAGTGGCAGGACGCTGCGGATCGCTCGCCCTTCTGCAGACCGCCAGCGAGCCTGGTTTGAGAGGTGCTGTTTTGGAGACCCTTGCTCACAGAGCTGCTCTGGAAGAGGTACGCACGCTCGTAGGGACACCACGGCACGGCAGAACCGACGCTGTCTGCTCTAACCTTCCCCTAAGTCATCCGGTGCCTTTTATTTGCTGGAGATATGAACGTGAGATTTGCAACTCCGGAGTAATTTGCAATCTAAATTACAGACACTAAGTAATTCCTGGCCCCAGTTAAACTGGGGCAACACGTATTTAGATATGCCAGCGCTGCGGGCGGTTCACTTGAAATGCGTTCTGAGAAAGCTCCTGGGCCACTTGCTCCCAGCTAGCCAGGTTCTTCTTCAGCACTTCTGGAAGCCAACCCATGGAGGAGTATTTTTGCATAGGGCTAAGCCTCCCAGCTCTGTCACCTTGACACCGGGAACTACAGCTCTCGCCAGCTCCTTTCTTTTCTGAAGAAATAGATATCTGGATCACCCGGAACGCCGCTTTTAAATATTAATATTACAATCACTATGGGAACTGCAGAGACCTTGCCTAAGCCTTCGCTTCTTTGCAAAGGTCTGCTCAAGCAACAAAGGGCGAGTACAAAGGAAATTAGTCTTCCCTAATCACGGGCGAGCTGGGAGAAAAACGCAGAAGGAACAAACCGAGGCGCTGCCATTTGTTCAAGATTTGCTTTCACGCGCAGAGGCTGCCTTGCCCACGCAGGGCAGGGGAACGTGCAGCTCCCTCGGATCGAGGGAGAGCATCATTTCGACGTGCCGCCTCCTCCCCGCCATCAGCCGCCTCCACCGGGGACTCTGGGGAGCTGAGACCCAAGAGGGACGTCCAACGTTCTCCAGCGTTGGACCCAGCACCATCTCAGGGCTCCCAAACCAGAAAGCGCATCCCTGCTGCGATACCCCGCTTCCATCGGGAATCAAAATCCCTGAGATTCGGGATGAGATTCACCCCCGGAGATCTCAGGCTTAACAGCAAGGATGAGTCCCTAGGAGGGCAGGAGGCTGCCTGGCAAGTATTTCTCCTCGCAGACACTCCCATAGAGCTTTCCCAGCTCTTTTCGCCCTCGAGTGTAGATAAAGCAGCATAAACCGACATTAGGTCGTAACCCACTGCCTGATCCAACCCCACCGCTCGCTCAGACAAGACCCGTTGGAGGAAGCCAAGCAGCCCCCTGAACTTCAGCCTCTCTCAGCTACGGCGCTGTATACACAACATCCGTGTCCCGGGAGGAAGACGAGAGTAGGTAGTTTCCATTTCTATCTTTTTCTCTGTTCCCATAGAAACTAAACTAAAATGGAGACGGTAAAAGAAAATTAAGGCTTCAAGAAAGGAATCTACTAGGAAACGGCACGTGAGCGGGCGTGGGGAATAGCTGAGGGATAAACAAGAAGAGAAAAAAGCAACCAAAAATAAGGCCATAGCAGGAAGACGAAATTCAAATATGAGGGGCGTTCCCACATTAAAGTCTTTCTTATTTGAGAAAATTCTTATTTTCTTTCTTTATTTGAGGATAAAACTGAATGAGTAAACCATGTCAAACCGAGATGCCAGGAAAAAAAAAAGCTTGAAGATGTCACAGATGAAGTGAACCGTAATGAGATGGTGTCTGGTCATGAGTTTGGGGTCTCCACGCCTTTGTGGTAGGATGGGTCAGCAGGGATCCCAGAGGAATCCCAAAGCGCTGTCACGTGCCGCCTTCCCTATCCCAGGCATCAGGAATCACTGGGAAGGAATTAAACAGGACGGAGACCACGTTGTCGGGCAAGTCCACCGAGAAGCGCTCACATCTTGGGTGTTTGCGCCATTGCAGTCCTTCAAAAAATAAATATATATATGCTAGGCCTAGGAGAGGGTAGCCAGGACAGCCTGGAATGGAGAAGTCCCAAAGGAGCGTAAGACACAGCCAAAGACTATTTTAGATCGGCAGAGACATTGCTGAAAATCCAGTTTCATGTTCTACCTAAAAAGTAACGCAGAGAAGAGGCCTAGGAAATGATTACTCATTTTTTTTTTTATTTTTCAGGATGCCTTTTATTGGTTGCTCTGGAGTTATCAGGCAGGAGATTTAAAAGACAACTAAAGGAAATTACTTTTCATAGCACATAATTAAGCTGCGGAATGTATTCAGCAATGCAGCCAAAACCCATAAATAGGTTCAAAGGAGAATTAGAGGAGTTCAAGGAGGACAAGCCCACTGGTAGCTATTAAATAGGATATTCCAAGGTTAGGAAATCCCCAGAAGCAGCAAGATACTGGGGGGAAGGATCACCCTGCTCTGCCCCGGACATTTTTTTCCCCTTCCCAGGGAAATCTTTGCTGCAGAGAGCGGAGTTGGAGCCGTGCGAAGCTTTTCTACTCCTCCCATCGCCCAACGTCCCATTTTGCATCGATGACTTTGGCATCGTTACATCCCTTCTGGCCTAGAGGACACAGGGATAAGACACCAGCTCACACACAAAAAAAACCCCCGTGGCTTCAAAGGACGGCTTCAGAAAAGAGGATAGGATGGATCCGATTTCTTTCCCTCTTATCAGAGCAAGTTCGACCGCTTTCTGGCGAGTACCGACGCTCCCAATCCCAACTTCACAGCGTGAGCGTTAGCTATGCATTATCTCCTTTAAA
Source organism: Theristicus caerulescens (assembly GCA_020745775.1). Lineage (NCBI taxonomy): Eukaryota > Metazoa > Chordata > Aves > Pelecaniformes > Threskiornithidae > Theristicus > Theristicus caerulescens. The sequence goes on along the minus strand of CM036558.1, from coordinate 167,342,846 downwards.
CTCCAAAAAAAAAAAAAAGAGTCTAGAAAGCTGCCAGAAAGCAGATAACACAAACAGGCAGAGATGAATCAAGTATCGGCATGAAAGCAGCAAATTCGCTGGGCTGACCTCGAGCTTCTCAAAGTAGCTCTGGCATTTTAGCTGGAGGCTTATGTGATCTTATATCTCTCCATACCCCAACTAATAACTTTTTTAGCTTGTTGGCTTGTTTCAACCAAGTTGGAGAGGTCAAGGTCCTGAGGATATCAGTCTCGAAGAAGATTTGTTTCAAAGGAAAGAGGATGGGTGAGGACAGAAGGACAGAAATTTGTCTCTTTGCTGAGGACCGGAGAGCTCAGCCCGCACGGTGTGGGAGAGGCAGCAGCACCGGGCTGAGCCAGGCTGAGTCGTTTGCTGCCGTTGCCCGTTCAAAAAGGGCGACAGAGAGAGCTGGAGGGCGCCGAGGGATGAGCTAGAGAGGGAAAAAGCAGGAGCAGTTCCCGGAGAAGGGGCCGGGACGCGCAGGATAGCCATCCGTGCTCCCAGGTACGCAGCCAGCATCCTAAGGTTGCATCCCAAAAGCAACCGTGCATTGCTTTAGAAGAAACTTTTCATTTACTGAAGGCATTTCCATTCATCATAGACCTCTGCTGAACACCCCAAAGATCCATCAGACCAGCAGAGGAACTTTGTTATTACGTATACACATTTTTTTTTTAAAACGTCTAAGAGCACATGGGTTTCCAGCCAAACCATAGAATCACAGAATCGTTTAGGTTGGAAAAGACTTTTAAGATCATCGAGTCCAACTGTTAACCTAACACTGCCACGTTCACCACTAACCCATGTCCCTCAGCACCACATCTCCCCGGCTTTTAAATCCCCCCAGGGATGGGGACTCAGCCCCTGCCCTGGGCAGCCTGGGCCAGGCCCTGACAGCCCTTTGGGGAAGGAGTTTTTCCCAACACCCAACCTAACCCTGCCCTGGCGCAGCTTGAGGCCGTTCCCTCTCGTCCCATCGCTTGTTCCTGGGGAGAAGAGACCGACCCCCCCGGCTCCAGCCTCCTTTCAGGCAGTTGCAGAGAGCGATGAGGGCTCCCCTCAGCCTCCTCTTCTCCAGGCTGAGCACCCCCAGCTCCCCCAGCCGCCCCTCCCCACCCTTGTGCTCCAGCCCCTTCCCCAGCCTCGCTGCCCTGCTCTGCCCACGCTCCAGCCCCTCCATCTCCTTCTGGGGGTGAGGGGCCCAGCACTGAGCACAGGATTCGAGGGGCGGCCTCACCAGTGCCCAGCACGGGGGGACGATCCCTGCCCTGCTCCTGCTGGCCACACCGTTCCTGATACAAGCCAGGATGCCGCTCCTCGTACGACTTGCATGACTTGTGCTCTAGTATCAACCAGATCCAAACCAGTAGATCCAAACCACGTCTTTCCAGCCAAACCAACTAGCGAGACACCTTACGTTAACTTCTCTTACGCCTTAGTCCCGTGGAGATGACCCAGCGCTGGGGTTTGCCGGGCAATTTTGGGACAGGCGGAGTTGGTTTTCCAGGGTGGCTCTCACCCAGCCTCCGAGGTGGGACCGAGGTGGGTGCTGGGTGAAGCTACATCTCCTCAAACCAACGTCGCAGATGGTTTCCACCTTGAAGATGGATCGGTTTGGATGGTGGCTTCATCTGTGCTGGCACCGTAAGAACACGCCATATGTGTCTCCCCAAATCAGGTCTAGACATTAGTACAACTTCAGTGTCGGTGTTGTATTCACAAAGCCAAATTCTCAGTGCTGAAGTTTCGAAAAATCAGATTGAAGATTACCCGAGCGCTGGGACTTGCCAACGCTGACTCTAATGCTTCTTAAAAAGAAAAAAAAAAAATCTTATTTTGCTTTTCCAATCAAAATCTTCAGAGGAAAGATGATTAATGTGTTATTAATAGTAAAAATCTCTTTGCAATATTGGAAGTGTGAAATATTGAGTGGAATGCTTTGAACTTTAAGCCATTTGCCAAAAGCCTATGAACAAGCAACAACCTGTAGCAATTCAAGAAAAAGCAGGAGCGATCAGAACTGAAGGCAGAAACTTACCCCCACCCCCAAAATGTCTTCAAAAAGGAATTCTGCCAATCTCGGGAGCCCCCATTTCAAGTCCGAGATGGTGAAAACAAGCACATCAGGGGCCGTATATCAAACACCACGAAGCCGAGCTCCCAGCCAGCAAAGTCTATAAAAATATTGGCAAGCACGTTATTTTCTGTTATTTTTCCCCCCCAAATTCCTCGTGGCTGCGCGCCCAGCTGCGCCGCTGCCCTGGCAGAGAGACTCAGGCAGGCAGAGTCGACACAGACGGGTCCTTACTGCAGCTTAGCTAAGCTGGGTCTTTTTTTTCTTGCCTATTTTTGCACGGCTGACTCCACTACGATGCTTTCTAGGTGCTACCAAAGCATGGGCACTACAATCGGGATGTCGCTTGTTTGCGATGGTTTGGTTGCGGGGCCAGAGCAGGGCAGCGAGGCTGGGGAAGGGTCTGGAGCACAAGGGTGGGGAGGGGCAGCTGGGGGAGCTGGGGGTGCTCAGCCTGGAGAAGAGGAGGCTGAGGGGAGCCCTCATCGCTCTCTGCAACTGCCTGAAAGGAGGCTGGAGCCGGGGGGGGTCGGTCTCTTCTCCCCAGGAACAAGCGATGGGACGAGAGGGAACGGCCTCAAGCTGCGCCAGGGCAGGGTTAGGTTGGGTGTTGGGGACAATTCCTTCCCCAAAGGGCTGTCAGGGCCTGGCACAGGCTGCCCAGGGCAGGGGCTGAGTCCCCATCCCTGGGGGGATTTAAAAGCTGTGTAGATGTGGTGCTTAGGGACATGGGTTAGTGGTGGCCTTGGCAGTGCTGGGTTAGCGGTTGGACTTGATGATCTTAAGGGTCTTTTCCAACCTAGACGATTCCGTGATTCTATGATCCTGAGGCGCAGTGATCCTGTCCTGTGTATTTTCTTAGCCCTGCAAGATCCGCTACCCTAAAACTAGAAGTTGTTTTTTAAAGGAGGAAAAAAACCCTGCCAAAACCTGCTTAAGGTCAAATAGAAAGGGACAAGCGCCAAGATAACACAGTGTGGATGGAGGAGTGAGAAGGAAGAAATTCTTTACGCTGAGGCTGGTGAGACGCTGGCCCAGGTTGCCCAGAGCGGTGGTAGATGCCCCATCCTTGGAAACATTCAAGGCCAGGTTGGATGGGGCTGTGAGCAACCTGATCTGGTTGAAGATGTCCCTGCCCATGGCAGGGGGTTGGATGAGATGACCTTGAAAGGTCCCTTCCAACCCAAACCCTTCTGTGATTCATGATTCCATGACTGACACCCTTGAGCTCAGGGGACAGGAGGATCAGCATCCCTAAGGACGGGGTCTGATTAAATTTAGGGAAAAAAAAGCTGAGTTAGGGGCAGTGGCGGAGCTCTCGCCTGGCAGCTGGGCGGGCAGCGGCAGGGCAGCGAGGGAGAGGAGCAGGCAGGCATTCCAGCACGGACGGTCGCAGCTGCCGAATCCCAACCCTCCTCACCACCTGTGCAAGTCACCCTTTCCTTGAACTACTGCTTTTTTTTTAACTCGTTGATTAAGAAATACTTCATTTCGGCGCAGCTGTAATTTCAATTTGACCCAATCCTGAAGGACGAAGACACGATTTACCGCTTCAAAACTAAACAAGGATGGAAAAAAGCCCAAGCGTGGATGGGGGTAGCAAGCCCAAGTGACAGCCTTACACCGGTGACAATGTGACAGACCTTAAATGAGTAGGACATTTATGATCGTGAGCTACCGGCGTGCTGTAAAGTGTCACACGGCGATGGCAGCGCCACCGCAAGAGTCCCCAAAGTCGGAGTTGGACTCGATGATCCTCGTGGGTCCCCTCCAACTCAGGACATTCCATGATTCAATGACTCTATGAAAGTCATCGGGGTCCGAAAGCAGCAGCAAAAGGACAAAAACTCCACCAAAGCAGTAAAACTTCCCGCCTTCTCCTTGCTAATTCAAGCGGTATCAGAGCACAAGAGGTTAACACCGTTTTACAGATTTAACGCGGGGAAATTAAAGCAGTTTCCAGCACAGGATTGCAAATAAATAAATACACACCCTGAAATATTTAACTTGCAGCTGTGGTACATCGGGTTGGCCCCCGGTGCCAAGTTTGTCCTTTCCCGAGAGTTCCCGTGACAAACATCACCGGGAGGAAAAGGCGAATATTCGATAATGCCGGAGAACGAGGAATAACCCCCAATAATTTTATTTCTAGCACTAACCAGCATTGCCCGGGTGTCTGGAAAAGATTGTTTTCACGGATTCGCTAAACCTAACCGCAAGTCGTGGAAAGCAAGGCTGAAAGCACACCCTGTGCTTTTGAACTCTGAAATATTTAAGAAACTGGAGGTCTGCGAAAGACTGACTTAGGGGAACTACGCACACCAGGTCTGACATAGGGAGAAAAATATGCAGCCTCCCTGCGGGCTTGCCAGAGCAAGATTAAACCTTGGCACGGCTCAGCTGGGGTCAAGTGCCTGCCTTGCAAATACCGAGCAGGGTCTTAGGGGTGTTTTGGCTTAGGGCAAGGCAGAAAGACCTTGTCCTAACTCATGCGTGAGCCCGGGCGGTCGCGGAGCGGGGCTGGAAGCAGCAGCTGCCGGTGAGCAGGTGATTCGCCCCGTTTTGAGGCCAAAAAGCAGCCACCTGTCATAGTCCTGACATCATTTGATTTCCCATGGCGGCTGGGCTCGGGACAACGGGAGGAACCGAGGAGGAGGAGGAGGGATGGTGACTTGGGATGACTCACGCCAAGCGGGGCCGCAGAAAGCCCGGGGATGAAAACAAGCAATCCTTGTTCCCAAGACGTCAACTCGATTTAACCGTTGCAGTTGCTGCCTCCTGTAAAGGCAGAGTTCGACCCTCAAAAATCCCTGCGATGATTGGAGCAATTAGAGCCTGTAAGACAAGATGACCTTTCGGAAGAAGGCAGAGAGATTACCAGCAAGAGCCTGCTCCCACCTAAATATCAGATAACCTCTCGGTCCTACGCTGATAGGAAGAAAACATTAGGAAGCAGCACTCCCCCTCTTCCCGCCAGCGATGCGGGGATATTTATAGGACGAGGAGATAACGCTGTAAAACACAAAGTGCTCATTGCTTCAAAGCACAAGACGGTAGTCCTAGACAGTAAATCTCATTTAGCACAAAAAAAAAATGCTAAGAAATCCCAGCGGAGCAGCAGGGAGAGGCTTGCTGCAAGCAGGTTGAGCCAGCACAAAATCCCTCCGTCCTTTGCCGATACGCAGGAGCAAATTTACAACCGTGCGACGGTGGGAGTTTCTGCTCCTCACCACCCATCTGCCCAAGCCCCTTCCCTAATCCATGTGCTGTATTTCGCTACCAGAACAAGCGGGAGAAAAGAAAAAAACCTCGATCGTTCCTCTGAAGACAAGCATGGACAAAAAGCAGAGGCGAAACGGAGGGGAAATGCCTGCTACCCGCGCTGAAACCTGGCCATATGTTCCGCTATTATAAATCACTCCGATAGCGTGCCTCGTGCCCGGGCGCAGAATCCAATCGCTCGGCACAGTTGGTGTGAAATCTGTCATTCAGGCTGCCAGGATGATTTAAAAGTGAGTTAGAAAAGCAGGTTGCCCCCCTCCATCCCTCCCTTCCCCCCAAACCTTCTCCCCATCCAGGAGAAATATGGGTCTGCACCTTCCCAGCGGAGCGCCGAGCATCCAGCCGTCATTCCTTACGTGACCCCTTCCCCTGCCCTCCTCCAGGATCATTCCTGCTCCCAAGGGGATGCAAAGAGTTCAGGTTAAAATGCTCCTGGGGGTTGCGCAGGCTTCGTGACCACTTGAAGGAGATACCCTGGGAGATGGGCTTCTCCTCCGTGCCGTCGTTATGCCAGCTAGAATTAACGCAGCAGCAGAAGGGCACCCCAAAGCCAAGAGCATCCACGCTACACAAGGCAGAAAAGCCCAGACAGTGAGAAGAAAGCCATCTCTGGTGGTCACGGAGACACAGGCGTGGAAACACAGCAAAGCCAACACGCTCATGTGAACCTTGTGAGGTTCAGCAAGGCCAAGGGCACGGTTCTTCACCTGGGTTGGGGTGACCCCTGGTATCAGCACAGGCTGGGGGATGAAGGGATGGAGAGCAGCGCTGAGGAGAAGGACTGGAGGGTACTGGGGGATGAAAAGCTGGAGGTGAGCCGGCAATGTGCACTCACAGCCCAGAAAGCCAAGCGTCTCGTGGGCCGCATCCAGAGCAGTGTGGCCAGCGGGGCGAGGGAGGGGATTCTGCCCCTCTGCTCCCATGTCCTGAGACCCCCCTGGAGCCCTGCCTCCAGCTCTGGGGTCCCCAGCACCAGACAGACATGGACCTGTTGGAGCGGGGCCAGAGGAGGCCACGGAAATGGTCCGAGGGCTGGAACAGCTCTGCTATGGAGAAAGGCTGAGAGAGTTGGGGTTGTGCAGCCTGGAGAAGAGAAGGCTGCGGGGAGACCTGATTGTGGCCTTTCAATACCTAAAGGGGGCTGATAAGAAAGATGGGGACAGACTTTTTAGCAGGGCCTGGAGCGACAGGACAAGGGGTGATGGTTTTAAACTGAAAGAGGGGAGATTCAGACTGGATCTAAGGAAGAAATTCTTCACACTGAGGGTGGTGAGACACTGGCCCAGGTTGCCCAGAGCGGTGGTAGATGCCCCATCCCTGCAAACATCCAAGGCCAGGTTGGACGGGGCTCTGAGCAACCTGATCTGGTTGAAGATGTCCCTGCCCATGGCAGGGGGGTTGGACTGGATGGGCTTTGAAGGTCCCTTCCAACCCAAACCATTCTGTGATTCGATGATTCTATGCTTCTATGTCACTGGTAAATCAGCAGTTTGAGCATCCAGAGCCTGCATCCAGAGCATCGTGCTTTGAGAGCCACCAATGGGTCTGTCCTCCATGAACGCATGTTGCACATTGAGCCGGTTCCCCCCCGGCTGCTGCAGAAACCACCCCTCTAAATACCAACTGCGGAGCTCAAAGGGTTCATCCAGGTTCATGACAGCTTCTTCCAAAGTTTTAAAGGCTGTTCAAATACGCCTAGACCGGGACTAGACCAGTTTATCATCTAAGAACAAGATGCCATGGATGCACAGGGGAGGGAAGACGAAGGTATCGGGAAGAATCAATGAAACCAAGCGTTCCTGCTCAATCTGGAAATCCAATTTGTTATTTCTGATATGATAAAAGCATACAAGAAAAGCAGGCCAACTTAGAACATGATTAACCTGTCGGGATGAAAGACGGTACTAAAGATTGCTGGATTCCTACCTCCAGCGTATCGTAAAGCCCCTGCATGAGGAAATAACTGGGCATAGTACTGGGAAACTATTTCATTACTTATACAACAGGTTGAAAAGCAAGGGTACCACATTTTCCAAGCTTCTCCCCTTTTCTATCAGCCCTACGCGCAATCACTGTGCTTTTAGATAATGTAAACTACCCCCAAAAAAGTGCCAGCGCAAAGCAGACCAGCCGTTTTCAAAGACTTTCCGCGAGTCCTCTTGGATGAGATGACAAAGTCAATTTTTATGAAGGGTACGCAGCAAAGCCTGTGAGCAAAATTGCGTTCTCCTTTCTCTCTCTTAGGGGAAAAAAACCCAGCTGACCTTAAGGATAAACTCAACGACTGCAAGACAGGCCTAAATAACCTTGAAACTTTAAAAAATAGAATGCCAGAAATAAAAGCGTGCGTGGGGTTTGCCGGTCTTAAAACTTGGATATTTAACTTTGAGAAATAAGTCAGGGATAAATAACATTTCACCGAAAAGGGTTACTTCAATACACCGATCACGTTAAATCAACGTGATGAAATGAAACGCTTTCATGTTTCGCCAGTCCTTGGAACAAACTTTGTAAAAGGAAACCTGCCCGAAGAGCAAAACCCCAACCCAAACGGAATAACCCACCGCGAGAGAGTGACTTGGCAGGTGCGAGAGCATTTGCTGTTTCCAGAGACGCCGCTGGCAGAAGTGGCGGATTCCTGAGGCTCACGCCCTTCGGCAGGCAAGCGCGACAACTATAGGATAGTCCTCAAAACTTGGCCTGGATGGTCAGCGAGGATGAGGAAGGCTGCTCCTTGCTATAAATCTCAGATACTTATATTACAGTAGCTTCCCGGAGGTCCCTACATCCAAGAGAAAAGGAAACCTCCGCGTCCCAACTGGAGCAAGGCCGTGCAAAAAAAAAAGGAAGAAATTTAAGACGAGAATGTAGCAAATTTTCTGTAACTAGGGAAAATCGTGTGCATCATTCAAAAAAAAAAAAAAACCCAAATAAAACCCCCAAAAGAGCAAGAACACCCCCTCTTCCCCTTCTCAAGGTCTCAGTCCTTATTCTAGGTGGGAGATGGAAAGTTTGCAGCACAACCCAACGTCATGTTTCCTTGTTTTTATAATATTTTAGGCTGGAGTAGACCTCTGGAGGGCACCTGGGCCACCTGCCCTTCCTCCCCCAAGTACAGGTAACTTTAAAGTTATCCTACTCAGGGCCTTTTTCAGTCAAATTCGGGAATCTCCAAGGATGGACATCTCACAGCCTTTCTAGGTGACCAATCCCAGGTGAAGACCTTGCAGATGGCCAAATTGAGAGCCCTCCACGGTGCAGCTGTGCATCGCCTCTCGCCCTTCTCCTGTACGCCATCCACGGACGACCCTGGTTCTCTTTTCACTATCGCCCCATTAGGTAGGTGAAGATGACAGTTGGATCCACCCTCAGCCTCCTCTCCAGGCTGATGAAGCCCAGCTCTCGTTAAACGCTCACATTAACGCGATGCCCTCTAAGAAGACGCAGCGGACCCATCTGGTCCTCAGCGAGGAAGAGGCTCTCCCCCACACCAATTATTCACCGATTGGGACGACATTCCTGGGATGATCAGGCTGCGGCACCATCTGTTCAGCGACGTTGGACTGTCTGGTGCAGGGGTAAAGCTTCGCTTGTGCGCAACAGCGCTTTCCAGAGCCTGGTCTGGATGTTCCCCGCAGAAGCCGGGAGATCTCAAAGATCTCGTTCCTTTTCCGTTCCAAGTGCCGCAGGTACGTTTCCATGCTAAATTTGTGAAGAACCAGCAGTACCGCATAGACCTCTGCTATCCAAAGACGTCCATATGTAGTTATGTTGTCCCAGCCCACTCCAGCAGAGAGAAAAGGAAGAAAAAACCATCAGCGACGTCGCTTCACGGAGCCTTGGAAAGCACACAGATTGCACAACACGTGGTGCGGCACAGGAAGCCTGACCAAACACGCAAACGGCTCCGGTGTGCTTCACGCTCTTGGTTTCATGCCTTCTTTCCCATTTCACCGAGCACTTTGTGGGCAAGAATCCCATTTTGAGGATTAGGGCTGTCCTCTGCTGTTTCCAGCCCAGACAAATTTGGCTTTTTTTTTTTCCCTCCTCACTTTGCCGGTGCTTAAGATGGTATTTGGCTGGCCTACTGGAGAAGAGTTGACTTGCCATGGGCACAGCTGCCAAGGACTGCGTGAGGTTGGATGAGCCTACCTTAGTTATCACAGGGAATTATAGAATGGTTTGGGTTGGAAGGGACCTTTCAAGCCCACCCAGTCCCACCCCCTGCCATGGGCAGGGACATCTTCAACCAGATCAGGTTGCTCACAACCCCGTCCAACCTGGCCTTGAATGTTTGCAGGGATGGGGCATCTCCCACCTCTCTGGGCAACCTGGGCCAGTGTCTCACCACCCTCATCATAAAAAATTTCTTCCTTAGATCTAGTCTGAATCTCCCCTCTTTGAGTTTAAAACCATCACCCCTTGTCCTATTGCTACAGGCCCTGCTAAAAAGTCCATCCCCATCTTTCTTATCAGCCCCCTTTAAGTACTGAAAGGCCGCACTCAGGTCTCCCCGCAGCCTTCTCTTCTCCAGGCTGCACAACCCCAACTCTCCCAGCCTTTCTCCAGAGCAGAGCTGTTCCAGCCCTCGGACCATTTCCGTGGCCTCCTCTGGCCCCGCTCCAACAGGTCCCTGTCTGTCTGGTGCTGGGGACCCCAGAGCTGGAGGCAGGGCTCCAGGGGGGTCTCAGGACATGGGAGCAGAGGGGCAGAATCCCCTCCCTCGCCCTGTGGCCACGCTGCTCTGGATGCAGCCCAGGAGATGGTTGGCTTTCTGGGCTGCCAGCGCACATTGCCAGCTCATGGCCAGCTTTTCATCCACCAACACCCCCCAGTCCTTCTCGGCAGGGCTGCTCTCAATCCACTCATTGCCCAGCCTGTATCTGGGAAGGAGAGGACCAGCTCCTAGAGCGGCAAGCAGGAGGACTCTCCCATGTATCCCTCTGTCCCATCTCCATAGAGTCGGGAGTACCTTCTTCTTATCAAACATCATCTCCAGCCGTGCAGAGGAAAGAACGAAACCTTCTCCTCTAAGAGATGCTCTTGCAGCTTCTGGAGCAAGGCAGGAGGAGAGGTTAACGTGCTTCAGTTCTGACTACCCTAAAGCTCATGCACTCATGAGGTCTCCAGACCCAAGAAGGTGCCTTCAGCCTCCTCGGGTGAGCGCAGAAGTAGGTGTTTCGTAAGAGCTCTGCCCTCAATCCCAGCTGTTTATGCCATTTACGGCAATTTTGTCTTCATCCTATTCAAAAGCGTTGCCTGAATCGACAGGGCACATAAAACATTTAGTGTTTGACAGCTCTAAGGATCAAAATTCTTCAGAGGGCTTGCTGCATTATTTCCAATCGGGGAAAAGTGCAGAAACCTGCCATTAAATCCCATTCTCCGGGGTCTGAAGGTGGGCTGTGCATTACCATAACTACATGCCTATTTGTCAACAGCCACATACTGGTTTCAAAATGATATATTGCTAGCGGCTTGCTTTTGTTCCTCCTCCTCCCCCAAATTCTAGAAGAGCTACAGCCGTGCGCAGAAAGAAAAGAGTGCCGTTTGCTAATTTGGTACTAAAACAAAAGGCAAAAAAAATAGAGAGGCCTCAAACCTCCCAGCTTTTCCATTCAGCTTGAGCTATTCAAGGCTTTTAGTACGCTGCCAGCTCTGCCTGCTGCTGGGCACCCTCAGAGAAAAGCACTGCCCGTATGCTACCGGGCAAAACCCATGCCTACATCATCGCGGCCCCGAAAATCAGCGCCGCGGCTGCCCGGGCGTGGAGCGGCAGCAGATCCTCCCTTGCTATCGCATCTCCCGTGGTAGCTCACACTCCTGCTGGGGCTGCACAAGAACTGCTCTTGGTTTTCTTTTTAGAAGATGGATGAGATCTCTGTTTTCTTCCAAGAGGGGATCTGCAGCACTTGGTGAATTGCGTTGACCCTAAATGTGAAAATTAAAAACAACCCCACTACGAAGTCTTGACGCCGCGCTATGGCGTTAAAGGCAAATGTTTCTGAACGATAAAACCTGGGGTTTTGATCCTACTGTAGCACCAAAGGGCTAAAAAACTACGTCGCGCTGCCTCTGCAACGATAATCGTCATCTTCGGCGGGTCCCGATTCGTTACAGCGAGGTCGCAGATAAGAAGGGCTTGGTGGCAGGGCATGTTATCACGTAAGCTATTAATGATAACAACGTTTAATTACCTTAATCCACTTAATAACACATTTTACTAAAATTAGCCAGATAAATTGCTCCGATAGTCCTGTCTGAGCTGAATTACGCTCGGATTCTTGGTATTTAACCCACTTCTCTGGGTATCTGAATACAGAGCATAGCTGTTCGGGGTGGGAACGCGGAGGAATGCTTCTCCTGCAGCATCTGTAGATCGGTGAGGCGCTCTTCTAACCTCCTGAAAACTGTTCCAAACATTCCCTGGTCACTAACAACTGGTTTTGTTCTTTGGAAAGACAAAACCGAGAAGAGCAAGCCCATGCCAAGTTTCATTTGCTCGGGACAAGGAGCTAAACAAGCGTTGATGAAGTGCCACACAACAACAGTTCCTGCTTTTGTTTATACAGCACATACTGGCCAGTCCGCAGTAATAGATGGAGTGTCTGCGCTCCGTTTCCAACGGGAACAGATTGGTCTGGAAAACACTCCAGCGCTGGGTTTTTATTCGCCGGCGAAGAATCTTGAAGCACATGGTGTGGAGGTTAGCCAGCTCCCCCAGACAGACGACTTGGGCAGCTGCCAGAGCATCTCTCAACACCCCATCGCTGGTATTCTGGTTTTTCCCAGGGCATTCCCCAAACGCTCCTCTGCACCTCGTTGGGGTCACTCGGCGGTTTTACCTAGGTTGCATCCAAAGAGATGCACACGGAGGTCTGCGGCAAGATAAAGAACATCAATCCACTTTTCCTTTGCTGTTGCACAGATGGGGAGCGACAAAAAACAAGCCAGAAAACCGAACTTAAATGTTTGCAGCTTCATGAAATTTCTGTATCTTATCAGGCTAAGCCTAGGTCCCAGCAGCAAGGACTCAAGCAGCAGATCCTGGTTTTATCACCTGGAAGCTGGACCAAAGAGGGCCTTAAGCTCTTAAACAGATCTCACATCGTTGTGAGTCTATTTTCTTGGCCATAAGGCAGAGAATTGAGGATGTTAAGCGAGGAAGTGTAGAATCATAGAATCATCGAATGGTTTGGGTTGGAAGGGACCTTTCAAGCTCATCCAGTCCAACCCCCCTGCCATGGGCAGGGACATCTCCAACCAGATCAGGGTGCTCACAGCCCCATCCAGCCTGGCCTTGAATGTTTGCAGGGATGGGGCATCTATCACCGCTCTGGGCAACCTCCACCAGTGTTTCACCACCCTAAGCGTAAAAAATTTTTTCCTTGTGTTTAGTCTAAATATCCCCTCCTTTAGTTAAAACCATTCCCCCTTGTCCTGTCACAGCAGGCCCTACTAAAAAGTCTGTCCCATTCTTTCTTGTAGGCCCCCTTTACGTATTGAAAGGCCACAAGAAGGTCTCCCCGCAGCCTTCTCTTCTCCAGGCTGCACAACCCCAACTCTCTCAGCCTTTCTCCAGAGCAGAGCTGTTCCAGCCCTCGGACCATTTCCGTGGCCTCCTCTGGCCCCGCTCCAACAGGTCCCTGTCTGTCTGGTGCTGGGGACCCCAGAGCTGGAGGCAGGGCTCCAGGGGGGTCTCAGGACATGGGAGCAGAGGGGCAGAATCCCCTCCCTTGCCCTGCTGGCCATGCTTCCAGTAACGCAGAAGATGATCAGCATGACAAGATCTGACTGAACACCCTCTCTTGGTCACCGTGAGAAGATCCAGAGCTGCTGAAGCCCTGGATATTTTCAGCCTCCGGAGCTATTCGCGGGCAGGCACAGCTCCCTGCTTGAGCTCAGCCCATGCCCAGCAGGCAGGCAGTCCAAAGAGCTGAAACGCGGCGTCCTACTGCCTGTTCCCAGCACCTTGTACTGACTTGTAAGGCTTCCCCCACAATTTATTCACGCTCTTTGCCATCACGTCAAAGCCACGGTCTCCCAGTTCACATTTAACTCTTTAGGAATCGTATGGAGGAGTACGTAAATGGGCATACAGCTACATTTCAGAAGGATCTTTCTAGCAAAGCAATGCTAAACTTTAACACTCAAAGTTACAGAGTTTTCCCTCAGACTCCCCATTTGGAAATAAGTCCCGTATCCCCGTCGCACCCTTCCCTGCACCATCTTTTTCAGAGAGCCCGTGGGAAGGCAGCTTAGCTCTGACAAAGCTCTTGCCAGGCAGGCACAAACCTGCAACCAGGTGGTCAAGTTCATAGAGTCATCGAATGCTTTGGGTTGGAAGGGACTTTTCAAGCTCATCCAGTCCAACCCCCTGCCATGGGCAGGGACATCTTCAACCAGATCAGGTTGCTCACAGCCCCGTCCAACCTGGCCTTGAATGTTTCCAGGGATGGGGCATCTACCACCTCTCTGGGCAACCTGGGCCAGTGTTTCACCACCCTCAGCGTAAAGAATTTCTTCCTTAGATCTAGTCTGAATCTCCCCTCTTTGAGTTTAAAACCATCACCCCTTGTCCTATCGCTCCAGGCCCTACTAAAAAGTCTCTCTCCGTCTTTCTTATCAGCCCCCTTTAAGTATTGAAAGGCCACAATCAGGTCTCCCCGCAGCCTTCTCTTCTCCAGGCTGCACAACCCCAACTCTCTCAGCCTTTCTCCATAGCAGAGCTGTTCCAGCCCTCAGACCATTTCCGTGGCCAAATAACCCCATCCCTGCATCTATCCTGAAAAAAAGATGGAATCAGCCGGCAGAGTTGTTACGCACGTGTAGTGACACTTATCCATACAGAAGTTATCAGGACCTAGCATCGTGTCATCAAACCTCATGAGCTGTACAGAAAGAGCTCCCAAATCTCCCAGCACCCAAAAGCACGAGTGGGGTTCCCCGAGTGCAGAAGAGAGGAAGCTTTCCCCTGTGCATCCGGAGGCTGAACCGACACAAGTGCAAACCAGATTTCATACATTTTTCTTGGAGAATTCCAAAAACAGGTGACACGAAGACATGCAAGGAAAGCAGTAATGGTAGCTGAAGGCGTTTTTAATTGTATTACAAAAATAACTATATCCAACCACTCTGCCATAGAACAAAAACACAGAAGATGGAGAATAGCTTATTCAAATGCTGAAAAAAAAATAATCTGTTGCATAGGAATGCAAACTGATACAAACCAAGTCTTTCCCACTTCTATGAAGAGCCATTTCTCCCTGGCAGAATGAGAATGGAAAAATACTTTCATATTTCAGAAGGAAACATTTTTCACGATAACAGCCAAGCATTGCAACGGGGGCCCCGCGAGGCTGCAGAATCTGTTTGGAGGTTTTCAAAACCCAACGGCACAAAGCCCCGCGCAGCCCGGATGAATTCAACACCGACCCTGCTTTGAGCAGAGGTTCAGACTGTCCAACCCGAACAATTTTGAGTCCACAACACACAGACAGTCTTTGTAAGGGGAAACGAGCCACCGCTCAGCATAACAGGAGAGCACAGCAGCAGCTGCAGGTGAAGATGATCATAGAACAGAATCATTGAATTATTTAGGTTGGAAAAGACCTTTAAGACGATCGAGTCCAACCGTTAACCCAGCACTGCCCAGCCCACCACTAACCCATGTCCCTCAGCACCACATCTCCCCGGCTTTTAAATCCCCCCAGGGATGGGGACTCAGCCCCTGCCCTGGGCAGCCTGTGCCAGGCCCTGACAGCCCTTTGGGGAAGGAGTTTTTCCCAATCCCCAACCTAACCCTGCCCTGGCGCAGCTTGAGGCCGTTCCCTCTCGTCCCATCGCTTGTTCCTGGGGAGAAGAGACCGACCCCCCCGGCTCCAGCCTCCTTTCAGGCAGTTGCAGAGAGCGATGAGGGCTCCCCTCAGCCTCCTCTTCTCCAGGCCGAGCACCCCCAGCTCCCCCAGCCGCCCCTCCCCACCCTTGTGCTCCAGCCCCTTCCCCAGCCTCGCTGCCCTGCTCTGCCCACGCTCCAGCCCCTCCAGCTCCTTCTGGGGGTGAGGGGCCCAGCGCTGAGCACAGGATTCGAGGGGCGGCCTCCCCAGTGCCCAGCACGGGGGGACGATCCCTGCCCTGCTCCTGCTGGCCACAGTATTCCTGACACAAGCCAGGATGCCATTGGCCCTCTTGGCCACCTGGGCACACTGCTGGCTCATGTTCAGCCGGCTGTTGCCCACCACCCCAGGTCCTTTCCTGCCGGGCAGCTCCCAGCCACTCCTCCCCCCACCTGTAGCATTCATGATGTTCAAGAAGGAAGGGCTGAGGGTAAGGATCTGTAGAATCATAGACAGGTTTGGCTTAGAAGGGACCTTCAAAGTTCATCTAGCTCAACCCCCCCTGCCATGGGCTGGGACATCTTTCACCAGATCAGGTTGCTCACAGCCCCATCCAACCTGACCTTGAACACTTCCAGCAATGGGGCATCCACAGCTTCTCTGGGCAACCTGGTCCAGCAGAAAGCATGATCTGTCGCTGGGAAGGACCCTCTGAACTGGCAGTGTTGAGCGCTACGGCATGCTAGCAAGCGTTACGGTAACCAGCGTTTCCAGAAAAATTTCTGGAGCCTTTGGATCATGGGAGCTCTCATAGCCTGGTAAACTTCCAGGTCTCTCAGTGTTGTTTAATCCCTAATCTTCTGCAGCTTCATTATGCAACCACATGCAAAACGCTTCCTTTTTGTCTCCGTTTCCCTCTGCTTTTTGTGGTTTTAACCGTTCCAGAAAAAGGCAGGAAGCGTAGCGATGACCTGACCAGGCTCATGCCCTGGTGTCTGTCAGCCACACGGCCACGGAAAGCCCGTTCACCTCTGTGTCAAGCCTGGGCATGAAAAACATCCTCCCAAATTAATTCAAAATGCCCATGGACCTACACTTAAGACATCTGTACATCTTCAGCGTGAGTACGTAGTTTATTATAATAAACTGCTGAATTCTTTCTAGTTATGTCAGGTGGCAGCAAGTGTCTGAAATACTTAGAAATCAGAGAAAGAATGGACGTGCTCATGACCCCGTTTTATTCATTGCTGTTTCTTCCGTGGCTGCAACGGGGATGCAAAGCAACATGCTTAGAAGCAGCCAGAGAAAGTTGAAGTCCACAACAAGTGTTTTAACCATGGTTTCCTGCCAGGAAAAGCAACACAAAGCCAGAGTCCTTCCCATGATGATCTTTCAGCTACTCAGCTTCAAAACAGCCAAGCCAAGGAGTCTCGCCTTCAAAAATAAAATAAAAAAATGCATCTCACTACGTACAACAACTAACCGCCGAGCAGCATTTTTATGGAGATGCAGCCACGGTAGCCGTCATCAGGTATTTGAGAAAAAACAAGTCTCCCAGTAGTAGCAAGCCTTTCAAGTTGTCCTTTGGATGTTTTTTTAGGTTACACATCCCACAAGCTGCATGTTCTGGTTGGGCACAGCATGGGTAAGAGGACAGATGTAACCCAGTAACTTCTGGAGAAGATGACAGCAGAGCACAAATGCAAGTGAAGGTTGGCTAGACGTGATTATTTATTCCTGTGATCCCAAGGCTGGAACCAGAGGTGGGGAAGAAGCAGCTACAGGGACAAGGTATAGAGTCTTTGCTGCAACTTGGAGGAACCAGTTCCTGTTCTTCACTTCTCCCCATTAGTGGGATGACGTCCATTAGCGCGGCATTAACTACTTCAGAATAGACCTATTAAGGCATCTCAACATGTCTTAAGGCGCTACAACACCTCTTCCCATTCCCACGTAGCTTTTCTGACGCAGTTAATTGTGTTCGACACTGCTTTCTACGGTACTTGAGGTTCTTGGGGCACTTTGGTCCACCTACGCAAAGCCAAATCTGCCCCCAGACACTTCAGCAGTCAATATACCCAAAGAGAATGACAGAATCGTTTGGGTTGGAAAAGACCCTGAAGATCATCGAGTCCAACCATAAACCAAGTCCACCACTAAACCATGTCCCTAAAGAGACCACCCCATTGCTGGGGTTCCCCCAGCTTCGCCGCGTCACGTGAGGCACGTCAGCCCTCGCAGGACCGACTCTGCCTTGTCTAAGTGGACAAAAGCCACTACGTCCGTACAGCACCAAGCACGGCAGAGGTCCAGGCTCAAGCTGCGCACCCCAGATGCCGTCCAACGGGAGATGTTGCAGCCAAATTTAGATCTAGCACAGGAGCCAGCAAGCAGAGGAGGGACACGGTGGCAGCAGCAGGTATATCTCATGTCCCTTGGTTCCCTTCCATCCTTCCTCACTAGTCCTATAACGAAACCACAACACCGTGCGTCGCAGCGACGTGCCGGGTACCAGACTGAAGTCTATCTCATTACTGCAGACACTGCAGGAGGAGAAACTGGGTTAACCAGATCTCAAAGGACAACAGCTAGCAGCTGCCAGTGAAATGAATATTTTAAAAAAAGGGATCTCGCATGCCACAACTGAAAACTGAAAACTTATCTCTTAGTCTGACCTTTTGGATAGCTCAGGCTTTGAGACTTCTCTGAACTAGTTTTAACTTTAAAAGAGAAATACTACCGCTTAAAGGGCTTTTCTTAGGGAAGTATTTCTTCCCTTTTAGAATTTGCTAATGGCAAGCTGGAAAAAAAAAAGCTGACCTCCATCCAAAAATTTGAGCCTAGTTTCTGGTTCAGATATTCTGGTCTCTACGTTTGGATCTGGTTGTCCATCAGGTCAGCAGAGCAGAGAGCCACGGACATCGGACAGCCATCAGCTGCGGGCGTCTGGATGCCGGCAAGCAGCGAACCCCGATTCGAAGCGCGAGGCACAGAAATTCATGAAAAAATAGCCCACAGAAGAGAAATCATTTCTCCAGGTCCCCAAGTCCTGCCACCGGCAGCAGCAGTTTACCACGTAATCCAGGCCCAGTTTATTCCCTTGATTATTCACCGCTCGTCTTCAGTCCTCCCAGAAATAAAACAGCAGATCAACTTTCCTTGTATCTGCCAGAACCAGAGGTCAACGTGACCCATAACCCTCATGCTAATGGACCCCACAGCGCCATTAAATCTTTATTAATTGTTTTCTACCCGCCAATACATTGTTTTTCCCCAAACACCGGGTTGCCAGGACAGTTACCCGGATCTTTGTGTTTGCCCTTTTAATACATTGGCGCAATATTAGCTTTTACCTAGACCTTCTGCTTTCCTCCATTTCCAGGACTCACTGGTCTGAAGAGCTAATCCTACCGTTCTCTGGTCCCACAAAAGGTTGGACCAGATGAACTTTTGAGGTCCCTTCCAACCCGGGCTATTCTATGACTCTATTTGCCATAAATTATCCAATTTTTTCTTTTAAAATGCATCGAAACTTCACCTTCTGCCTCCATTTTCCAAACAACACTAGGTTAAATTACATTAGAAGGAGGCTGAGCTCTTCAGCATTTTTTGCATTACCGACGAGTATATCCCTTGCATCAAATAATAGGCCCGTACCGTGGTTAAGAACAAGTTTTGCGCACGTTGCCCGGCCACAAAGCTAACTTCTCAGCACTAATTTCTCCCTCTGCCATTTTCATCTCTTGAGTCAGTAGCTAATTGATAATTCTGCCCTATCATTTTGCCCTTCTTCCTGATCACTGCGCTTACCACCATAATTAACCCGGCTGTTTTCCTTCGACATCGGATTGTTTTTAATTATTGCAGCCTTCTCTTTTAAAGCTTTAAAACCATTTTTCTGTCGTAGTCACCCAACTGAAACCAAACCCGCTGCCAGTTGGGCTCGTTCACCAAATCCCTGAGCAGCTCTTGGTCCCCTGCACCCAAGCAACTGCTCGTTAGCCGCTCAGTTCCCGCCTCATTATCCATCCAGAGGAAGTCTTACAGGATTCCCAGGGACTAACAGGGTAATTTAGCTATAATTTAGATATTCTACGGATAGCGAGATGCCTTCGGCACGTCCTCGGGGATGTGGCAACCGCGGCTCTTTACCTGCGTGCCGCAGATAGAATAGGCGTCTTCCGAGGCACCGAATCCCACGTAAGGCAGCAGTCTAGCAGACAAGCAAATGCTCTGTTAGGACGCTCGCCCGTCTGTGGATGCCAACCACTGCGGTCGGATGAACCAACCCCCTTTCCAACGTTTGCTACCAGTCGTCTTAAATTTGCTAGCGCAATTAAAGCGGCGATCGCTACCCCCGGGGGAAACGACGGAGGCGATTGAAACTCATTTTGCAAAACCAGCTGCTAACGAAAGTTGCACCCGACTCCTGAAAGTGGTTTGGTGTATTTGTTTGTTTGTTTTTAAAGGAGGAGGATGGGGGATACCCTTCCTCCCCCAAGAAACTTCGCTCCCTGCCGCTTGCTGTCTCCCATGCTTAGCTCAGCAGGCAGCTTCTACTCTCACCGCCCCTAAACTCCCACTGGGGAATAGGGGCGGAGGCAGCATTTTTCTGGCTCCCCAGCCTCACCCATGGGGCTAATTAATATTCCTCAAGCACCACACCCCTAATTACAATAGACTAAGTGAGCACAAAAGTGCTTTGGTCTCAAAAGTTTGACTTGTATTTTTCCTGCGCATTTACATTCCGCAGAAGACCCATTAAGTCCGTGTTTTTAATTACGGCATCAAAACCTCTTGATTAGAGTACAAAAACCCATCGACTCTGAAATCAGAGCACAAAAAACTCATTCCCCCAGTCCCGCAGCGGAGCAGTTCACCAAGAAAACATTTCTATCTGAAGCAAAGGATGCCACGTCCCAGACAGTGACACACACTCGGCCCCGCAGTGAAAGAGCTTGGATCCGAGATGAAAGCTCGCCTTATTAGAATAAATTAGGATAGAGCAGATTTAGCAACGCTAGGGAGGACCTGGGGCAGCTCTCGATCTTACAGGCTGCAATATAATAGCTGGCCGGAGCTGTATAGCCCTTTTCAGAAGATCACGTGCGATGGGCTTACGCGGTGCAGTGCCTCCAGGACCGTCCCGCGCGCCCCGCGCTCGCACGGACCGTGGCCCTTGACCGCATCCACCGTCTACGCAGGACGCGGGACGGGAACAGAGCCGGCAGTGTTCCTCCAAGCCCTTTTGAGTGCTTCCACGCAGTCGCAGCAAGCGAGGATGGAAAAGAGCAATAAAGGGCAAGGCTGTCCCCCTGCCAGGGAATGCTCTCAGTAGTCCTTAACCGCTTTTTAAGCTCGCCTTTGCCGCCGATAGCTGTTGTATATAGGAGTTGGCCACGTGAGTGCAAGCATTTAATGGGGAGCAAGGCGTACGAAGGAGTATTTGACATTCTGTTACTTCAACTTGAAGCACAAAAACCCAAACTGTGAACCTAATCAAAAATACCGAAAAAACCCCATGGAAACCAGACAATCAGCAACAGCAGGCAACTTTTGCTCTGCGAGAGTTTAAGCACGGCAGCGAAGCTCAGTCCAGAAGCCCATCAGCCTCCGCTGTCAAAACTGCTGACAGATCTCCATCTGCCCAGGAAAAGAGACGCGGGACGTCCCCTCCCTCCATCGTCCCCGCTCTCCCCAAGGCTTTACAGCTCGGTTGTCGACAGCTTCAAAGAGGGAAGCCCGTAAATGGCAGCCTGCTCTTGCTACAAGCAGCGTGGCACCAGGTAGCCTTTGGGACAGCACAAAACCAAGAGAAGATGAGTTTCAATAGGATATTTTATTATCTAAGTTTTCGCATCCAGAAGCGTGACTGAGCCCGGCGAAGCAAAAGAAAGCCACGTTCACGAAACGCGTTCACGTCAAACCTGCTATTAGTGCCATCGGCGACGTGAGGCTGTTGTATCTACAAGCCCGATGCCCACCTCCTTCCACAGAGACGTCCCGTCATCCCCTCATCTGCCATCTCACAGCATCCCTCCGGGCTGCTCAGGAGACGAGTCTTCAGGCCCACCTTCTCCTTCCTTTCGGTTGACGACGCATCCACCTGAAGGGTCTAATTTGGGGTGTTTCGCAGACGGGCTTGCGAAAGCAAGTCCTCGCATGCCTCCCCGAGGAGAGCGAGTGGGCAGGCTATCTCCAGAGGGCCTGGCAGAGAGCCCTCCCCTCCGAAGCCGTGTGGGTGATGGCACTGCCCTCCCCATCCAGCCTCCCCCGGGGTTTTGCAACAGAAAGAACCACAGAGAAGTTGTTTGCTGGAGCCAGACGGGCTCTTTCAGAAGAGCCTAATTAGTTGGGCTCCTAAATACGTGATGCTTAGACGGGAAACAAGGGGTTGCTTTTTTTTTTTCTGTTCTTTGGGCTTTTCTTTTTATTTTTTTTTGTTGTTTTGCAGAAAGTTTGCAATCTACCCACTTCAGAGCCCATTCACAATACGCCTGCTACGCGGACCTGAACAGAGTCATTATAAACAGGAGGAGACTGCCCAGCAGCCACACGAATTATTTCCCATACACTTACGGAGCCCTAATCCTGATGCTTTAAGACAACAGGACCTGCCTCAAATCCTCCTTATTCCAGAAAAAAAAAAGGAAATTAAAAAAAAAAAAAAAGGGAAGCCTGACCTCACCATATATTAGTTTTGAACTCGCAGCTGCAGCAGATGGTTTGCAAAGGGGATGAAGAATAGTCCCCGATTATAAAAGGAAGAGAAAAAAAGACCTGACGTGGGCAGAGTTCCTTCTGCCAAGCCAGAAGCTTAACTCCAGAGAAGGCAAAACCCCATTTTACCCAAGCAGAAGCGGTTTGGAGAAGACCTAGACAGCCTCAGAGCCATGGTGTAATCAACACAAGATCTGGGCTTTAAATCCGACATATTTAATATCTCAGGCAAGAAATGACGCCGTAGAATCCATTTTTAATGCTCCATACTCTTCTCCCCATGTCACCTTCCGCCTAAACATTTTCCTGGGTAACAATTTATCCTGAGTAGTTTAATATCAAAGTAAAATGACAATAGAGGAGGGATTCTGAGTGTAATGATTCTCCCAGCTATGAACTCGTTTCATAAATGAGTTATTTTCTCATGATTGCTTTACGACTGCGGAAAAAGGCTTTTTTATTCTTCCAAGTCAGAGGCGTGCCGGGGTGTCGATGCTAGCCTGGGTTAGACACCATGGCCTGGCAGCTATTCTTTAAAAGTCACTGTTTTTTCTCCCCTTCCCACTCAAGGACATCCCTTCACCCTACCTCACCCCCGCTCTCGTCCCCATTAGACTGGACGATGACCGCCAACCTGCTGTCATTCAAACCAACCTCCTCCTCCTTCTAAATTCAATCCATTTTAATCATTATTTTAGCAGGGCCTGTAGCAATAGGACAAGGGGTGAAGGTTTTAAACTCAAAGAGGGGAGATTCAGACTAGATCTAAGGAAGAAATTCTTTATTCTGAGGGTGGTGAGACACTGGATGAGGTTGCCCAGAGCGGTGGTAGATGCCCCATCCCTGCAAACATCCAAGGCCAGGCTGGACGGGGCTCTGAGCAACCTGATCTGGTTGGAGATGTCCCTGCCCATGGAGGGGGGTTGGACTGGATGAGCTTGAAAGGTCCCTTCCAACCCAAACCATTCGATGGTTATCCACACACCACGATCCCATAAGCTAACACTGTAAAGAGCAGCCCATTAGCTCTTCTGAGCCTAAAGTTTGATATCATACAGATGATATGTGTGATATCAAGTTTGATATCATACAGACACCATGCTCCTGCCTTGCTGGTTTTTCCACTGTGATTAGGCAAAAAAAAAAAACCAACCCAGCAGTGGTAGCACAACCACTACAGCTTTTTGGCTTATTTCATAGAATCACAGAATCGTTTAGGTTGGAAAAGACCTTTAAGATCCTCAAGTCCAACCGTTAACCCAGCACTGCCAATTCCCTCCTATGGGCAGCATCAGGTGGCATTTTCAGCCGCTTAAAATGCCAGTTTGTCTCATTTTACGCAGCACCAATTGCCCACCCTTTACTTCTTTAGGATGATATCTCAGATCCTGCAGCTCCTCCTACATTGCAGAATTCAGGAACGAGCCATTTACTTTGCCAGGTTTTGCCAAGATTTATTTTAATCGGGCTCCGATGAGGCCAAATGACTTATTACCACTCGAAGACTAGTCTTAAACTCATGCTTGAAACCACGATTATGCTTCCAGTTGTCTTCAACTCACCAAACAACTTGGAGAAAGTCGCTCTGAATAATGTCTCCGTTTCCTAAACCGTACAACTGGGAAAACCCTGACCTACTTGGCAGGAGTGCGGAGAGCCTGCGCTCTTTTTTTTTTCTTTCTTTTTAATGATTTAAGACAACCCAAATGCAAGGCACCGGAGAGATGGGAATTCCACAAAGTCATTAACACAGCACCAGAGGGACAGCTTGAACGCTAGTTATCAGTATTTTTCCTGTAATCCAAAATCCCTCTATCAATTTGCCAAAAGCCTAATCAAACAAACTTTACATCGTGCTTTGACAGTTGCCAAATTGAGGTTTGTAGACAAGGAGAGGGCTCCAAATGAAAGGGGCTACTGCAACCAGCAGCAAAGGCAAGATGAATATTTACTAGCCAACATGGCACAAACGTAGAGTGCCTTCAGATGAAGGTCTCAGATCCTGAATTTAATCGTGTTGGGAAACGCAGATGGAGCCTCATGCCTCTCCTCTCCTCACCGGCTTCCACATCCCAAACGAGCTGAAGTGTCCAGACAACCTTCAAGTGCGATAAATACAGATTGTACCTTTACGGAGCTACCCCAAAAAAGTGCACGAGGGCAGCAGACCGCCCCAGGGTGAGAAAAAAAACAGACCTGGAGGCTGTTTCTTTTAGGCCCTTCCTAAACCACCGAGGGAAAGCAGGGGAAAAAAAGAGTAGACGAAGATAGGCTAGGCCAGGCTAGGCTCTTTTCAGTTGAAGGGACCTACACTGATCATCTAGTCTGAATAAATCACAACTAAAGAGCAGCAGTCAATTTGTGCAGCGAAGCCTGTTCCTACCACAATGATGTCGGATGTCATGAGGGCCGGCTGCTCTTTTGCCAAAAGCAGAGCTAAGCCTGCTCACTCACTGCACCAAGATTTCGTTTTGCTCCATCTCATCTGCCACCGAAAGCAGCGGCGAGGCTCGCAGCATGTTATCGCTACCTCTCCCCCTTGTCCCACACATTGGGATGCTCGAGCCCTCCGCCGGCCGCGTTGAAAAGGCGTCTCTCCCGTTGAAAAAAGGGCCGTTTGTTCCCACATGGCGATGGCATTCGGCTTCAGGGCCGGACCCTCTCCGCAGGGGCTGGGGCAGACAAAGGCTGAGCCAAGGCTCCCAGCTCGTCACCAGTGCCCACGTAATGATGTTACAGACCGACCTTGTTCTGGGGAACGGCAGCAAGTTCGTGCTCTCGTGACTTGGAAAGTTCACTGCGCTGAACATCTGCCTGATGTACACTGACACTTGCAGGGGAAAAAAAAAACCAAACCAAACAAGTGGGATGATTTCAGGCATCCAGCTCCGACTCGCATTCAACCTTCTTCATCCTTCTAGAAAATACGAAAGCTCTGGGGACAAGGAGTCTCACCATAGGTTTGTCAACACCTACTGCATTGGATTTCATCCTCTACTGCTACCTACTAATTGCTGAAGAGGAAGGGGCACATTAAAGTTCATTTGGAGAGAGCTTTACTGCCCGAGCTTTGCAATGGGAAGAGGTTCTGCATGTGTTTGCCGCAGTTTATTCATCCGTAAAATAACAATATCCCCTACGGCATAGAAGACCATGACAGACAGTCGTAAAATCCTCTAGCTGAAGGTCAGAGAAATGGTCCAGAGTCTCTCTGTGCTGAAGAGCTGAAACAAGGAGCATCGCAGCTGATGGACAAAGCCCCTGCTGATGAACAAAGCCAAGCCAGGCTGTCCAGATTCATTGGGCCTCCCAGAAAGGTCAACTGTCATCTGATGTTCTCATCCTGCCCCATTCCACTCAAGGCTACCTCCTCCCCTGTGGAGCTGGGAAGGAACTCCCATCCTGACCTCAACCCTTACCACCCCAAGCTTGAACCAACAAGGGCAGGGAGGATTTGGGCAAAGACGCCAAGCTGTGAATTAGCCATTAGCGAGCTGAGACCTGGGTACCTCTTCCCTCCCAAAAACTGTTTAAAGAAAGGTAAACCAACGTCTCGGAGATTACCATCTCCTAGCTGCGTTGGTCACACATCACCTGGACCTTATGTGGTGCCTCTTATCCCTCTTGCGCTAATGTCCATTCAACAGCCTCTCCACCCACCTTCACGGGGTCTGGTAGCACATCTAGGACATTGTAGAGCAGTAGATGGCTCCTGCTCTGAAGAACTTATAGCTTGAATAGAGAGGGTCAAGCAAGTGGAGATGAACTAAGCAAAATAAAACTAAGATATACTAAGCGTGACCAGCAGGTTGAGGGAGGTGATTCTGCCCCTCTACTCCGCTCTCGTGAGACCCCACCTGGAGCACTGCATCCAGCTCTGAGGGCCCCCAACATAAGAAGGACATGGACCTGTTGGAGCGGGGCCAGAGGAGGGCCATGAAGATGATCATGGGCTGGAGCACCTCTGCTGTGAGGACAGGCTGAGAGAGTTGGGGTTGTTCAGCCTGGAGAAGAGAAGGCTGCGGGGAGACCTTCGTGCAGCCTTCCAGTACCTGAAGGGGGCCTTACAAGAAAGCTGGAGAGGGACTTTTTACAAGGTCATGTAGTGATAGGACAAGGGGTAATGGCTTTAAACTGAAGGAGGGGAGATTTAGATTAGATCTAAGGAAGAAATTCTTCACTCTGAGGGCGGTGAGGCACTGGACCAGGTTGCTCAGAGAAGTTGCGGATGCCCCATCCCTGGCAGTGTTCAAGGCCAGGTTGGATGGGGCTTTGAGCAACCTGGTCTGGTGGAAGGCATCCCTGCCCATGGCAGGGGGGTTGGAACCAGGTGATCTTGAAGGTCCCTTCCAACCCAAACCATTCTCTGATTCTGTAACTCTGCCCCTTTGCAGATGGAAGTGGGCCAGGGACTTGGCCACTGACCGGCAGTGGAGTTGTGGCAAGTCGGGCAATCGCTGCCTTCCAGCTCCTTGACCCATTTCCAGCCCTGCTAGTATCGCTGCTGCCTTATTCACCTTTACCTTCCCCTCTGCAGCTTACAGTACAGCCACCAGAAGAAAAGTATGGGCCAGAACCCCAGAAACCCCACAAATAAATATGCTGGTCTGGGAGGGACTTTTTTAGTTTTTAATAGAGACATTTTCCAAGCGATGTTCTACGATCTTAAATTCAGCTGACAAATTCAAAACTCCCTGACATCTCTGTAATTAGCTGCAGACAGCTGACTTACAGTTTGACAAACAGTGCTATATTTGCTCCGAACGGCTGTGTTCCGCATCGTTATTTAGTGTTATTCATTTTGAAGTACCATCCTTCACCCCGGAAGCTCAAGCCACGCAGACACCAAAAAGATTCTCTGCAGGATGGGGGTCAGCACTTTGCAATTTCCTGAGCTTTTATTTTGGCTCGCCGAGCGCATGCAAGCGAGAGACAACAGGATCCAAATCTCTCCCTAACCATTTCCCATTCTTAAGCCAAGGACTGCATCGTATCGTTAGTTTACTGGAGGAAACCAGTTTCCCAGTAGGCATTTGATTACAACAAGCCTGGAACAATACTGGAAGGGGTTGCCCAGAGCGGTGGGAGATGCCCCATCCTTGGAAACACTCAAGGCCAGGCTGGATGGGGCTCTGAGCAACCTGATCTGGTTGAAGATGTCACTGCTCGTTGCAGGGGGGATGGACTGGATGAGCTTGAAAGGTCCCTTCCATCCCAAAGCATTCTGTGATTCTACGATGAAGCCAAATTCTCCAGGGAGAAGAGCTGAGTCTTGTTTAAGCACCTCCGTTTACGCCCGTGCACAAGGCATCCCCATTCACCAGGCAGCGGTGAACTGATCATCCCCTCATTCCCATTCGCAATTAAGAGGTACCGCGTCATGTATATGACCTATTTGCACGCCAAAGCTGTATCTCAGTATCATAGCTGTATGGGATCAGTAATTGGCCCCGATCTTGTTTTTGCAGATAACCAGGATGGGGTTATTTCTTCCCCCGCCTCCATGCGAATGTCACAGAGTCAGCGAGGGGAGGGATGTGGAGGGATCATAGAATCATCGAATGGTTTGGGTTGGAAGGGACCTTTCAAGCTCATCCAGTCCAACCCCTGCCATGGGCAGGGACATCTTCAACCAGATCAAGTTGCTCACAGCCCCGTCCAACCTGGCCTTGAATGTTTCCAGGGATGGGGCATCTACCACCGCTCTGGGCAACCTGGGCCAGTGTTTCACCAACCTCAGAGTAAAAAATTTCTTCCTTAGATCTCGTCTGAATCTCCCCTCTTTCAGTTTAAAACCATCACCCCTTGTCCTATCGCTACAGGCCCTACTAAAAAGTCTGTCCCCATCTTTCTTATCAGCCCCCTTTAAGTACTGAAAGGCTGCAATCAGGTCTCCCCGCAGCCTTCTCTTCTCCAGGCTGCACAACCCCAGCTCTCTCAGCCTTTCTCCATAGCAGAGCTGTTGCAGCCCTCGGACCATTTCCGTGGCCTCCTCTGGCCCCGCTCCAACAGGTCCATGTCTGTCTGGTGCTGGGGACCCCAGAGCTGGAGGCAGGGCTCCAGGGGGGTCTCAGGACATGGGAGCAGAGGGGCAGAATCCCCTCCCTCGCCCTGCTGGCCACGCTGCTCTGGATGCAAATGCTCTACCCTGGATGAGAGCAGATAAGAAGCTGGACCTCCACCTACCCAGGATATATCACTAACGAATCAAACACTGGGAATCTCGGTGCTCGGCATTACTTGCAGAAGCAACACGAGCCCAAGAACAGCAATAAATCAAAAGTCTAGTGTTTTATTTCTATCAATACTCACTGACTAAATGTTCGGGGTCACGATGCCAATCCACTTAACTGTGGACTAAAACATTAAAGCACAGCTGAGTCTGCACCTGAATCCTCTTGACCTTCCTCCCATCTATCCATTCACTTAGATCACTTAAGATTATTTCATACTTCTGCTTGATTGCCAGAGAAGATATTTGCCACGTAACCTATGCTTTCAAATCCGAAGCACTGAGCACAGGTTAGGGTCAGAGATATGCCAAACTCCCCTCTACTCTCCAGGCACAGCCATTGCCCAGCTGGCCGGCAGCCACGTGAGTAACGTGTGTTTTCTTCTCATATGCAAACATCGGGTACTACTGGAAAAGTCCACCAGAAATCATAGATTAATAGGAAAAAAAAAGAAAACTGGGAAAAACAGACAAACTTTTTGATGTAAGAGACATTGGGTATCAATGTAGAGATTCCCTCCGCCTGCCAAATGCCAACTACAAAAGATGTGACTTGCTGGTGGCACCAGTTTTCCCAGTCCAACTATGCCACTCATCGACTGGTTTGGGATGGAAGGGGCCTTTCAAGGCCATCCAGTCCAACTCCCTGCTGTGAGCAGGGACATCTCCAACCAGATCAGGTTGCTCAGAGTCCCGTCCAACCTGGCCTTCAATGTTTGCAGGGATGGGGAATCTACCACCTCTCTGGGCCACTCAGACTCGCTGGATCAAAGAAAGTGCTTCCAAAACTTTTATATCATGATTTTAATGAAGGCAATAAACATTCTCAAGACTATTCAAAGATCTGATCCATTTTTTTGAGATCAGGATTTTTTCAAAAGCCTGAAAATACTCTCTAGCAACCGAGCCCGTGAGTTTTCCTGATAAATTCAGCCTGCCTAAATCAACGCGCCGTAAAGGGATTTTGTTCCTGAACCAGCTTATGTCCTTGGTGTAGCATGTTTGAACTCAACCATTAAAAAATCAAGAGCTGTTCTGAACAGCTTCTTCCCTTTTACATAATATTTACAATAACGGGAGAGGTCAAAAAGCGCTGGGCCACCCAAATGGAGAAGATTTGATTCATGCCCTTTACGTGACGTACTTCAGACGTTGGTGATTGCAGAGCATCTTTCCCTGCAGAAGTTCTTAGGAAAAGCTGTATTCACAGATGGCGTAGCCCCTGAGGAAAACAATCTTTTATTAACACCCATAACAGCATCACTGAGTGTATCTTCTAAGTTTTATTATGCAAAAATGCATCGTGCTCTAATACCACAGGGGTTAGGTTCTCCATGGCAGAGTTTACCGGTTTCATAATCTTATTTCCAATTTAGCAACGGGAATTAAAGAAATACTGTATGCTATGCGTGAAGAATTAGAAGGACAAAATGGTGAAAGAAATCAGGTTTGAGAGGAACGCAAACAGTAACTTATCAGGTTATCATTATATATATATAGGTATGAACTCCAGACAGTGCTGTGAATATACTCGTGGCTTTTTTTCCCTGGATTTGCTGTTTCTGGATCCTAAGGAAGCCCCGGGTTCGTTGGATGATATAAAGAGGGAGGAAACAGTGCCAGCCGCGCTCCTGGCACGCAGCCCACTTTGGTTTTCTAGTGGTACATAACAGCATCTATTGTCGAACAGCTCCACCGACATTAGGTTTAATATTGAGGCGAGATGGTTCCCCTCTAGATTAACAAAGCCAGCAAGCAGCTCAGAGCCCAGGCTAGCCAAGCGAGGAGGAGATTTCCTAAAGACAGGCCTGTCCTTGGCAAAACTGTGTGCTTTGGCTTGACCTCAACAGTCAAAGAAAGCAGCCGACAACCCAAGCACGGCCCTGCTAAAAGCAGGAAAATCTTCGTGCCCTTCCGACCACGCGTCTCCAGTTGCGAGCGGCAACTATTTCAACAGGCCCCGATGCTATCGGGGATTCAAATCTCTACAGAGGGTTTGCGCTATCCTGATTTCTTTCTCCGGCGTTGGGTCTAGCGAGGCAATTACAGGCACCTTGCAAACACCTAATCCTCAAACGAAGGCGACTCTGGTTTTAGTTTCCCGCAGAGCCTGGCGGGTGCCTCTCAAAGAGTGCTCTCTGCTACGGCAATCAGCGGAGGAGCCGGTCGTATCACATTGTGCCAGCAACGCCGAGACGTAGACAAGCGCTCAGTAAAAAAAAAAAAAAAAAAGCTGATGCCATCAAGCTATCAACTGCTCGACGCGATCTGAGGCCAGAAATACAAAATGGAAGTGCCATTGCATGGTCTCACCTCTCTCGCAGGCAGGTGATTATCAAACCCAAAGCTGCCGGACAGGAACCAGGTCCTGGTTCCAGTCTTAAATGAAGAGGTAGGGAGGACTAAAGCAACCCCATCCCATTTTCTAGTGGCTCAGCAGGTCCAAGTACATAAGCATGGCAGTTTCAACACTGCAGTAAGCTACAGGCTTGTTTTGATGTGATAAATCCCTTGAAAGAAAGAAAAAAACCAACTTTGGCTGGGAACTAATCTTCTTTGATAAGAATCAGCATGGGAACTGGAAGCTCCAGTAACAACTAGTCGAAGTCTGTTTATACAAGACATCCACACCAGAGGTCTATAGGAGAACTGACAGTTGAAAGTATGTGCAGAGAAAATCTCCACTAATGCACTCATTTCAGTAAACGAAGAGTTGGAAAATACAGTTTCAGCGGTTTCACAAACCTCTGTCTAGAACTGTTACCTCATACCATGTTTTTATCATTGAACTACGGCTTTCAGATTATACCGATCTCTGCGATGGTGAGGCCAACGTCTGATTATTTGGAAACAGGATGAATTTTGCAGCCAAGTCCAGGGCTTGCACTGGGCGCCCATCCAAGGCTTTACCATGGGCTTGGGTGAACTCCAGGCGCTCACTACTTCATTTCTACACCTGTAAAGCAATGACATCCACCCTCCCATCACCCTTCAGCCGCGGGCTCAGGTTGGAGACGCAGCTGATCGGGCCTTTCAAATTCAAACCAAAGGCAGAATATGAATTAGCAGGAGCTGAAAGTGCAAACCCTCACAGTAGGCTCATTTAGGAGACAGAAAACCAGCAAGACAGAGTATAAGCATCTTTGACTCAGTTGATTAGGCATGGGTTTGGAGGTTGACCATGAAAAAGGAAAAGCAGAGATAGGTTTGAGTTTAAATAGTTGCGAGTTTGCTTCCAAAACTTGATTTTGCTGTGACCACGGCACTGGAGAGAGAAATCCTCACCACCTTTTCAGCCAGCACATGCAGGACTACGGCCTTTAAGCTTGCGCCAGTGTGTCCTCAACTCTAACCATAGCTTTATCCTCCTGCATCTTTAACACCATGGGGACCCCCTCCGTTCCCAGCGCACACCAGCTCCAGCCACGCACAGCGGTGCATGCCCTCGTTGCTCTCCTACGCATTATCACAGAGCTTTCTGAAACGAGAAAAGCCGCCCAGAAACTCTATCCAGTTGGACCAGCCACAAGAATCGCCTCAAGAGTCTTGCCTTCAGCTTTAGAGAACTGCCTGCTGCTTTCATTAGGCTTCTTCTGCCCACGCTAATCCCTTTCTCCCATCATTTCTTCTTCCTTCAGATAGATTCATCAAGGCAAGCACCCCAGAGAACACAATAGCTACAACTGTGTTAATCATTTTGCTTAGTTTATCGCCACTTTCTCGACCCTCTCTATTCAAGCCATAAGTTCTTTGGAGCAAAACTTCTTCATCTACTGCTCTACAACATCTTAGATGTGCAATACTGAGCTCCGCACCCAGACACATCCATCGCCGACACAGTTAACAGCAGCTACCTTCCACTGCGGCTCTTTGAATGTCATGAATAATAATTCAGATCATTCCTGAGGCGGACAATAATATTCCAGCTCTACCACCTGCAGCTCCACAATGTATTTCATTAGTAACTCAAAACATCACCTGCCTCCGAGCCAATTATTTTATTGTCAGTGTTAGCTTCATAGCCCTGCTTGGAGCTGAGCACACTTCAGGAGAATAGTCGGGCTTAAATGGGTTCTTCAGTGCTATTATTTTCCCTTTTAGAAGCAGATCACCTCTAATTAAGATACTGGACCTGATGAGACAAAGTCATCCACTGAAGAGGGGAGAGAGTTGGGGTTGTGCAGCCTGGAGAAGAGAAGGCTGCGGGGAGACCTTATTGCGGCCTTCCAATACCTAAAGGGGGCTGATAAGAAAGATGGGGACAGACTTTTTAGTAGGGCCTGTAGCGATAGGACAAGGGGTGATGGTTTTAAACTGAAAGAGGGGAGATCCAGACTAGATCTAAGGAAGAAATTCTTTATGCTGAGGGTGGTGAAACACTGGCCCAGGTTGCCCAGAGAGGTGGTAGATGCCCCATCCCTGGAAACATCCAAGGCCAGGCTGGACGGGGCTCTGAGCAACCTGATCTGGTTGAAGATGTCCCTGCCCATGGCAGGGGGGTTGGAGTAGATGACCTTGAAAGGTCCCTTCCAACCCAAACCCTTCAATGATTCTATAAGTGACCCTTGGTACCTGGAATCTTTTGGGAATCCCTGGAGTTCAGCACCAGCTTTCAAGTGAGAGCGCCAACCTAGTCTGGAAATGAATTTCCATCACTCAGATTTCTGAAAATCAGTACAGGACAGGATTTCCAGCAGTTTGGTCAACAGGACCAAAAAGGCTGAAGGTGGCAACGGGACACGGGAGTGAGCAGGCTGCAGGAGGCAGCGATTCCCCTGACAGACCACGCTTTTCAGAAGCGCTGACGTAGAATCATAGAATCATAGAATTGTTAAGGTTGGAAAAGACCCTTAAGATCATCAGGTCCAACCGTTAACCTACCACTGCCAAGTCCGCCACTAAACCATGTCCTCAAGCACCCCATCTACCCGTCTTTTAAATACCTCCAGGGATGGGGACTCAACCACTTCCCTGGGCAGCCTGTGCCAGGGCCTGACCACTCTTTCAGTGAAGACGTTTTTCCTAATATCCAACCTAACCCTGCCCTGGCGCAGCTTGAGGCCATTTCCTCTCGTTCTATCACTTGTTACTGGGGTGAAGAGACCGACCCCCACCTCGCTACAGCCTCCTTTCACGGAGTTGTAGAGAGCAATAAGGTCTCCCCTCAGCCTCCTCTTCTCCAAACTAAACAACCCCAGCTCCCTCAGCCGCTCCTCGTAAGACTTGTTCTCTAGACCCTGCACCAACCTTGTTGCCCTTCTCTGGACACCCTCCAGCACCTCCATGTCCTTCTTGAAGTGAGAGGCCCAAAACTGGACACAGGATTCGAGGTGTGGCCTCACCAGTGCCGAATACAGGGGCACCATCACCTCCCTGGTCCTGCTGGCCACACCGTTCCTGATACAAGCCAGGATGCCGTTGGCCCTCTTGGCCACCTGAGCACACTGCTGGCTCATGTTTACCCAAGCAGAGATTACATACAGCCCCATACTTTGGGAATAAACACTCCCTTTGAACCATTTTTCTATTTAGAAGACGACGGCAGCCCAGGTTAGAGGCGTGGGCTGTAGAGGGCTTTCAGTCTGGACGCCACAGCTGAGCTTCCACACCATCCACGAGGGTTTGAGACTACTGCAAAGGACGGGTCGCTGGGGAAATTCTCCATATAAAGAGACGAGATTTTATAAATTGTAAAAGTGATGTGTAACAACCACAGCCATCGTTTCCGAACGCCTTTTGATTCTTTTCTACTGAAAAGTGGTCAGAAAAATTACCTTTTATGACACACGAGCATATTGGGTCTACACTCAAAGAATGACTGATCTCCATCTGAATTTCAGGTATTTTTTGACAAGAGCTCTCCACTCCATAAATCAAATCCAGCTACTAATGATTCATCTTGCTATCCAGTAGCTACATCTTTGATGTTTTCTTATTCCCTATAAGCCTCACCACTCTTCTTCTGAGAAGCCGTAACTTTTTGATCAACAAATATATCGCAGGCGAGATCACGTGCTTCTGGGCACAGAAGTGCCCTCAGGTCTAAAATAAGAGTTGTGTCTTTAAAGCCAAAAATACGTTGAAAGTCCTAGATAATTTCAGGAGTCTCCGGTATCAGGTAGGTGTTGGAATAAAAAAAAAAAGGGCTTCAGATTCCTACTCTGCATTTTTAGGCTTTTAAACTTAAATAAGATCTTATTTTAGGCATATTTTGATTCGCTGTTTTGGCCAGGGATGAGAAGACAGAGGAATCGGACCACTGAGATCCAGGTTCCCCTTGCACGCTTTATTAGCTGTATTCATAATTCTCCCGAGCGAGGCTGGATCGAGCAATCGAGCAGCTCCGCCACATAACTTGCTGTTTATTTCCCTGTTAAGTTATGAATTCATAAACACTTCTTCCACTCTACCCCGATGCCGTGAATGGCAAGGGAGCTCCAAGGAATTAACAGGAAATTGGGTTTGGATTCAATAATAAAACTCAAATAATCAAATACGAGTTACGCACCGACATTTGTTGTTAACTTAAAATTACCCTTGACATTCCCAAGCAATTGCTGTTTCGGTGCTGCAGCATTTTCATCCTTGCAACAGGAAAATAAGCTCTCTGCAGCGCTACGCTTTTCAGCCTGGGTGCGAAATGCTGCTTCTCCCTCATCGGCTTCTCGGGCGCTTACCGTTGTATTTACGACAATCCATTCTCTCTACGTGCCTGGCGTTGAACAAGGACCTCAAACATCTCCGTACAGCCAAATAGATTGTATCCGGGTCTCAAAACAGGAGAAAAAGTTGTTGTGTAATGGTGTCAAAACACTACAGGACCCAAATTTAGATTTTATTTGTAAATGAGGGTTTTTTGGTTTGGGTTTTCTTTGTTTTTTTTTTTATTTTTTGTTATTTTTATATATAGAATAATTAGGTGGGATGGAACGATTAAGCAATTGTGAAAATTCTCTTCCTAAAACTGTAATGAAAACACTGCAGAAATGTAACGTGCCTATAGGAATGACTAGATCCTTTAACTCTATTGTTACTGTTCAACAGCTGAACGCAGCATAAATAATTTTCTTATTTTAAAGCTAACTTTATTTTTAAGGGTAGCCTTTTTTACGATTATTTCTTTTTACCTTGACGGCTTCCAATTTTATTGGAAGTTGCTGCTGAGTTGAGACCCCTTCATCTCACAATTCACCGCAAGAAATCACGCGATAGTTCTCTGAGCGTGCGATAAAACGTACAACCAATTTTACGAGGTGAATAAAGCACTCCCGTTTCCACTTTAGCAGATGTTCAGCAGCTGCATCTCCTACAAACAAGGACAGCACCATCCTGTAAAGGAAAGCTGGAGGAAAAGCAAGCTGAAGCGTGCCACCACGGCACACATGCTCAATACACGCTACCGTGGTCCTCGGACGACTCAAGAGGAGTCACCAGAGGAAAAGCTGACCCCAGCTGTGCAATTGGGAAGAAAAAACCACAAACCAAGCTTGAACAGCATCAACTTACACATTTATGAAATGCCTAGGAAGGGGAAAGAGGGGAAGAAATCACCCCCAAAATCCTGTTTCATTTCCTGGTAACTTTAGCGTAAGGAATGGACCCTCTGAGGACCTCACCACAGAGAGGCAGCAATCAAAGCCCTCAGAGAGAGAAAGAGAGAGATATGATGCATTAAATATGTTTTCAACCCAAGCATCTTTCTGGCTTGCACAGATCCTGAGGGTCACCCCTGGCTCGGTCTATTCTGGAAACCGTTAATTCAAGTACCCACGTGGCCTCTCAAACACGTTGATGTTCTTCACAGAAATGGAAACAAGAAATAAAAGGAAGAAACGCAAGACAGCAATTTGAACGCTAACTTGGGTGCCGGACGGATCTGGCACATGCAAATTATGGATTTCACTAGTGTATTGGTGAAGATGGGATATACCCTGTTGGGCCAGAACGAGCGGTCCTGCTCGCCCCATACTTTTCCAACGGTGGCATTCAGGAGATGCTATTTAAGCACGGCTTGGTCATCATCTCCGTCCCCTTGTACCCCCCCAGTCATCGCGAGGTTTGATCAGACAACCCCACCTGGTCCCACTGTCTCTAAATTAAAAAAATCCATTTTGAACGTCCCGATACAACCTTCTGCGGCGATAAAGGTCTAGAAATGCACTGTCCACTCTAAGAGAAGTCCTCTCGCCCATGCCAAACGCATCTCCCACTAACTCATGTGTACTGGTTCCAGTACCATGGGGCTTTGAGCAGCTCTGCATCCACCTTACCACCACCCTCCCGAGCCCACAAACATCCTATTCCCCCCACCACCACCCAACTTCTCCGTAAATGGAGGAGCCCCAGCCTTTTCACAGCCTCTTAAGACAGCTGCTTGACCCCCTCAGTCATCCTCATCACCTTCCTCTGCACGGACAGATCTCTAGGAATTTGCTAAGAAAAGGGCAATGAAGCCCTTATTCAGATTCTTTTTTGTGTTAACATCCAATATTTAAACGCATCTATCTTATATTTGATTTCTTCTCTATTTCAGCCAGAAACTGAATGTCAGAAATAAAGTTCAAAGTCTGCCCACTGTGCGAAAGTCAGCTCCAGATAATTCCTTTCGGTGGATGCACACGTAATGCACTGGGCACTTTCCAGAATAACGAATAGGAGAGCGCCTACCCAGGTAAGATCAATCTGAAGAGTTCATACACCCAAAAAGTAGAACCCTGCACTCTTGAAGAGCTTTTTCATAGAATTACAGAACAGTTGAGGTTAGCAGGCACCTCTGGAGATCACCTTGTCCAGTTCCCCTACAGAAATCATAGAATCATAGAATTGTTAAGGTTGGAAAAGACCCTTAAGATCATCAGGTCCAACCGCTAACCCAGCACTGCCCAGCCCACCACTAACCCATGTCCCTCAGCACCACATCTCCCCGGCTTTTAAATCCCCCCAGGGATGGGGACTCAGCCCCTGCCCTGGGCAGCCTGGGCCAGGCCCTGACAGCCCTTTGGGGAAGGAGTTTTTCCTAATATCCAACCGAAACTTCACCTGGGGCAGCTTGAGGCCATTTCCTCTCATCCTATCACTTGTTACTGGGGTGAAGAGACCAACCCCCGCCTCTCTACAGCCTCCTTTCAGGTAGTCGCAGAGAGCAATAAGGTCTCCCCTCAGCCTCCTCTTCTCCAAACTAAACAACCCCAGCTCCCTCAGCCGCTCCTCATAAGACTTGGGCTCTAGACCCTTCACCAACCTCGCTGCCCTTCTCTGGACACGCTCCAGCACCTCCATGTCCTTCTTGTAGTGAGGGGCCCAAAACTGGACACAGGATTCGAGGTGCGGCCTCACCAGTGCCGAATACAGGGGCACCATCACCTCCCTGGTCCTGCTGGCCACACTATTCCTGATATAAGCCAGGATGCCATTGGCTTGTAAGCAGGGTCAGCCAGAGCAGATCATCCAGGATTGAACCCAGTTGGGTTTTGAACGTCTCTAAGGATGGAGACTCCACGGCCTCTCCGAATTATTCGTGAACGCCTTCCACCAGTTTCTCCGCTGATGAGTAACACAGGGATTATGTGACTTTACATCTGAGACCTTAAGCTTCAAAGCACCTGTGACAGCTTTGCAGACCTTCAGGACAAGTTATTTAGGTTTTTGGGAAGGAGCGAATTGTTGTTTTACGTCGCACCGCTTTCCCAGGTGTAGTA
The DNA here is from genome assembly GCA_020745775.1 of Theristicus caerulescens. Classification (NCBI taxonomy): domain Eukaryota; kingdom Metazoa; phylum Chordata; class Aves; order Pelecaniformes; family Threskiornithidae; genus Theristicus; species Theristicus caerulescens. Next base: position 167,304,983 of record CM036558.1, on the reverse strand, counting down.
CGACAAAAGCTGGAGCAACCTTATGAAATGAATTTAGCTATGAAAATCCGAGACCAGATTTGGTACAAAATAAACATTTGCTACGAATATCGGCTTTTAAGGGTCTCGGAAATCCAACCCACGTAACATTTTTCCCCCAAGTCTCACAAAGTTAACTGAAGTTAGAACAAGCTTTCCCTTCTTCTAGTCTCCACCTTGCATTTCTGACAGATCCAGGAGATTGTTTCCCTTTTCCACAGAAGTTCCACAGTTCAGAGACAGCCTCTATCCGCCTCCTTTTATCCTATTCTGGGACATCCACTCCTATCGCAGGCGGCAGCCACATCCACCACCACGAGCCTCCCTCCTTGCAGAGCCGCACTGGATTTTGATAGGATCTTGGGCCCAGGAAATGAAAGGGCTATTGTCAAGGTCCCCGAAAACATCTGGCCGAGCACCCAACTCCTTCAATGACCCTCTTGTTTAATCCGCCACATCATGCTCCGCGGTCCAGGCGGCGTTACGAGCCATTCCGAGGGGGTGAGGCAATATCTTAGAGGTTCGACAAGTTTCTGCTTCTGTGCCCTTCAACCCTGCTGCTTGCCTCTCATCCGAGAAAGGCTTCTAAGCTTTCATTTCGCGAACCAAGACTCGAGGTGTATTTTGAGACGCTCACTCAAGCGAGACCACGGCTAACATTTGAGCTGCAAATTTTAACCTTTCCACGGTGCCTCCCAGAGAGCCTGAAAAGGCTCTCAAGTAACGCAGCTTCCTCAGCCCAAGTTTCCTATTTGTTTTTGATCTCCACTTAACCTTTCCGTTATAACAACTGGAATGTCGAGAGGACAAGGAATCAAATATTCAGGAGCGCCTTTTGTCTCCTCCCTCCCATCACTGATCGCTGTTAATCATCACCACACCAGGAAACATTTAAAGAAGTTGGCATGGTCTCGTCTGTCGCTCAGCTGGGAAATACCAGTTATATAAAAGGAGAGCTGTACCTTGGGCGCGCTGGGGCTAGAGTTACTGCTGTTGCTTGGCACCGTGTCTTTATTTTGAGATAAACTAATTCAGACCTTTGTTTAAATGCATAGATGCACAGGGAGGGGGAATTAAAGCAGCACGCCGCTCGCTCTGATGTCGCCCAGCTCCACCGGCAGCGAGGACGTGGTTCTCGTTGGCTGCTGCCTCCAAATTCCTTCTGCACCGCTCTCGTGTTTTGCTTCGTAGAGCTACGCAACCGAGCCTCCGCGCTCTGCGGCACGTACCACCCATCGTGACACTGATTAAAAGAAAGCGATTCAAAGAAATATCGCGCAGCTTTGGAACCAAATCCAACTACTTTGTGTCCAAAGCTCATACTTGACTCAAAAGCCTGCTCTCCTAGCAAGACCTCCGCATTCTTTGGTCTTGCACCAGCCTCCTCATCCCTTTAGACCGGCACTACCATACGCAAAGGTTGGAAGGTGAAGCCAGCCAAATGCCAACCACTGATCAAAGAGGAGATGCTATGTGAATTTTCAGGCTGATTTTGATGCTGCTGCACGCAGACTCGTGCCAGCTTTGGTCACCAGCAACAGGACTGATGGATATAACAGGCAGAGCTCCGCAGCAGGGAATATTTATCACCTGCCTGTTCCTACCAGTAAATCTCAGAGGCACCACGCAGCATCTCGGATAGACGGGATCATTGGGTTAGGAAATCTATTCAATTCCTTTCAACTTCTACTATATCTAAGTGCCACAGAACGCGTACGCACGCCGTAAATACCCAAGAGTGGGGCTTAGGCGCTAAAACCAAGGTCAGTCTGCATTGCGCATGCTTGGGACGTGGAGCTGGAGCAGAAGGGTTTAGCGATGCCAGGGCTGAGAGCCGGTCACCATTTGAGAGGTCTCCTTGTGTACTCTGAAGGATTCCTTCCCTCCTTCCAACTTACTGACTTGAAATATCTGTCACGCAGCACCATTACATCATCTTGGCAGGTCACCGGCTAAGCACCCGGTCTCCGTCCAGCAAGCCGCGCTCCCATACCGCTTTAGAGAATTGAAGCGGAAAAAGGAAGGAGAATAAACCCAAACAGGATCACTTCTGCCGTTCCACACTGGCGATGAGGACCACCTCTCGGTTGCATAGCCCGCTGCAAGTCAAAAGCAGCGTTTGGCAAGCAAAGACCAAATAAGGCCAGCAAATCTGTTCACGAGAGCAGATTTTTGGCTTTCAAGAATAATTTGCAAAGGTGCAATTTAGATACCAAAGGACTGAGATAAGGATGTGCCGCTGGGGAACTGCACGATGCTTTCACCACTGCTGATACCCAGGTTTTACCGAGGCTCCTTCCACAAGAGTCTCGATATTGAGCATCACCACAAGCCAGCGAGGATGAAAAGGAGGTTTCCACATATAAAACAGAAGCAACCAAAATAATTGAGTTGAAGGCATCTTTCAGAAAATAAGCAAGGTGGACTCACAGCTTTTTGGATTATATCTAGTCTGCCCCGTGGTCCAGTTACCCATACTCCACTGTATTGCTTGCACAGGGGGAACTACTATGCAAAAAATAATAATAAAAAAAGTAATAATCCTCAGTAGTGACCCACTCCTTAGGCGTGCTTGCGACCATAAAGCAAATTTCCAACCTGAAGCGTTTCTCACAAAATAGCAGGTCATGGGAACCACGACAGCTTGCAGATGACAAATCGTTTTTCAGACCTGTTCCTTCAGCTGCGCCCGCTTGGCTCCTTGCAAAACTGTGATGCCAAGGACAAGAGTTTAACTATGCTAATACCGTACACAGGAAAGTGTGCTCGTATTTTTAGAAAGCACATGAGGACGTCAACGCTTTTTTTTTTTTTTTTTAAGTTTTATTTTAAACTTTAGTTCACCCAACTGGAGGCACAGCTAAGAGATGCTACTCCACAGAAGCTTATAAGCAGGCAGAACGGCATGGGTGGGTTGTGAAAGCGTTATTGCAAGCACCACAGATTTATAGCATTACTCACAAAGGACAGAAACCCAAATGATTCATGCTCGTCTTTCTAGAAAAGCAGTTTAAGTCGCCTTCCCATTCTTGCACGTCTAGGACAACATGTTCATGAAGATCTCATTGCTTAACTCTTCCTGCAGTGCTCGTCATAACTTCCGTCCAAGATGTTGGACTGTATTTTCTGGTGGAGATACGAGTTCCTCAGAGTAAGGACAGGCTGGATCGATGGGCCAAGGCCAACTGTATGAGGTTCAACCAGGCTCAGGGCCGCGTCCTGCACTTGGGGCACAACAACCCCAGGCAACGCTGCAGGCATGGGGAGGAGTGGCTGGAGAGCTGCCTGGCAAAAAAGGACCTGGGGGTGATGGTTGATACCTGGCTGCTTATGAGCCAGCAGTGTGCTCAGGTGGCCCAGAAGGCCAATAACATCCTGGCTTGTATCAGGAATAGTGTGGCCAGCAGGAGCAGGGCAGGGATCGTCCCCCTGTGCTGGGCACTGGTGAGGCCGCCCCTCGAATCCTGTGCTCAGCGCTGGGCCCCTCACCCCAAGAAGGAGATGGAGGGGCTGGAGCGTGGGCAGAGCAGGGCAGCGAGGCTGGGGAAGGGGCTGGAGCACAAGGGTGGGGAGGGGCGGCTGGGGGAGCTGGGGGTGCTCAGCCTGGAGAAGAGGAGGCTGAGGGGAGCCCTCATCGCTCTCTGCAACTGCCTGAAAGGAGGCTGGAGCCGGGGGGGTCGGTCTCTTCTCCCCAGGAACAAGCGATGGGACGAGAGGGAACGGCCTCAAGCTGCGCCAGGGCAGGGTTAGGTTGGGGATTGGGAAAAACTCCTTCCCCAAAGGGCTGTCAGGGCCTGGCACAGGCTGCCCGGGGCAGGGGCTGAGTCCCCATCCCTGGGGGGATTTAAAAGCTGTGTAGATGTGGTGCTGAGGGACATGGGTTAGTGGTGGGCTTGGCAGTGCTGGGTTAACGGTTGGACTTGATGATCTTAAGGGTCTTTTCCAACCTAAACAGTTCTATGATTCTATGATTCTAAGAATCAGTCTCAAAAAAAAAAAAAATTATATGCTACTGAAGAATAGGTCAACCACATTAGAAGAGCGGCCTCATATTCCCGTTGTCCTTCAAAGCAAATGCTCTCAACTTCATTCTGCAAGATGTTGAGCTCTTACTGAATTACCAACCCCACAAGAGCAGCCCCAGTGCCAAAGAGAGGGGTGCTGGCAGGTTTTCAGTGCTGTGAGTCTTCCCGTTAAGACAGCCACCTTCGTTCCAGTCCTCACAACATCTGTTTGTTACCCTGCAGTATTTAAGCTTCTCTGACGTCATACCGTGGGGACGTACGTCGTAGGGAAAGAAAGGCAGCGTGATAAAGGGAATATTCATCTCCAAAGGTTGAGAGGGCAGGAAACCCACTCGTCTGGTTGATTCTGGGAAAGCGTAGGACAGCAGTGAAAATGTTAAAGTTGGCATTCATGAATTTCACGTTTGGAGCCTGCTCCCTCTATGACAATAATATCTTGTCATGCTGCTTTTTAAAATTCACTGACCGCTTCCCAGACTCAACTGAATTATTCTGGGTGAAGGTGGTAATTTTAGTTTGGTAAAATGCAGTTCACTTCACCTACACCAAATAAAAAGCGACTCAAAAAAGCCAAAACAAAATACTTAAGATATATTAACTGAGAAGTCAACACAAGATGACTCCACTGCATTCCACCAGCCCTTTTCTCTGTCATCCTCTGGGAGGGACGGCTTTGTAAGTAAACTCTTAGTCAGAAAGAGGCACAAGTGCTTCACAAAACAGTATTACAAAAGCCATATTACAAAACCTCCCAAAAACCAGGGAGGGGAGTAAGGCCCAGTCCACGGGCAGGAAGGATGCCATGACTTCACTTATTCTGAGAGCGCGGAGATTATTGTAAGCCCTTCTTAATTAGGGCTTTAGTCCGCTAATTCTATTTAATAAAATCAGAGTTTATATTTGGTGCTGTACCTCATAAAAAGGTTATTGGGAGAAGTTCTTTCCATCTGTGCAGGATCAAAATGGAGATGCGACTCCTGGACCTAAGGGCTGAGAGCACACCAGCTGTCCAGGTGTTCGGTGCGCAGAATTGGCTTCAGCAGTCGAATTTTTCCTTAAAATCAAGGACAACCCATCAGGATGCAGAAGTCCACGATGAAGACTTCTGCCACTGCCAGAAGAATCGGCAAAGGTGTCCTCAATCATTACTTCAGTGTCATCAGAAGAGACTTTACCCAGTCCGCAGATCTGTGATTTCCCATCGTCGCTTCAAGCCAACAGAAGAGCAGCCTTACGATCGTCTTCTTCCTTCCTCCCCATATTCTCTCCATCACCAGGAGCCCCTTCCTACCCCGCCTCACCAGAGCATTAACAGTTTTTGCCTGTTGATTTTTCAGCTGAATCAGGTCCCCAGCAGATTTACTGCTTCCTACCCTAACACGAGCACAAGGGACTCCTCTTTGTCTGCCACCCTCTGTAGGGTGGCTTCAAGACAGCTTGAGGCTGCTGCTTTTGGAAAATCAGGTCAAGGAGATCAACACTTCCAGCGAGCCAAGCTTGTATCACTCATGCTGGTATCTTCAACGGAAAAAATAACCCCCAAACCAAAACCCAAACTCTTTTGTAGCCTCCGACGTCTGCAGTCAAGACCAAGTGTCTCCAAGTGACTCGATGTGTTCAGTATCTGCCCTCTTTCTGCTCTCTTTCCATAATAAGAAAAAAAATCCCAAACTCCAGTGGCCCCAGCCTCCCATCCACCATCACCAGGTGCCCACTCACAGCTGCAGTGTCCCTCATCACCAAGGCAAAGAAGTTCCAAGCAAAATCCGGGATCTCTATGGCTGTTGGGGAGGTTTCTGGTGCAGTTACTGGCCATTTTGGTTGAAGCCTGCCATACAGATTGCTCGCTAGTGAGGTTGTGCTGCTCTGAAGCTAAACGAAGCATCCCAACTCATCAAGTTCTGACAGCCCGGCTTTGCAAAACGCAACAGACATGGAGACAAATGCCCAGTCCACCAGCAGACAGCCAGGAGGCCTCGCTCTACCAGACCTTATGACACAGCTGCCGTGTCTCAAGCAGCAAACAAATGCAAGGGGTGATTACAAGCTGCTGAAGAGTAATTTTAATTATCTCCTAGTAATCTATTAGCAGTACATTAGGAGAGCTGAACAACCTCCTTTCCTTTCAGGGCCACCTGGAGTCCTACTGCTTCAAGAAATGCTCAGGCAACCCAGACCAGACTTCTCGTCCCCAGCTTCAAACCAAATCGATGCTTGTTTGCCCAAGGCAGAACGCTATTAGCTGCCCACCTTAAATATTAGCTAGAAAGTATGCTGACCTTTACAGTTGCCATGACAGCTATGTAGTGAGAGTTAGGTCATATGCCATGGTGGGGACAGTTGCTAGAAATAGTTTAATATCATCAGTATGTCAGACGCCTATCGCAGCTCTTCCACTTTGCTCGGTACACAGGAGCTCGTCATCGCGTGAGAAGCTGCCTTGGCCATCGACCGCGTTTTAAATGCGGGAAACATAGCCCAGTGGTTCAGATGTCCATAAGGCCACCCTACCACCAGCTGCCCGTAATCCTTGGAGGGTCACTGCTGCAGTGCTCCTCCCAACCTTGAATCTTGCAGAGTGGAGATGTTCAGCAAGAACGGCGGCAATACTTTGGTTATGAGGCAGTTTGGCATCGTTATCCCCCAACACAAGACAACACCGAGCTTTTCCTCCCTCCATGGTCATTTAACTCCTCCAAAAAGGCACCGAGTTCTACAGGAGCCCTCAGTAAAACGCTGCTGTTGCAATTTAAGAGCAGCTTTTATTCAAATCAAACTTTTCACGGAAAACATGAACGCTCCAGCAGGGAACAAGTCTGTTGGCCACATCCCTTCCCTCCAAGATTGCATCCTCAGAAGGACGTTACTGCTGGGCGACCGCATCTCACCCCGAGGGTTCGGCCACGCTGGAGGAGCCTCAGCAGAAGCGACGGCAAGTTGTGCCTCAACCAAATCCCAAGAATTCACCTTTTCTAGAGAAAGGCTGCCAGAATGAAGATAACTATTTAAGAGCACGGCCTGTTACAGGGAGTCATACAGATCTCTCCTCTGTGCCTCATTTGTCCAACTATACAAAGCAGGATACTCCGTGCCTTTCTTTTTCCTCCCAGTTTCTATTATTACCTAGGAAGATTGCTCAAGAAACTGAGTTGAGAACCAGCGGAGGACTTAAATACATTCTCTCAGTGGCATAAATTATCTTTTAATTCTCCGAAACTCAGTATTGCACAAGATGACTTTTCGAAGAGTGGCTGAACTCCTACGGTTACTGCTTACAGGTGGAAAAACAACAACATTGCACAATTTCACAGTTAGACAGGGTCACCTTTCTAAGAAGCCATGCAAACACGAATTAAGATATTACGTGCAGTTAGATACCTATTCAGCATGGTGTGCAACATCAGGAGAGCCGGGAAAACAACTTCACCGATACAGAAAAATATAATCCCCAAAAGAAGCGCTACCCAGTCCGCAACGAGTCTTGTTTTCCATCTTCAGTCTTTAAGGTCAGATTTGCAACAGGCTAGGAGGAACGAAGAGGAAGCAGCGCGCCAAACGCCGACGTTAAAATGTAAGCGCTCAAAAATCTGGACTGCGGAGACACAGTTGAACACGCAGTATTAGTTTTTATACCCAGTATGTGTAGCAAACGAGAAAAAAGCATAGCATCACATAAAAGACGACGGCAGAGCAAACAGTTTAGACTGCCTTAGAAGCCACAATGGACGCTTGCCAAATCTAGCTTGCTTGATCGTAGCTAGCCATCCCTGCGTTGAGGGTGGTGGGATTGCATCTCCCTTCATTTACGAGGTCGAGAGGATTCTGCCCAAACAACCCCGCTCCGCACGTGATCTCAGAAGGGCTCGAACCCTCATCATCAGCGTACAGACCTCCACGGAGCAACGCGAGCGGCTACATCGGCTGGCGGCAGCAGACGGCGGGTTTCCAAAGCCGAGGACGTCGCCGGCCATCTCCTACCACTCTGAGTCAGCAGGAAACTTCCTGGCTGGTGACAACCCAAAGGAAGAGAGAGGACGCTGGGGTCACGCCAAGACAAACCAAGCATGGTCGCAGGGGGTTGCTTAGAAACCTTTTAGAAAACTACATTGAAAATTCAGATTTTTGATAAAGAACATCGCAGGAAAACAAGCAGAAGTTTTGCTTTAAATCAGGCTTTCCCAGAGCCAAGTACACTGTCTCCACTGCCTTCCCGTTCCCCTCTACTCCTGCTGCTTTGCAGGTCACCTTTGGGCCTGAATGCTTCAAGGTTTTCACAAGTTCAATCAGCAAGCAGAGAGCTGAGTACCTGCCTACGGTGGTAAGTCTTTCTAGATGGTCAAAATCACCCAGCAGAATAATATTTCAATAAAAGAGGGTGATATATGGAAGGTACACGCTGAAAAAAAAAATAGAATAAAGTTATGTAGCACAGTGCAGCCCTGGCATCTAATCAGGGAGACAGATGAAGGCAGCAATCTGTCTCCTTAAGATATGCACATTTTATTTTTTTTTTTTTTTATTGCTGCATAACTGTGTTTGAAGATGCTCATAAAATGGCTGCAGCACGAGGGGGCTGCACTGGGAGCGTCCCTCTGCAATCACGAGGGAAGTAATGAGAAATTTCATCGTTAGCAGTGTTTAATTGCCGGTAGCCAGAACGCTCCTTAACATCCATTATTAACTTTGTAACATACCTGCAGACCGGGATCATAAACCAGCTTTTGCTTCAGAGCTTAAAACCCTGCTGCAGCTGTCATTGAGGGTAAGCTCGGTAAGTCACCTAAGAGCTTTTATGCACGGATCTGTCACCGTGCGCGGTTTGTGTGCTCCCCGAAAGACAGTTGACCACGTGGAACCGCATTCAGCCCATTTTAGCCCACCCCAAACAACCCTTCGGGTTACCTTCTGGACCAGATCGTTCCTCTTGGCTTGCAGTTGCACTAGAGCCTCTAAAAAATAAATTATAGAGAGATCGGTAGCAGAGCAAAGCAACGCTGCCCATCAACATACCAGAAGCAAACGGGCAACTCATCTTCAGGTTCGGTGCAAGAATCCAGGTTAAATTCCTCCCATCTTCAAGGCTCAGAGCAACTCCACGCCAGCCTACACCACTCTTCGTTCCCTACCACATCAAAATCGGCCTCCTCCTACTCCATACTACTTATTTTGGTTTCCCGGCTAGCCCATCGGCTACCCTGCCCGCATCACATTCCCATCTCCATCGCACGGAGCCATGACTTCCTCATATTAAAACTCAGTTACGAGGAGCTGAATTACCCAAGTCTGCTCCAACTTCTTCCTTCAAAACACCTCTCAAATGGTAAATTCTTCCATGGTGGTATTTTTGCCCAAGGCAAGTGGGATGGGCATCCACGGATGGGAGTCATTTGCGACCATTCTAATAGCTAGGGGAAACAGATATTCAGCATTGACTTTTGCACGCGTGACTCAAAAAAAAAAAAAAAAATCTAATTTTGGATGTAATAGCAGAGCAGCAGTGAAAAGGTCATGTTTTTAAGAAATCTAGAAATCCACCCTACCACCAACACGCACCTATAGACTCGCAGCTAAGAGAAATCCTTCAAAATCCCTGCTTTGAAGGCACCTCACCCAGCAGGGACAGAGCCTCAAACCACCCTCCCAAGAGGCTCAGCACCGTGCCACTCTCGAGGAAGCAAGCTCACAGCAATCAAGGATTTTTATCGTTTAATCACAATTTGACCCAACCGAGAGCCATTTCGCTGTGGCTCGACTGAAGATCAGAGGACATTCTTTGCATAGCTCTTATGTTTTCACCGTGTTTTTTCCAAATCCCACACCCTGGATTTTCATTTCAGCTTCTCGTTAATGCGTGGTTACAGCTCACGGTGGTCAAACAACTCCCCCCACCCACTAAAATAGCCAGAAATTAATGCCTTTTTTTATTTTTTTTTCAGGGATTAGCTGCTAGCAGTAGCCTCTCAGCACGACGGTTAATTCCCGTCGGGATACAGCAGAGCTATATCAACAATACGCCACCTGAAAGACGCAGCAAGGTACCAGCAGTACAAAGCCGATGTAAATAAGTTTGCATATGCAAGCATCAAAGACTCCACGAGATCCTGAAGTGTGAAAACATCTTTTCCCCTACAAGATACCAAAGGGTAGCGAGACCAACGGGGGTGGGAGGACAGGAGAAGAGGAGGAAAAAAAAAAAAAAAAAGACAAAAAGTGTGACTGTAGCTCAACAGTTGGAGAAAAATCAAGGTAGAAGCAGCAACTTGGGCACGAGGAAAGCAGTCGTGCCAAGAGCGGAGGGAAGAGCAATATTCAGGCCCCTGCAGCGAGATGCAAAACAGCTCGTGCAGAGAATGACCGAAAACCGGTGGGAGGAGAAGCCAAGCCACAACGCTGGTCCCAGGGGAGCGGGACGGAGGCCCTGCTACTGCAAAATGAGAAGAAGCTTCATGGAGGCCTTCATCCGCACACCTCTGCGGTGCCGCTGGATTGCGGCGGCTGCAGGAGAAGCAGCCACAAGGTTTGTTGGGTTTTTTATTTTGTTGTTGTTTCTGCAGCTTTCTGCCAGAATACCGAGTCTCTCATCCCAGGGATGAAGGCAGTTGAGCGTTTTTTTTTTTTGCTAGAGCCTAGAAGGTGTGAAAAAGCAAGAGAGCAGAAATGGAGCAGAAGAAAAAAAGTGAGAAATGAAGGCAGAAGGGGGCAAATTTTCCAGCAAATCCCACACGGCCGCCCAGTACGTTTCTCAGACCTCCCCAGCCCGTTACAACTACGGGGACAGCCCAGCAAATCCTGGCTTAGCGGCCGCATACACAACAGGCAGGAGCAGAAACAAAGGTTGAGTGGAACGCTGTTTTTTTAAAGCTTCGGAAGGGGTAAGATGAAGAGAAGGGGGGGAAAAAAATATATATATAGAAAATAAGGCAGAGCAAGGTCTTCAGGGAGAAGGAGCCCAGCAACAGTAATGAGTTTAAGAAAATTGCATCATTGGTGGTATTTGGAACATCTGCTGTTGGAGCAACTGACCCAACTACCTAGAGAAATACGTATCCGTAGGAGCGTAATCCTGCACAGCGGCCAGATGGGACAGTTTATTCATTAAGGGTTTTCCGCTCAATGCTGAGATTCAAGATGAGGGTCCGGTTCCACAGCACTATAGGTAGCAAAACCACGTCATGACGGTTGACTGAACACAAGGAAATGAGTTTTGACGATGAGGGTGGTGAAACACTGGCACAGGTTGCCCAGAGAGGTGGTAGATGCCCCATCCCTGCAAACATTCAAGGCCAAGTTGGATGGGGCTCTGAGCAACCTGATCTGGTTGAAGATGTCCCTGCCCACGGCAGGGGGGTTGGAGTAGATGACCTTTAAAGGTCCCTTCCATCCCAAACCATTCTATGATTCTGTGATAGATCTGCCAAGGTAGGAAGTTACCAAGGGTAAGAGAGACTCAAAAACCTTCCAAGAAAAGAAGATATCAAACCAGCAGGCTCAGGTCTCGTAACCTGCTGGACTTTTTACACCAGAGGTAGATAAGGACTGAGTTTGAAGAACTTACAACCTCGAGAGCTTTACTGCGGTTGATCGCGTCAAAATACGATACCGAAGCTGCGGGCGGGTTAACGGGTTGAGAATGGGGACTGAGGGAGTCATGGTAGAGTCGCTGCCACACCGCGGGCTTGAAGTTCAACTCGCTCTGCGTGAGACGGACGAGAGGCCCCGCGCGTTGCTACGCATGCACGTTTGCGTGAGTACTCACCGTGGAGTGGTGACCTGCTGGGCCCTCAGTCGAGCTTGCCATCCCTTAAGTGCTTTTTAGGGCTATATCCCAACAGATGTGAAGAGGTCTATGCTATAGAAACACGCTGGCTAGAATCCAGCATGGAAATTACAGCCGTACACACACAAGCTAGCTACGAAAGAGCCTATAGCTCAATGAGGAAATGTTAAAACTCAGGTTAGGAGAGACTGCGTGGATAGACAGAGGGTCAAAGGAGTTTTAAGCCTTCTCCCAGTTGAAAACACATCTCTAGGTCTGCCGTTCCAGCAACGCAGCCTGGTACCTGAGCACTTTTGAAAGTGTGAATCTCCTGGTGCAGCACCCACGTACCAGGCAGCTAAAACGTGCCCAAGACCCAGCGAGTCTCCAGCTTTATGAACGTGCAGATGAGTAACACATATACAAACACTTCGAGATGTGTCCGCGAAATTCTGAGACCTAAAAACATAGCTCAACCATCATGGGCCACGGGGGCTTTTTTTTTTTTTATGCCAGGGCTTTACCCACTTCCGAGCAATGGAAAAAAAGAAATCACCAGTGTTGTAACCTCACAGAAAAGCATGAGATATGCAATTCTACGATTCTAAGACAAGTTGCGCTCACAAACACATCCCCATCCCCTTCCTCGGGCAGCCAGTCCTCATCTGAACTTGTTGAGATGTCAAGTCACGAGAAGAATAGCGTTGGTCTGGCCAGAAGCCCGTCTAGCCTGGCGTCCTACCGCCAAAACCAGATGTCTACACACTAGTAAGACCAGTGCAAGCATGTAGTAATTCTTTAACATATTAGTACTACACTAATGCAACAGGAAAAACCATGGATAGGACAAATTTTATGGTACGTGAACAGTAAAGGAAAGGAGGAAGAACAGCTGACTGGCTAAGGTAGACACAGTAAAATAAGATTTGGTCTTATACTATTTAATAATAGGTGCCCTAGAAGTCATCACATAGCTGTCAGTATGATTAATTGCTATTTATTCAGTGCCAGAGCAGGTCATGATTGCTGCGCTGGCAAGTGGGAAAGCCAAGCGAAGAGGAGTTGTTGAGGGGGAAGAAATACTCTGGAGCCAGCAGAGATGAGGAGCTGACTCAAAACTTTGGGATTTGTGGTTAGGGTTACAGACTGGAAGCTAGACTGCAAGAGAGACTGCTGTGGGATAACCAAGCCGTAAAGCAAGGCTAGTCATTGAAATACCTGCAGTACCAGTCGAGTCAGGAACTTCATTTTGCATAAGGCATATTTAAATAGGTATTTTTTAAGTCTTTAGGACTCAAAGCAGATTTTTAAACTAGGCTACTGCACTGTTTTAAGACGGCTCATCAGAGCAGAAAATTGAGTTGGACCGGCAGATAGCAAATTCAAGACAGTCTCAACAGCGGCGGTTAAGTCGGTTCTTTGAAGGAAGAACGGGCTGACACAGAAGTCAGAGTGGTCTCGGGTGCCCATAAAGAAGATCCATTAGATAAAACATTTTTAGCAACTCAGGTAGCGATGAGCTACTCCACCGATCAACCTCCTAGGACAGAGCCCACTTCCCTCGCCCCCACGCCAGGTAAAACGGAGTGGCTCCCAACCCAAAAGCCAGTAGCTTGATTTTAAGGCAAAGTCATTCCTGGCCCATTTTCCCAGGCTTTCTCAAACTCTAATGCCCCCAAACAAATGCTCAAAGATGCAGAAGGCCAAGCAAGGAGAACAAAACAGGAGAGAAGCTGCTGTTGAACTGGAAGAGTTTCAGCCAGCACACCCATTGCTCACATCTTTGAGGATCTGGAGCTCTGGACTAGAGAAACAGGGAAGTTATTGATACGACCGTGATTAATTTTTTTATACTGTCATTTTTGAAATGACAGCATTGAAAATTGTTACCTGCTACAGCAATTTTGGTATAACATGGCCAAGGACTGCTAGCAATTAGGATCCGTTTTTATTACGTAGGACTGACAAATGACCCAAGTCTCAACTCCCACGTATTATACGTGGTGAGAAAGAAAGGACTACAGGCTACCAAATCCTTCTTCTGAACCTGCTGCCTTTGTATTCAAACCTTCCTAGTTCTTTGTAAGACTCCTCGGCAATTCACAGCATCCTCCTCTTCCAATAATAGGTGCCTAGAACAAAGAACTAGAAAGGCTTGATTATATGAGTGATGCCTTACGTGAGCAAATCAGACTTCTGTCCCCGTGGGAGAGCAAAAATTTCTCTTCTATCCCTGTCATCCTTGCAACAGAGGCGGCCAGGGAAAATAGGGCAGAGGAAATGAAGGGATCCCTTTGAAAGGCCACAGAAAAACAGGTAACCCGGTTAAAAGGATGCTATGTAATGGAATTTTTCAGAATGACAAGAGAATTTGGACAGAATGGCTATATTTAACATGATTATCGGTGCAGCGGTGATTCAAGCTGGATGTTACTACGCAGCGGCTGAGTCACAGGGACTCTCCGCGGAAAGGCTCTTAACCTGCCGCACCACCGCGGCGACTCAAAGAGCCCAACAAGCTTCCTGCGGTTAAACAAAGTCGCAGCACTTTGCTGACAGAAAGCCTGCGTGCACGCAGCCGCAGCGCAGCTTTTACGGAGAAGCTACTTAAACCAGCAGCTATTGTGTGCCCAAGCCTTGCGGTAAAAGCCTTTAATCCAGTAATACCACCCTAAAAAAGTTTGCGAGCTTGCTTTAAAACGACAAAGCCCAGCAGGTCCCTTGAACCCGAACAGCGAGACGCTAAGATAAGGCGAGGTCTGCGGAATCAGCCAGACCTGCAATTTGCTCGCTGATTAGCTCCCTTGAGCAGAGCACTGCAGCAGGAAAATTAGTCAAATCATCGCCCAGACACTACTTAACGACTTGAAGGAAACACTGGCTGTTCGTCGCCTTTCGGGATAAGCGATCTTACCGCAATGTTTTCTGCAGCTTGAGGGACAACAGTTGTTATTTAGGCATGGACAAAATGTCGTCGTCTTCAAAACTTGCTTTGCCTGTCTTGCACAGTACGGGTTTCAAACGACGCTCGCAACTCACAATATCAAAGCGCTCTTTGCATGCACCTCTCGCACAGTTCAGCAGAAACATTTACCACCAGAAACCATCAGGACTTTCAAAGCCTGAACTGCTCTGGGTGTTCTCCAAGTGAGTAAAGCAAGTTTACGTAGGCGTCTATGGAGAAGGTCTTGCTTGCATTGGCTACACAAAGGCCATGGTTTCGGTTCCGAGATGTTTGAGAGGAAGCTTTATCTAATGCGGAGGCAATCAAAGAACGTACTGCTTAGAAAAACAATAAAATGAAACAATAGGTGCTGCTAGCCAACAATGAAAGGCAAAGCGAATAACTGTAGATCTAAAAGGCTATTCTGGAAAAAAATCCAGCAAAAAAACCCCTTTGAAGTCAAGTCCCTACTGCTCTGCTGTATTTTCATTCAAGCCTTGTAACACCCGGGCCTCCAGATCAGATCCTCAGCTCCTTTTATCGACTCGTTTCTCAACACCTACAAGAGGAGATCATCACAAATGGGACTACAAATTAAACCGAGCATTCCGTTTGCAGTAAATCTCGTTATCTGCTCTCTACCAGCAGCCGAAGTGTCAGCAGCACCAACGGCCTGACCAGTCACTAAGCACAACTTCTTCAAAAGTGGCAGCAACAGCAGGAGACAATCATAGAACCATCGAATGGTTTGGGTTGGAAGGGACCTTAGAGATCATCCAGTCCAACCCCCCGGCCATGGGCAGGGACATCTTCAACCAGATCAGGTTGCTCAAAGCCTCATCCAACCTGGCCTTGACCACTTCCAGGGATGGAGCATCCACAGCTTCACTGGAAGAGGTTGCCCAGTGTCTCACCACCCTCACAGTAAAGAATTTCTTCCTAATATCTAACCTAAATCTACCCTCTTTCAGTTTAAAAACGCTACCCCTTGTCCTATCACTGCACTCCCTGTTCAAGAGTCCCAGAATCTGCAGAAACAGGAGAACATGACGGAAAGGTTACATGCCAGGGGACCTAAAAGTTGGTGAGGAGCCAGAAGCGTTAGCGCATCAGACAGGAGATCTGCTCTTGATACGGCGGCACCGCTGCCTGAGACAGACCAACGTTAATCAATGAAGAGCCCTTCCCTCGGTTTAAGGGACTGGCTCTATGTTGGGCGATGAGATTTTCCTTTTGGGCTCGTTGACAGCCGTCGGGACAGATGCCAGGCAGGATACGGCTCAGACCGCGGTCCGAGGGATGCACTGGTTACGGGTCACCCTCCAAGACGCATCCTTCCAACGTGAGCTCTGTCACCAGCTGATGTCTACTTCTGTCTGCCTACATGGGGACGGACTCCCTGGCCTGATTTAGGGGAGAAACACGCCCCCAAAGATGCATTTAAGGCAGCAGAGCGCAGATCTACCCACTGATCCAGGTATAAGAGGATATTTTGCCTCTCTGCAGTCTGCCCTGAACAGAACTTTTACGCCCTCCGGCACTGCTTAACACCGCGCATGCGCCCCGAAAAAGGGGAAAATGGCATTTCACCTTCAATGCCAGAAGAAAAGGCAATGAAAGCTTCATTGCCCGGCAGTAATAAGCTACCAAGTGGTGTCAGCTGCACTGGCCTTCAGAAGCTGGACCTGCGCCTTTGCTAGACACCAGCACAGACTGCTCTGTTGGTCTTCTACAAGCACATTGAACATTTTATAGAATCATAGAATCGTTAAGGTTGGAAAAGACCCTTAAGATCATCAGGTCCAACCGCTAACCCAGCACTGCCAAGGCCACCACTAACCCATATCCCTCAGCACCACATCTCCCCGGCTTTTAAATCCCCCCAGGGATGGGGACTCAGCCCCTGCCCTGGGCAGCCTGGGCCAGGCCCTGACAGCCCTTTGGGGAAGGAGTTTTTCCCAATCCCCAACCTAACCCTGCCCTGGTGCAGCTTGAGGCCGTTCCCTCTCGTCCCATCGCTTGTTCCTGGGGAGAAGAGACCGACCCTCCCCGGCTCCAGCCTCCTTTCAGGCAGTTGCAGAGAGCGATGAGGGCTCCCCTCAGCCTCCTCTTCTCCAGGCTGAGCACCCCCAGCTCCCCCAGCCGCCCCTCCCCACCCTTGTGCTCCAGCCCCTTCCCCAGCCTCGCTGCCCTGCTCTGCCCACGCTCCAGCCCCTCCAGCTCCTTCTTGGGGTGAGGGGCCCAACACTGAGCACAGGATTCGAGGGGCGGCCTCACCAGTGCCCAGCACAGGGGGACGATCCCTGCCCTGCTCCTGCTGGCCACACCATGCCTGATACAAGCGAGGATGCCGCTGGCCCTCTTGGCCACCTGGGCACACTCCTGGCTCATGTTCAGAGCATCCACAACTGTGGATGCTGTGCCCTCTACCCCCATGGACTCTTTCAACACAGTCCAGTGTTTTGAGGGAAGGGAAAACTAGCCCCAACCCTCAACACCATCACAACCGAGGTACCATAAACCCAAATGCTTCTGCTGAAAAAGAGCAGAAACTCATCAAGAACGAGGCAAGTCCCTGCGCACAAGTTGAAGCAAAGATTGCCGGATGGCACGGCGCTCTGAGCACGCA
This sequence comes from Theristicus caerulescens, assembly GCA_020745775.1. NCBI lineage: Eukaryota > Metazoa > Chordata > Aves > Pelecaniformes > Threskiornithidae > Theristicus > Theristicus caerulescens. The sequence continues at coordinate 167,287,611 of CM036558.1, read as the reverse complement.
GAAGAGCTCTGCCCAAAGACAGACACCCCGGCAGTCCCACCTCTACTGAACATGAGATCTCCAGTCCTGAGAAAAAGACTATTTCAGCTGGCCAGGCAACAAATTTCAAAGGAGTAACAGAACTGCCAGAAATGCTGAACGTGGGTCGAGGGCGCTTTCTACACGGCTTTAAGCAATACCTTCACCGCACTCGGTACCAGTGATCCCATCACCCAACACGTCCACTCCGCTCAATTCAGCCTTGCCGGACACTAATAGCTCAGAGCAACATCAAGAGCTGGAAGGAAGCTTGCCTGCCAATCTGAAAGTCAATGACCCGTGCTCTTAAAAGCCATGGTCACGTGGCGTAAATTGTAGCTAAAAATGAGGCAAGATGATGAGTAAAGGAAGAAAATTTCTTAAATGTCAAGGTTTTTTTTCTAGCACATTTATAATTTATTGCTGCTTAGGCTGATAAATGGCACTGGTACCGAGTGCCATAACCAGAGGGAAGCGTGAGACATATGTTTAGTATAAAACGTGCTCGTTCCCCGATAATCGGGCAAGGCTAGAACTGAGGGTGGGGAGATGGGTAGACATCCACCGAGATGTATCCTAAAGCAAGGGCCCCAAGAAGATCCCGCCCGCTCCTCCATTTTTCTCTTTGCACGTGAAACATGAAAAAAATAAGTCCCACGGTGGCTTTAAATAGAAATAAAATTTACACGCCATTAACAGCCAAAGCACGATGCGAGAGCCAATAACCAACTCTACTATTGTCCAGCCATTACTCCAAGTGCACTCTGTATGTCCTCAGAAATTTATTTATAAAGCATTTTCTTTCTCCTCCCTCCTTGTACAATGGACACAGAGCACGACAGTTTTAAAATGACAAATCAATACAGAGAGCTCTAAAAACCAAATCATATTACAGCTGCATTAGAAATTTTCTTGGACTGCGACTCATGAAGTATTGAATATTTTCAATTACTCTTCTTTCTCTTTCTCCAGCTGACATAAGAGTTCCTGAGTCGGATGTAAAAATCTGCTCCAAACATTTTCACCCTATGGAGCAGTTTAAGGCTTTTTCTTCTTTTTAGCAGATAAAAAGACAATTTGCGAACAATCAGCGAACCTAAACCAGTGGTTGCAGTAAGTGCATCACACAAAATTGGTAGAGCGGGTTGGAAGAGTTTCCATTTAACCACATCTGTACTCCATTTATCTCCAGGAGCGTGAAGAAAAGGCATCTATTAGAAATACACTTCAATACAGTGGATTAAAGGGTTAGAAGCTAGAACAATAGTACAGCTAAATTGGAGCTCCTTCCTCCAATTTAAGAGCTGATCTGAGCTTAGGGAAGAGCGAGTTTCTTGACACCATCAAGTAGCACGGCTTAAGGCGGCAAACTTGGGCTCACCTCCCCAGGAACCATAAAAGCACACAAAAAGTCAGAGGGTGCGGGTCGGACGCCACCAACAAAGCAAGTCAAGCTGTACGTCACGATACAAGTGTCTCCTCTTCCTCCATCCCACCTCTCACGTTAGCAGCCACCTCAGCAAGCTGGACACCCACCAGCACGTCTTTCCTCTCCCTGGAAGCCTACCAGGTTTCTAAACTCTAGGCTCTGAAAAGTATGAAAAGAGATTTCAAAGTACCAATACACTGGATTGGTTGTGTTTTTTTTTTTTTTTTTAATATACAGAGGCTCTTCAGAACCCTTCCCATCCCTTTTCTCATTTAAGGGATGTGCGTCGAGCTGTCCTGCCATCTCACCCCCCCAGCCCCTAGAACAAAAGAGGCGCTCAGAAGAAGATGGCTAGGAGATGCGATCCGCCACGCTTTGTCATTTCTATTTCCGTGTCCTGCCACACTTGGCTTTTAATTCAAGTTCTTTGTGTCTTTTGATCTTCTGTATCAAATGGATCGCCGCATTAAGACTTCATTATCTTTCCTAGCCAAAAATACTCCAAATATCTCAACAGCTCTGCTATGAAAGGCAGCACCTAGTCTTTAGGAGAACAGGCCTTCAAGGGAAGAACATTGCGTATGGCTTCAGCTACAAGCAACATCAGAAGAGCTTTGTTTTAACCTCCCTCCCCCGCCGATATCGACCAGGATCTACAACCAAAGTAGCAAGCGCAGAGCCCAACTCATAATGACTTCTACTTTCTCTATTTAACTTTTATTCATTTTGCCTTTGCAATGGTGCAATCACTGCAGGTTCAGTCTGATGGCTTTTCTAAAGCAACAGAGATACTTAACCTTCAAATAATTCCCTTCACATTACAACCCTTTTATTTTTCCCCTCCTTGTTCATCCTTGCAAACCCTTCAGTCAATGCTGAAAAAAAAAAAAAAGCAATAAATCGGACAGTGCTGTGCATCACTTCCAAGCGTTCAATACACAGACGTTGTTTAATACTGTCTTTAAAAATAATACCCCCCAACTGCAGCTAGCATCCCATTTATGTCGCTGAATACTAGCACTGGACTTTTTGTGGTGGCTGGATACCACCGCTTTGTTGCTTTAAAAAAATCATCTCACTTCCAGCTTGGAACACATATAAAATATTTCTAGGCAAAGCGTTCATCTACAATACAAGCTTCCATTCATTGAGAAGGATGAGGAACATCTGCCTCTCTTCTGGGGCATCCTCAGACCATCCTTCTGTACTTCAGGATGATCAGCCTCGCCCTTCGGCATCTCGCCCGTTAACGCAGAGTTTTCATCTCTCTCAGCTGTTCAGGATGAATGCCAATACCTCTTCCCAACCTCAACTTGTTCCTTTTGGGTTTTTGAGTCTACGAAGCAGACGAACAAGAGCTACAAGGTCCTCAAATACTAATGCCAGCTGTATCGTTAGTAGCAGCTCAGAAGAAAGAGCAAGGGAAATGCCAAGAACACAGCTACTTCCAACAAAATACCCGCCACGCAGCAAAGCGGAGATGAGCACACAGGAGTAGCGGAGTAGGAGTAGTTACAAAGAAGATGGTGACTCCCTTTTTACAAGGAGTCCCATGGTGAGGACAAGGGGTAACTGGTACAAGTTACTCCCAGGGAGATTCCGATTGAATAGAATCATAGAATTGTTAAGGTTGGAAAAGACCCTTAAGATCATCAGGTCCAACCGTTAACCTACCGCCGCCAAGTCCGCCACTAAACCATGTCCTCAAGCACTGCATCTACCCGGCTTTTAAATCCCTCCAGGGATGGGGACTCAACCACTTCCCTGGGCAGCCTGTGGACCCTGGCGCAGCTTGAGGCTATTTCCTCTCGTTCTGTCACTTGTTACTGGGGAGAAGAGACCGACCCCCACCTCGCTACAACCTCCTTTCAGGCAGTTGCAGAGAGCAATAAGGTCTCCCCTCAGCCTCCTCTTCTCCAAACTAAACAACCCCAGCTCCCTCAGCCGCTCCTCATAAGATTTGTGCTCCAGACCCTTCACCAACCTCGTTGCCCTTCTCTGGACACGCTCCAGCACCTCGATGTCCTTCTTGAATTGAGGGGCCCAAAACTGGACACAGGATTCGAGGTGCGGCCTCACCAGTGCCGAATACAGGGGCACCATCACCTCCCTGGTCCTGCTGGCCACACTATTCCTGATACAAGCCAGGATGCCATTGGCCTTCTGGGCCATCTGAGCACACTGCTGGCTCATGTTCAGGCGGCTGTAAACCAGCACCCCCAGGTCTTTTTCAGCCAGGCAGCTCTCCAGCCACTCCTCCCCACGCCTGCAGCGTTGCCTGGGGTTGTTGTGACCCAATTGCAGGACCCAGCACTTGGCCTTGTTGAACCTCATACAGTTGGCCCCGGCAAGATTGGACGCAAGAGGAAAATTTTTCACAATGAGAACAGTCAACCATTGGAATAATCTCCCCGGGGAAGTGGTTGACTCCGCTACGCTGGACACGTTTGAGACTCAGCTGGACGTGGTGCTGGGCCATCTCGTCTAGATTGTGCTCTTGCCTAGAAAGGTTGGACGAGAGGATCCTTGAGGTCCCTTCCAACCTGGGATTCTGTGATTCTATGATGAGTAACCCTGGGCATTTCACCCCAAGAAACGGAGTAGAGCTGGCCATGTTATTGCCACTCCCTTGAGTAGAAAATTGCAACTGCACAGAAGGCGGCCAGCAGCAGTATCGATTTGTTAACCTGTACCGCTCCCTGCTCAGACAGCTCTTCATACGTGACATATGGAAACCTAATATTCACCGCTATCTTAGTTTTTGCTTATAAAGCAATCATCCTTTGCATTATTTCCAAGCTAAGAGGACGTTATCTTTCAGAAGATTGACTGCGTGAGCAGATGCAAAGAGCATTTGCTGAACAGTTTAAATGGCACTTTGTGCAAGTCAAATTACTCCGAGTCACAGTTAACTCCCGTCATCCAGTTACCCACGCCAGGCTTCAGCTGGAGCCTGTCTGCAGACCTCTGGGGTAGACAAAATTATTTTTCAATAATTTTTCCTCCTACGCCACCCCTGTTCACCCTTCTAGTTTTGACAGTGCTTGTACTGAGGTATACGCTGTCCTCGCTCCAGTAGTTTCTGCTCTATATCTTACTGGTGCAAAAAAAAAGGGGTATTATACATTTCTGTTACTACAGCCAATATTTGCTTCTACCCCAAAAGACCCGTACAAGATTCTTGCTTACAAAATTTGTCTGGTCCACCCTAGATCCTACCACTTCAGGCAAATCTCTAGGGTAGCAATTCTTAAGCTCATGTATTTCTGCCTAACCAAATACCTCGAAGGCATTCCTAATTGCATGACTTTCCAGGACAAGAATGGCTAAAAAGAAAAAAACCAACCCAGAAGAGACATTAACTCTCCTTATATTCTCCCTGAATTAAGTTTTGCTGGAATATTTTTATGTTCATTGCTTTCACTATTGTACCCAAATGATTTCTCTCAGAGTTGCATTAAAGAGGTAAAGACAATGAATTAAATACAAGTATCATTTAGGAACCCAGCAGCCGCTTCGGAATCGAATTGCCACCCGTGTCCTCATCGCAACCACTTCGAATCTCACTGTGTTTCCTGGGCCTGCGCTCCACTTCATTCCTTATCACGATCAAAAAGCCTCTACGTCCCTCTCGCTGCACGCAACTTGGATGCTTAGCCCGGAGCACCCTCTCCCTCCTTCACATCTATTTTTCTTCTCGCTAGTTTATGTCCCTCTGCATTAACGCGACGGTTATGCTGGTTTTCCCCCCACATTTCTACTTTGCCAATCAATCCTGTCTTCCTGACGCACCACCTTGTCCCTACCAATTATTACTTATATCAAGCTTAAGTCATTTATTGCTCATTCCTTTCTTACCTTCTACTTGCTGACCCCTGTTCTTTGACCTTTGCAGGTTTTCATAGCCCTCTTGGACCTTTGTGCCTTTCTCCTCCCAGTCTAAACGCCTCTTAGGGATGTATTAGAAAGAAAATATGATTACACACATCCCTGAAGTGGGCAGGTCACTCGGCAAGGATGCTGCTCGAGCCAAAACAGGTTTAAAATCTCATGTAGCCTTAAGTTCTCACTAAGCTAAACCCAGTTAAATTAAAAGGTAACATCAGAAAACTAGCTCAAACAGCCACGTCTTGCCTTAAAGGATGCTATGGACAGATGTTCTTAGAGTTTCATAGGCCAGGGAATGCAGTTTTTAATTGATTGCCATCGATCGCTGCAGTTAATTGGATCTTGTCTTCCAGCAGCCAATTCCTCGCCTTCCTGGCAAGAGGGTTCATTTTATAACGTGGCTAGGATACTTAACAGTACGAAACACTCTCTGGATACACTTTTGAATGCTGTGGACCAAGTTATCTTGTCCATAACTTCATTAAAGCTGCTAGTTTGTGTCCACACTAGAGAGCTAACGAGGATGGGAAGGTCTCCTTCCACCTCCTGGAGGGAGCCGTGCCTTTGCCTCCCACAGAGGCCGCCTTTAAAAACCAGGAGATAACCAGCCTTTGCATAGCTCCGGGATAAAGATCTTCCAAGAGTCTACTCGCAGAAGAGCATGGCAATTATATTTCAGCAAACTGTAGGATTAAAATATCACTTAGGGAATGGGAAAATAAAGGATACTTAGCACTATTTAAGATCCAGAGATTTAAACCACTAGGAGATATTCACCTCGAAGATATTTAAGTTCACGTGCTCCCAACACAGTCAAGATGCGTACTAGAGCTTTGTTAAGAGGCCTAGGACCACCAAAAACGCCAGCCTTTTCTTTACGCCATCCTGCCGGAGTCCAGTCCCCTTAAAACCTCTCCCACCACTCACAAAACCCTTTGCAGCTACATAAATTCACGGACCCAGAGCCGTAGTTGCTACGTACCCAACTCCCAAGACCACAGAAGATGAAGATGGGGTCTGCTGTCAGGAGACAGGATACTGGGCTAGTAAATCTTTGCTCCAACTTGGTATAAACAACCCTATTTCAGCTCCTTTCCCTCCTGAATTCATGCCTAAGCCCAAGCCTAGGGCATTACAGACATCGCCCCCGCACGGATAAAGATTTGACGGCAGCCCAAAGTACCAGTTGAAGTCAATCTCCAACGTGGCTCGGCGCTGATATCGTACAATGTCGTCAGTTCCTCATACCCACCACCCCATGGAGAGATGTGGGAATCCACAGCTAAAAAGCTGATACTACCCAAAAAACCCACTTTATTCCTCATTTTGAGTGGCTAGCCTTCAGGAGACCAAACTTCAGGGTTTTAAGGCCTCCGTGATGCAATTCTGCAACAGCACAAATCCCACCTGAGGCCCTTTTGGGTTTTAGTTTAGCCATGATATGCTGCAATCGGAGCAAGCTGTGTACCGTAACCATACGAGCACACTGGAGGAGCACACTAACAAACTTGGGAGACATTAATTTCAGTTTTGGTGAAATCTTAGCGTGGTATTAATATCTCTTTTAGTAATTTCAATCAACAGATTACCAGAAAATGTCTAGCCTTTCGAATCTGGCTAAAAATCATTCGATTTCTATTTGTAAGACAAGCAGCACAGTGAGACTGAACTAGAACTCACCCCAAATATTCTTAATTTCAGTGCCACGTCCTCGAGATGAACACACACCAGTTTCTCACCACTTTTTAAAACCCGTGCCTGTACTCGGGACTGTAGGTCAGCACTTTGAGCGCTGACTTTAAGTTGTCAATATACAGAAGAATCAAGGGGAAAAAAAAGATATTCTGGAGTTAGGACAGCATTTTGTTAAAAAAAAAGATTCTGCTGCTAGGCAAGATCCCAGCAGCCACACGAAATTGAGTTGAGTGACTGGAGACAAGATGAAAGTAGTTACGCGACAGCCGCTTTCCTGCCACGCAGACGCTAAAGCCAAAGGCCTGCCTTGGGATGGGATCCGAAAACGCCGAGATAATCCCGCGGGTTAAACCATTTTGCCATCCAGGATAGTCTGAAACGCATTACGAAAAGAAAAAACAAGCAATCATATCACGGTTACGTGGGTGGAACGAGATACGTGAGTCATTGATAACCTTTAATTATGTCGATGTGAGGATTTGCAGCCCTCTCCAGTAGCCTCTGTAGGTCCCTTTTCCAAGCTCACAAGTTCTCCAGAACAAAACCAACTCCGGGACATCTGTTCACGGCACTAGCATATTAAATACGCTGCTCTAGCCTCAATTTTCCCCCATTTAGGTATTTTGCGTCTTTCATTTCTGTGAAAGGGAGCAAAGAAGGGAATCAGAATTCAAGCCTTCGCAGTGGGATCTGAAACAGAGAGGGACTACTCTTAAGCTCAGTCTATTTAGCTTTGAAACTAGCTTGTAGCATCTCACCCCAGGGTGCCAAAAATGACGTATTTTTGTTTCGGTTTTGACTGTACGGGCAGCTACGCGTAACGTTTGCAGTTCTCCACGCTAAGGCAAAGCGCGCACGCTTCCATTCTGAAGGTTTGCCTCGTCGTCAGCCACTGGTGGGGTGCTTGGAAGCAGGCGGTTATACTACGAGACTTATCTGCAGTGCCTGAGTAGACTTGCTTTATATGTAGGTCTTCCTCCAAAACTCATACCCCAGAAAGGTTGCTTTCTCCCTATTTAAAAGTCTTAATGGAAGATATTTGCACTGCGCAGGGGGAAAATTTATACAGTGTTATCTGCAAGCGTGTTTTTAGCCACGTTCTCCGCGTGCTCTAAAGTGCAGATGGAGAGACATATGCCAGGAGTATCCAAAAGTACATATACAGATTTTTATATTTTCCCTCTTGCTAAAAGGATAGGCACCTCAAGATTCAAACGGCTACAGACCCCTCCATTTAGCTACAAGACATGTTGATTCTCTAAAGTAACGTGCCAGAGGAACGGTCAAATAATGCCCGCGGTGGTGCACGGGCAAGAGCTGATGGAAAGCTCATCCATATTCAGGCAAGATCAAGCAGGCAGCACAGCATCCCAAACGGATCGCCACTGCCCGGGAACTCCAGCCAAAACTTCCCTTCGTGTTTTTGGAGCACTCTCTAACCATCTTTGATCCCCTTTTGGAGCAACTTTCAACAGTTTCCCGTTTAATAGACAGGAACGTTCACAAATACGCCTATCTACCAGCCACGGCGAGACGAATGTGGCTTTACAGGACCGAATCAGATGCTTCCTACGCAGAGGAGCATCAGACAACAGAAGGTTCTGCTGCCAAACCTGTTCCTCCTGCACACCAAGCTTGGTTTCTACCAAGGGTTTGTATTAGTCGCCTGTTTGGAGCGTCATCTTTTCAGAAGACAACCTGGGGGATTGTGGAGATGACAAAACAAGCCCTGGTTTCCCCCCCACTGCATTGGGTTCCTCCTGCAACCTTCTCCCGGGTTCCTCCTGCAACCTTCTCCCGGGTTCCTCCTGCAACCTTCTCCCCACGAGGCCTCCTCAACCTCATTCCGTGCTCCGCTTTCAGTAGAGAGTTCCTCCTCAACCTCATTCCCAGACCTGACTTTTCATTCTCCAGCACAAGACCCTACTTTTTGACACTGTTAAGATATTTTATAGAAAAGCAGCTTTTCTTAGGAGTCTTGCCTCAGCTCGGAAGCCCATCCCCGTGGTAGTGAAAAGGAGCGGTGGAGAACATCGGCACTAGAAGCAGAGGTGACGCAGAGGTGCAGGGATTTGCCAAGAAATCATTTATTCTTAGGAAAAAGTGACAGCAATCAAGTTGCTGAATTTCTAGAACAGATTTTGAGTAAGGCAGGGGTTGTACCTTCTCAATCCAGGTGGCTTTAAAAACCTGATCGATACACTCTGAGCAAGTCTCCTCTTCTTACAGAGCCTACTCCCGCTTCTTATGAAATGAATAATGAAAAATAAAATAATGACAAATAATTTAAAAATAATGAAAAGTAATGAAAAGCCCTGTCCACGCACCTTCTCCCTTCCAGCTGAAGAAGAAAAGCGCATTGCTTCGGCGAGCTCAAGTTTGACAGAAAAATAATTACTGCAGAGGCACTTTGTCATGGTTTGAAGTTCTAAGCACATTACTTACCTTGAACAAAAACCTAGAGAACGTCCTACAAAAAAAAAGGTCTAAACCAGAAAATGTGCTAAGGTATTCTCTAAAGCACTGTTTTTTTTTGGGGGGGGGGGGGGGGATATTTTCTGAGCAGATGCTCCACCTGCTTCCACACATACGATCCACCGCACTGAACAGTCGCACTACACTATAGATTCCTCAAGGTGACATTAAGGAGACGTTAGATATGCGGAACTAGAAGGGGAAAAGAAAGGGCTTCTAAATGAAAGCAGTGTTGATGTATTCATTTGCAATTTTTCCTTTACAGCCTTACAGCAGTGCTGTTGGGAGCTCTGACAGATTCAACAGCATCTCTTGAAAACGGCACAGAAGGTGGAAGTCGGGAACCGAATGCTCTCTGCAGCCTTGGCTGGGGCGGGGCGTAACAAAAGTCCTTTTAATCCGAAATTTAAAAAAAAAAAACAAAAACAAAGAGCTTGCTGTATGCTTTTGCTACCCTACTGCTCGGTTTTATCGAGCCACGCTCAATTAGGGACACACATCACAGAATCATAGAATTGTTAAGGTTGGAAAAGACCCTTAAGATCATCAAGTCCAACCGTTAACCTACGACTGCCAAGCCCACCCCTAAACCATGTCCTCAAGCACCACATCTACCTGTCTTTTAAATACCTCCCGGGACGGAGATCATGATGCAAACTACTCCGGTCCTGGCATCATCCACGCAGGACACTGCAAGTCGGCAATGCCAGACACCGGCCAAGCCCGCTGCGACCCAGTGAGCGGAGTTTCTCATCCATGCAGGTCAAAGCCTGCGGCAGGAACCTCCGTCGAGGTCCAGCACCTCACTGTTGGCGCTGCGCAACCTCTGCACTGGGTGATGATCATCATCGAGGCAGTTCGGAGAGCAAACGTCTGCCCGCAGCCTTCTCCAGAAACGTACCTTTGGTGGTCACCGCTCAGCATCGCTCTGGATGGAGATCCTTCTAAATTGCGGCCTTTCAATACTTAAAGGGGCTTTTAAGAAAGATGGGGACAGACTTTAATAGGGCCTGGAGAGATAGGACAAGGGGTGATGGTTTTAAACTCAAAGAGGGGAGATTCAGACTAGATCTAAGGAAGAAATTCTTTACACTGAGGGTGGTGAAACACTGGCACGGGTTGCCCAGAGAGGTGGGAGATGCCCCATCCCTGGAAACACTCAAGGCCAGGTTGGACGGGGCTGTGAGCAACCTGATCTGGTTGAAGATGTCCCTGCTGATGGCAGGGGGGTTGGACTGGATGAGCTTTGAAGGTCCCTTCCCACCCAAACCATTCGGTGATTCTAAATGGCAAGTCCCAACACGTCGCTCTGGATGGAGATCCTTCCAAATGGCAAATCCTGCTTAGCGCAAGGAAGCAAAGCAGCACCTTCCTTCTCTCCCCAAAGCCAGGCAGAGGAAAAAAAAAACCTGAGCTCTAACTGTCCCAGTGCTTTGATATTAATCCTGGATGTAGACTGGCATACCGAGTTATGCCTGCTCTTATTTCCCAGAGCAGGCCTTCGGTAGAGGTCAAAAAGTTGAAGGGAAGGTTTCTTAGGAGCTGGAGAGGTGGAGGAAGCGTCGCCTTTCAAATCGGCATTGAGATACATCGCCATGAAGGAGAAAGGCAAGAAACCCACTGGGGATGGGTTTCAAATCACTCAGACCTTCATCTCCTTCCCACCTTGGAAAGGAAAACTGCGTTAAAAAAGAAAGCTTGCCGGGTGAACGGCTCCTGTAGGCGTTCAGCCGCCAGTGCCATGGATGCCCTCAAGAGACGACCACCAGAAGCCCGAGGTAGCTACCATGACTCGAGCAACCTCTTGTTCTCTTCCCCATGCTCCCTTTTTGCAGGCTGCCAGGGACCCTGGGGAGCCAACCTGCTCCCTTCTCAGTGCAGCAACTGGATTTAACTCTGGCATGGGCTGAAAGATGATATCAACTCAAAAAAAACCCCCAAAAAACCCCAAGCAGCAAGTAGCAGAGGTCACGCTTAGTCAAGTGGACGCAAAGCGGAGAATCAGAGTCCAGCAGCCTCAGCAAACAACCTCCTCCGTGCTCATTTCACCCAAATCCCGCTACTTTTCTGGGAAGAAAACCACACGCCTCGCCAAGAGCCTCAAGGATCCATGCACACGAATCCCTCAACTCCTCTCCTCCAAACAGTGGTTTTTCTGCTGGGTGGTTTTTTTTTTTTTTTTTCTCCTTTTCCCCTAATTCTTCCCAAATGTTCCTGACCACATTAAATGTTGCCAGATTATTTGTGTTTTTATTATTTTTTTTTTTTTTTTAAAGCCTCAGCCACCGCAGTGCACCGGGCACGTGGAGAAGGCTCTACAGGATTTCTCCCATCCCTGCCGTTGAGGGGACGTGGATTCACAGATGCAGACGTTAGATTAAAGGGAGCAAAGAAGCTTATGAAGCAGAACAACAACACCCAGAAAGCCACCTCCAGGTCGGCAACAGGATTCAGAAAGTACTCAAGAGATGGCTTAATTACTAATAAAACCGATGATACATCCGTATAGCCTCCAAAGCCTTGAGTGCGCGCTCAGCGTGCTGCTTGGCCAGCTTGAGATGCGTTCCTCGACGTGAGTAATTTAACAGATGGACACCAAAAAGAAAAACAACAACCAAAACAGCATACCGAAAGGAAGCAAGGCTCTTCAAGAAGCAGCATTTTCCCTTTTGAGCCCACGCGTAACTCCGCGGCACTGCAACCATCTTATGGTTGGCCTTGATGATCTTAAAGGTCTTTTCCAACCTAAATGATTCCATGATCTCAGCATGCTGCCAGGGACAGCGCGTTGCTGTTTCATTTGTTGTCTTTTAAAGGATTTAGACTTCAAAAGAGGGCCTATTTGTCTAAACATCCCGGACAGACCATGGGTTGACTCCAGTAACCCGAATTCCCCCCCGTTATTTAAACCCACCCCATTGTCCATCCTTCTCTTCCAGAAAGGAAACTGCCACCTCGCAGTCAATAAGCGATTGCACTTTTCCATCTAACGCAACGATCGCTCCCAACCGCGTGCGAAGTGCTCTCGGGCTTGCAAGAAGCGCTACAGAACGATCGATAAAAATCATAATACTATAGCCTCAATTCGCCGAGTAAGTAACGTTTCTGGATGGTAAAAAGCTTGGGTTTCCAAACACGTTGCCCGTGGAAGTCATTTACATTCAAGCAGAGCGCAGAGCGGAGAGGGGAGATCAATAAAAATGCAACGAGGCAGACAGAGAAATGTCATCACCTCGGGAAGAGGCGGCCCAGAAACCGCGTGCATCCGACAGGAGCACAAATGGACCAGACGCGCACGTTTTCTGGAGGGGCTACACCGTGAGGAAGGCACCTAGCTTCAACGCAGAGATTTTTCTGTACTCCTCGGTGGTAAAGAGGATGGGGACCGCGTGGTCAAAAACCAGTCGCGGCCCAGAGAGCTGAGATCCCAGGCTCTGGTAGCGCTTTACCGCACGACTTTTGACACATGCAGGTCTCTTCTCATCTGTAGAATGGGAACAGCATTTCATATACTTATTTTATATATATATGTGTGTATATATAAGTGGATGCAGAATGTGCCCATCCTCAGCACTACGGCAAGGTCAGAAATCCTACGTTTCGGTACGCAACGCTGCATTTTTATCCAATGTTTGCTGAGGCTTTTTACTCTAATTTATAATCCCAATGTACAGCACTTAGAAGAGAAGAGCAGCCTGCAAGTCACCTTTAGGTCAGGTATTGACTGATCCAGGGCTGGCTAAGTCACCCGGTGGCTGTAAGGCCAGCAAGCCCCCAGGCATCCTTCCTCCGTGCCACATTCAAGCCCAAATAGCCCAGATAATCACTAATCCCCTGCTCCTCACAGCCCTCCCTCCCTTCCAGCAAGGGCTTTCTTCCCAGTCAAACTGGCTTTTAAAAAGTCAGCCCTAACGAGCAAACTTGAACATTAACCAGAAGTCAAAAAGCTCCGCTCCACACCAGAAACATAACTCACAATCAATGTTCAATCCAAGAACAAAACCTTCTAGGATCACGCCGCCTGTAAAATACAATAAGCAAAGCCTTCTCCCTCTGACAGTCTATTTCAGGCTTCATTTGCTGCAAGTTTTATGAGATGTTAATCAACAATCAAAAATTTCCACATCTTTCACTGCAGGAATAGCGGTTTCTGCTCTCTAAATGACACCGCTGGGTTCCCACACGTCACAATTAACGAGCCCTCGCTGCCCATTTCCGTCTCCTTCCCATTTATCGTTTAAAAATACTTTTAACAATTTGAAAACAATATTTTTTTTTTTTTTTCATTTGAGAGCGCAGAGATGAGGATATCCAGCTGCCTGCCAACCAGCTGGGACAGGACCGAGAGTCAGAGCCATGTATTTGGCTCCCTAAAAACCGGGCATCCATCAGGACTGCCTCTTGCAGAGCTGTTTGTGAGAATGTTTTTAAAGGGTAGGAGCCGCCTCAGCAGCAAGAGGAGGAAAATAAAGACAATCACCAGATCTATTAAGGCCAGCAAAAGGGCGAGGGATGCAGAATTTGAGAATCGAGGCACCTCCCATTGTAACAGCACAATGTGGCTCTTTCACTGCTGGCCGGGAGCTGGTAAATCGAGAAAAATCAGCTTTGGGGGTTCCTGCGAACAATTTAAGGAGTAGTAACGACTCATTCCAAGGGCACGGCGCAGATGTTAGCGAGAGAGCGCTCCGCTTCTTCCCCTCAGCACCTGGAGTAGATTTATCCCTCGCTCGCTTCTTGGCAACTGGAATTAAAAATAGCCAGCCTGGATTAGTTGCAAAGTGGAAAAAAAAAGAAAAGTATTACAGCAGAAATGTTTATTTTTGAGACAGGGGAGGAAGAGGAAAGGTCGAGGTTCAATGCGTTATCTAGAGCATGTAAGGAAATAATCACTGAAGCAAAAATGCAAGAGGGAGAGCATGGCTGCTGGAGACAGGAGTAAGAAATTATTTTTTTAAAGGTACCGGAGGGAAGAGGTCATCCTAACATTTGTCGTGATCTTAATCGATAGCCAAAATGAAGTTCGCACTGATATTTATTACCCGGGGCAAACACGTCCAAAGAAACACACCATAAAAACGCTGCTGTACAGTGAGGGTGGCTACAGTCGAGCCTAAAAATCCTCCACCCGCTGATTTACGATCCATCGCCCCGAGCCGGTCCCCGCCACGGCTCTGCCGCATCAGCGGGGAACGTGCAGCCCTACCGGATCGGACATAAATTTTACTCCTGGAATCAGCCCAGTCCCTACAGACTTCTCGCTTGTATTTAGCGGTTTCGTTTGGGTTTGTGGGTTTTTGTTTAAAGGTTGTTGGGTAGGGTTTTTGTTTGTTTGTTTGTTTTAAATCGTGTATATTCACAAGTTTCTAGAGGTGAACTTCTAAAACCTTTCAGAAGAGGAACATCACACCACAAGTCTTTGCTCTTAATGCCAGTTGATTGCCAGAATGGTTTGAGGACTTGAGCCTTGCCCAAACCGGTCTTAAACCGAGATACCTACTCATGAGACGCGATGTCTGCTATCTAGATTATAGTTTACCCAGAAAAACTTGCCCTAGATCTTCAGCTTCACCGGCCTAAACGCAGATTGAGCAGTCAGACCCAGGAGAAATAATGGTCAGGCCAGTTGACCTGAAGACGGAGAAGCCACAACAGGACTTTGCTGGAACAGGGATTGAGGAAGCTGCTCCTATCTAAAGCAATTACTTTGCGGGGGGAAGTTGCCTACATCAACACGCCGCACGTTTCTACGGCTCAAGACTTCAACCCCACAAACGTTTCCCGGATGACAACCCCTACGTGGTGGCAGGAGCTGACGGCGTGCAGCTTCAGGATGTGCTCAAGACCAAAGCAGACCAGGTACGGAACCGTGGATTCACCTAATCCTCCGGGATAGCTTCTCGCAAAGCTTTAAACAAGCACAGAGTTGAAACAGCCCCTTGCCTGGAGCTCTACCCGAGAACACCAGGCTTAGATGAGAACTTAGAGAGAACCTACGTGATGCAACAGGTCTCCTCCACCTCCCTGCTAAAGAAGGGTCACGTTGGTCCACGTGACAAGATTTTCTGGTGCTTTGTCCAGTCTAAGCTGAAATATTTTTGCAAACAAGACTCATTTCTCTAGGAAGAAAGGTTCAATCTGCCAGGAAGCGCCCAAGACGCAGCCTGGACGTCCCTTATCCCTCCCTGGACGTCCCTTATCCCTCCCTGGAAGTGTTTGAGGCCAGGTTGGACGAGGCTTTGAGCAACCTGGTCTAGTGGAAGGCGTCCTTGCCCACAGCAGGGGGTTGGATGATCTTTAAGGTCTCTTCCAACCCAAACTTATGATCCTGCCAGGACCGGCTTAAGGATTTTGGAGACTCGAAGTCCTAACTGAGAGATGAGTTGTAGATATCACAACCGCAGGCAACAAGGCAGGTTTGAACTGCTGAAAGCCACAGCTCTAAAGATAGAACTACGCACAGACAGGCTGCTGGGATTGTCCCAGATTTGACCAGTTTTGGGTTGTTTTTTTTAATATTAAAGAGGCGGAGGAGCAGCTCTGTAAACAGGCGACCAAAACAGATCTACGACCAACGGCATCCTGCGCCTGAGCGGCTCTGCCCTTGCACGGGGCTGTTCGACAACACGCGCCCAGGAGGGCTGACGTCAAACTGATCGCGCACACGCAGCTGTTATTTTCCCAGTTTTCAGAAGCCAGGCATCCAGAAAAAGAAAACATTTTCCATAAAATACTTTCTAAAAAAATTATTATTATTTTAGACAGGATCTGGGATTCGACTACGTCATCTAAAGTGTCTGGAAACCCTAGAACGAGCTTCTCCAACCATCGGCTTTCTCAACCAACAGGTCTAGGCCCTATATTCTTGCTTCAAGATGACGCTGCCTTACCGCTCATACAGTTATAACCCACAATCCCACGTCCAAAATGCCCAATATAGGCTAGGAAGAAGGAGGCAGGAGGGACATACTTTTAAATCAGAATAAAAAGCTGGCCTCGCTATCCACACAACCTATATCGTCTCACTGCTCGTATGTCGCCAGGCTCGTTAGCGTGCATAAACATACCTTCATTAATCTTCATAAAGCTGGTCAAGAGTACGTCCAGCATCACTGTTAAGTTTAGCAGCTGTCTAGGACTAACGATAAAACCCGCTTCGTGGTTGCAGCCAGGGTAGGAAGCAGCTGCTGTCCTAACAGCAGCAAAAAAAAAATTCCCCAAAATCAAAATAAAAACTGTGCGCCCACCGACCACACGCTCGCCACCACGGGTATCGGGAAAAGCTTTTATGAAACGCAACATCGGTGAGGATTTGGACAACCTTCAACAGTCCAGACTCAAGCAGTTTCCTTCTCCGACCCCTCCTCGCTCCCACCGCCCCAACGCAACACCCCAGCAGCAAATCCCACGGCACGCAACGGCCGGACCCTCTCAAAGACACAACCGGCACCCGATTTAACCACATTTATCCTCCTGCCTCTATTCCCCCACCTTTTATTCAGCTGCGAGCTAGGAAGCTCTGGGCTCTTGGCCAACTGGCTGCACCTCCTCTCCCTCGCTCCCTCAGAGCTGCAGGTTACAGGAGACTGGGGCATTGCTGCTTCTCTTATTAGGATAGTTAACGACCTAATTTAAGCCATGTAGAGCAGACCCAAGAATTACAGTTACAGGCTCCTCCAATGAAGTTAACGATAAATCACAGAAATTCAGCTGCGAGCGCTTCTCAGGCACCTTTATATCAGCAATATTAATTTTAGCAGGAGGACAGCAAGTTTGCTCCCTCCCCTCTTTTTAAGCTGCTGACGAATCTTGATATTTTGCTAGCAGCCCCCTTTGAAAAGCTCCTTTGAACCCATCTCCGGCTCCTTTGGAAGAGAGCTACACGAAGCCATCTGGCTCGCAGACAAGCTAGACCTTGGTTTTGTCTTGATCTGCAGCACGAAGAATACAGCAACCATAGATTTCAGTGGGAAATACGCCGTCGGCGGCTCCTTTCGCATCAGAGGAAAGACTTCCCTAGAGACTGAGGGCCTCAACACATGCCTTTCTTCCCAAAGGAAGAGCCCTGAAATTCTCTTTCCCAAGGGTATTAGCATAACTCAAGTCGTTGGGATTAACATTAAGGAGTCATTTAGACTCGAAAGCCCTCCCAGGTACTGGTGGAATGAGGTGCGCTGCCATCAGTGATTCAAAAACTCCAGCGCGGAGTTAGATTAATCCGAATTTTAGGCTGGGATGATAGCCCCCGATCAGCTGAGCGTACGTACCGGCCAGGACACACGGAAAAGAAGTTACTGGTTGCCGATGGGCAAGGATCTACGAAACCCCATGGGAGATGTCCGTGAGGAAGGGTAACACTGCTGGACATCTTGAGCCCTCCCTCTCGCACCCTTCCTAAGCGATGGGGAAGAAATATTTAGCTGTTCCCTCCCAAAAAAAAAAAAAAAAAATGAGGTGTACGGCACGGAACAATACTCGGGAAGAGAACTACACGAGGCTTTTATCAGCCAACATAAGATCACATCTTGCGAGCATGAGCCGAGATCTCACATCCCCAGACTTAATTCACATCCACAAACACTAAAAAATACCAAGTACTGTCAGTCTCCCCTCCCCAAAGTCAGCAGCGAGACAGTTTGCGGCAGCCAGATGATGGAATCGCGAGGGTGTTGGTTCCCCCTAGCACCACAGAAATCAGCTCTCCACGTCGCTGCAAATGAAGGCAACAGATTTTTTTTTTTTTTCCCCAGCAAGGTGCAATCACGCTGTTTTTAACGATCATGTGGTATATTAACATTCAGCTGCAGCTACCACCCGGGCAGACGCTTCATGGAGGAGATCAACCGACCATCCACGGATGGCAACGGCACGGCCGCCGGCCCGAAGCACAGTGTCACACCTTGCTTACAACCGGTCCAGATACACCCAGCCAGAATCGCACCCCTGTCCAAGCCACCTGCTGCTTGCAGGAGCTCACACCAAGCTCCCTAATTTCGTTAATTTTCTTTCAAAACCATTTTTTTTTTTCTCTCCCTTAAGCCCACCCAGCTGCATGTGCCAGGTGAGATACTGGAGCACCAGCAGCTGCGGGTTTATCTGTAGAGGTCACCCAAGGGTTGATTAAACTGCTATCGCCAAGGAAGGAGGGGAGGGCGAAAAAAAAAAAAAATTCCCATCCTGCAGTTTTTGCAGCCGGAGAATGCAGGTCTGGGGAAGCAGCAGAGCAGCGCAGAGAGGAGAGGGGGGAAAAAAAAAGAAAAACCAAGGAGCAGCTCGCCATCCGCCGCACATGTGAAATAAATAAACCTCGTTCCAGCACAAACACCACAACTCGGTCATTTCTCCCCCTCCAGGACCAGCGCATCCCCCTCCAGGACCAGTGCATCCCCCCAACCTCTGCGCTCCCTGCTGCAGCCCCCCCCAGCCCGACCCCTCCCGCACCCCTTTCCCAGCGCATCCCTGCATCCACACCCACTCGCAAGCCGCCCTGGTCCCCCCCTTCCCCCTGCCACACCTTACACCTCCCTCAATGTCCCCCCCCCGGCTGCATCCCATGGGGTGGGATCCGTCCCATCCATCACCCCCCCCGCGGAGCATCCACAGGGAGCAGGGGGGGATCCAGCCCTTCCAACCCCCCCCCCCCGAGGGAGCAAGGGGATCCAGCCCCTCCATACCCCTCCAACAGGGAGCAGGGAGGGATCCAGCTTCTCCATAGGGAGCAGGGGGGGATCCAGCCCTTCCATAACCCCCACCACGAGGAGCAAGGGGGGATCCAGCCCCTCCATAGGGAGCAGGGGGGGGATCCAGCCCTTCCAAACCCCCCCGAGGAAGCAAGGGGATCCAGCCCCTCCATACCCCTCCAACAGGGAACAGGGAGGGATCCAGCTTCTCCATAGGGAGCAGGGGGGGATCCAGCCCTTCCATAACCCCCACCATGAGGAGCAAGGGGGGATCCAGCCCCTCCATAGGGAGCAGGGGGGGGGATCCAGCCCTTCCAAACCCCCCCGAGGAAGCAAGGGGATCCAGCCCCTCCATACCCCTCCAACAGGGAACAGGGAGGGATCCAGCTTCTCCATAGGGAGCAGGGGGGGATCCAGCCCTTCCATAACCCCCACCACGAGGAGCAAGGGGGGATCCAGCCCCTCCATAGGGAGCAGGGTGGGATCCAGCCCCTCCATACCCCTCCAACAGGGAGCAGGGGGGGGGATCCAGCCCTTCCAAACCTCCCCCGAGGGAGCAGGGGGGGGATCCAGCCCCTCCATAGGGAGCAGGGGGGGGATCCAGCCCCTCCATAGGGAGCAGGGGGGGGGATCCAGCCCCTCCATAGGGAGCAGGGGGGGGATCCAGCCCCTCCATAGGGAGCAGGGGGGGGATCCAGCCCTTCCAAACCCCTCTGATGGAGCAGGGGGGTATCCAGCCCTTTCACAGGGAGCAGGGGGGGATCCAGCCCCTCCATAACCCCCCCACGAGGAGCAAGGGGGGATCCAGCCCCTCCATAGGGAGCGGGGGGGGGATCCAGCCCCTCCATACCCCTCCAACAGAGAGCAGGGAGGGATCCAACCTCTCCATAACGCCCCCAACAGGGAGCAGGGAGGGATCCAGCCCTTCCATAGGGAGCAGGGGTGGGATCCAGCCCCCCCAAACAGGGAGCAGGGTGAGGAATCCACCCCCTCCCTTTACCAATGCACCCCTGGAAATCAGGGTGGGGTTGGGACCCAGCCCCCCCCCTCCATGCACCAAAAAGGGGGGAGGGGGGCAGAGCAGGGCTGGGATTCACCCCCCAACCCCCACAGAGAGCAGGGTGGGGTTGGGATCCAAACCCATGGATTTGGGGAGGGGGATACCCCTCTAAAAAAAAATAAAAATTAAACAAAATTAAGGTGATGCTGAGCCCCCCCCCCCATACAAACACTCCCTCCTCAAAAAGGGGCGTAGATACCCCTCAGGGCACCCCGAAAAGGTGGGGGACCCCTATATAGATCCATATGGAGGGGGGGGGGAGAGGGGAGAAGCCCCCCTGGGGGAATAAAATGGGGCCCAGACCCCCCCTCAGCGCCCCCGGGGGGGCCAAAGGCCCCCCCGGGGGCGCTGAGGGGGGGTCTGGGCCGCTTAAAAGAGGGGGAGAAGCCCCCAAACGCACCCCACCCCCCCCATAGGCCTCAAGCCCCCCCTCAGCACCGCCCGCCCCACCCCGCCGTACCGGTTCTCACCTCTCCGCCATATTCCCTTCGGTCGCTACCGCCCGGTAACGTTCCCGGTCCGGCTTGGGCCACCCATAGCCCCGGGCGACCGAAAAAAAAAAAAAAAAAAAAAAATTAAATAAAAAAATAAAAATAAAAGGACGGAGCGACCGGTTGCCAACGGCGGCCGCTCCGCCGCTGACTGAGGCCGGCGCCCGCGCCGCGAGACCCCGCCGCGTCCCGCCGTCACCAGCGACAACGGCGGCGCAGCCAATGGGGAGAGGCGGAGGGGGCGGAGCCAGGGAGGGGCTAAGCCCCGCCCCGCCCGGGGGAGGCCGGAAGAGGGGCGCAGGGGATGATGGGAGTTGTAGTTCGGCGGCGGGGGGGGGAGTATATGCGCGCTTACACGCGGTATATGTGTGTCTATACACGCCGTATATGAGCGCTTACATGCGGTACATGTGCGTCTATACACGCGGTATATGTGCGCATATACATGCGGTATATGTGCGTCTATACACGCGATACACGTGTGCTTACACGCCATATATGTGCATATATACATGCGATATATGTGCGTATAAACATGCGGTAAACATGCGTTTATACACGCGGTATATGTGCGCTTACACACGGTATATGTGCGTCTATACGCAGTATATGCGCGCTTACATGCGGTATATGTGTGTATACACACACGGTATATGTGCGTATGTACATGCGGTATATGTGCGCTTACAGATGGTATATGTGCATGTATACAGGGAGTATATGTGCGTATATACACGTGGTATATGTGTGCTTACACGTGGTATATGTGTGTATATACATGCAATATATGTGCGTATGTACACGCGGTATATGCATGTATATACATGGGGTATATGCGTGCTTACACACAGTATATGTGCATATATACATGCGGTATATGTGCGTATATACATGCAATATATACGTGTATATACATGCAGTATATGTGTGCTTACATGTGGTATATGCACACTTACACGCTGCGCACACGCGTGTGCACGCCTGCCGTCAGCATTGCGCACCCATACGCAGCGCGTACGCACGCTGCGGGTGCGCGTACGCGTGCGAACACACGGGTACACGTGTAAGCACGGCACACGCGTGTGCGCAAGGTGCGTGTGTGCTCAGGCGTGTGTCACACGCATGTGGGCGCGTGCATGCGCACGCTGGGCCCCACGGGTCCCCCGGGGCCTGCGCCCCGCAGTGACCTCCCTTGTGCCCCATAGCCCCCCCTGCACCCCACTGCACCCCACAGCCCCCCCGTGGGTCCTGTGCCCCTCCTGCACCTCCTCTGCACCCCACAGCACCCAACCACACCCCACTGCACCCCGTGGGACCTGTGCCCCCCCCTGCTCCCCCATGCCCCCCCTCTGCACCCCACAGCACCCCACAACACCCTATGGGACCTGTGCCCCCCCCCCCCGCACCCCACAGCACCCACCCGCACCCCACAACCCCCCCATGGGACCTGTGCCCCCTTCTGCACCCCACAGCACCCACCCACACCCCACAGCACCCTGTGCGACCTGCGCCCCACCCTGCACCCCCCTGCACCCCACAGCACCCACCTGCGCCCCACAGTGCCCCGTGGGACCTGTGCCCCCCCTGCTCCCCCATGCACCCCACAGCACCCCACAGCACCCTATGGGACCTGTGCCCCCCCCCCCCCTGCACCCCACTGCACCCCACAGTGCCCTGTGGGACCTGTGGGCCCCCCAGGACCCCCCTGCACCCCACAGCACCCACCCTCACCCCACAGCCCTCCTGTGGGATCTGTGCCCCCCCCTGCACCCCACTGCACCCCACAGCACCCACCCGCACCCCACCGCACCCTGTGGGACCCATGCCCCCCCCCAGCACCCCACAGCCCCCCCATGCCTCCACACCCCCCTGACCCCCACCCACACGCACGTACCCCGGTCCCTCCCTGGTGTCACCGGGACGGACGGGGATGGGGACCCCGCACCCCATCAGCCCCCTGGGGCCACACCAGCGCTGCCCAGTCTCCCCAGCTTGGGAGTCCCCGCTGGATTTTGTCCCCTTCCAGTCTGAATTCTCCTGTTCCCAGCCTGGTTTCACCTCCCATCATGGTTTCCCACGATGGTTTCACCACCAGATGTTTCCTCACCGCAGCGCCCACCAGCACCGCTCCACGCCGTCCCCGCTTCGTGCATAACGGGGGGCACCCCGATGGCTTCAGCACCCCAAGGATGAAGCCCAAAATGGTTGGGGGACGGATGGACGGACAGACATCCGATGAGGGACACTTGGCCGGGGTGACACCTGGGTTGGGGACACCAGGAGAGCTTGGAGCAGCTCACACCCAAAGATTTGGGGATTGCATTACTAAAGGAACTGGGAGAAGCAACTTGTTGGCTTCAATTTGTCAGGAGGGGAGGAGTTCGGTCACGGTACGAAACCACCCACAAAACCTTTGGTTGCTCCAGCGTAATTCCTGACGTGCGAATTTGAAGGAATTTGGCCGACTGTCCTCCTGGTGTCTCACCAGGATGGTGTCGGCGTCGGCGTCTCCAGCGCAGGGGCGGCCTGGGCTCCTGGGTGCTCATCTAATTGTCATGGCCATAACATCTCGTTGACGTTCAACCGGTGGCTTTTTGGAGCAGAAAGACCCAAGAACATCGTAGTTTCTCCTCCGAGCTCCTTTGAGATGCGCACGGTGCGGGACAGAGCCTGGGAAATGGCGGGTTCTCAACGTTTTGGTGTTTTCTTGGTGGCTTCTTTCTCCTGCTGCTTCAGATTGACGCTGCTCTTTTGGTTTTCTTTTTTTGCAGACATTTAGTTTTGGGCTGTTGTTATTCATTTTTTTCAATTTCATCTGATTTATACAGAATAAAAGAGCAGCTACCTCCTTCCCCCCAGGCACCCTGATCCAAGAAAGACCATTGCCGTCATCTTTGCTTAGGCCAAGGAGAGATGTGATCCTGCACAGAGGCCGCTGGAAACCAAGGTGATTTGGGCCACGTGCTCCTCGTCACAACCTCAGAAGAGATCTGGGGAAGGAACTGAATTAAAACCAGCCCCGAAACAGGCGCCTGGATGAGCTCGACGTGAACATGTGCGTGATGGGCCGGGCCATGGAGCAGTTTTGTGGTACGTCCGAGACGGGGCTCTGCTCTCAAAGTGAGGGCTTTACTGGAGGACACCATCCCCTGCTTCAGCGGGGTCATCTTGTGTGACCTCAAGGCTCAGCAGTGACTGGGGCAGCCCCAGTTACTCCAGGTTCTGCCCCCAGTAACCACCAGTTTGCAGGGCATCTGCTGATGTTCCTTGGAGGACCAGCGTAGGTTTGGCAGTCCATGCAAGGAAAACAAACTTGAAGGCCAGAAGAATTTTAGCGCTAACACATCTTCTCCCCATCCAATGTCATTCCTACCATTCCTGGGCCACAAACTTGTCCAGGACCCTTGTCCCCAACCTTTTGGAGCTGAGGGTTGAAAGCAGGTCCATGACACCCACCCAAAACCTTGGAGCAGAACCCGGCGTGGGTGGGGACATCTTCTCTTCTAACTCCATGCAGCGTGCGAGCAGCAACCGGTGCGTTAGCTGCAGCATTGATCTAGGACCTGGTGACGTGAAGGGACGTGTCCCTGATAGACCCCGGCGGTCACTCGTCCCGGGGTAGGCTGATCTGTGCCACCATGCTCTGGAGGGGACAGGAGGGACAAGATGGTGTCTGTGAGTCACGTCAGCGGTGGAGTTGCTCTATCCTGCGGATGGATAACACCACCGTGACGTACGTGATGATCACACAAGCCCACCTATAAATTGATCTTCTTCCTAAGGAGGCAGCGGGGCCTGAAGGGCGGTGGGTTTAGCCAGGTTGTCCCCAGCCAGGGTTGACCCCTGCTCCAGGATCGCTGACCCGTGGTGTGGTGCACAACCTGCCTTTGATTTAGTTTGATCACTACATCCATGCTTATTAAAAAAAAGGATGGAGAAGGTAAACGGCTTGGAGGGACAGAATTCCGTGACTGTGCCACCCATCGCTCTAGGGACCAACTCAAAAATCTTGGAGTTAGGAGCAGGATGGCCACAAACTGAGTGTCCTTGAGCCCACCTTGCTCCCCTGCCTTCGAGCAGGTTTCTCTGCCTGGCATGGCTCAGCAGATCCATCCCACAGCAGGTCCCATGGAGAATATCATGGATCTGGCCAGGCTGGATCCATGGGCTGAGACCAATTGGATGAGGTTCAACCAGGCTCAGGGCCACGTCCTGCACTTGGGGCACAACAACCCCAGGCACCGCTGCAGGCATGGGGAGGAGTGGCTGGAGAGCTGCCTGGTGGGAAAGGACCTGGGGTGGTGGGCGACAGCGGCTGAACATGAGCCAGCAGTGTGCCCAGGTGGCCAAGAGGGCCAATGGCACCCTGGCTTGTATCAGGAATACTGTGGCCAGCAGGAGCAGGGCAGGGATCGTCCCCCCGTGCTGGGCACCGGTGAGGCCGCCCCTGGAATCCTGTGCTCAGCGCTGGGCCCCTCACCCCAAGAAGGAGCTGGAGGGGCTGGAGCGTGGGCAGAGCAGGGCAGCGAGGCTGGGGAAGGGGCTGGAGCACAAGGGTGGGGAGGGGCGGCTGGGGGAGCTGGGGGTGCTCAGCCTGGAGAAGAGGAGGCTGAGGGGAGCCCTCATCGCTCTCTGCAACTGCCTGAAAGGAGGCTGGAGCCGGGGGGGTCGGTCTCTTCTCCCCAGGAACAAGCGATGGGACGAGAGGGAACGGCCTCAAGCTGCGCCAGGGCAGGGTTAGGTTGGGGATTGGGAAAAACTCCTTCCCCAAAGGGCTGTCAGGGCCTGGCACAGGCTGCCCAGGGCAGGGGCTGAGTCCCCATCCCTGGGGGGATTTAAAAGCCGGGGAGATGTGGTGCTTGAGGACATGGTTTAGTGGTGGCCTTTGCAGTGCTGGGTTAGCGGTTGGACTTGATGATCTTAAAGGTCTTTTCCAACCTTAATGATTCCATGATTCTGTGATTCTATGATCATTTGTCCTTCAACTCTACTTTTTCCAATGACTGCTGCAGAGCCTGCCTCATGCTTTCTGTTGGGTCTCGCAGGCATCGGGGAAGGGGCTTCACCAGCATCCCCATAGCTGGTACATGAGGAGAGTCTGCGGGATGATCAGAAATTTCCCTTTCAGCTCTTCTACTTTTCACAGGCCGCTTCTTCCCCCCCTGCCACCCCCCTTGAGCTGGAGAGGGGACTTCTGGGTCCCACACCCAAACATGGACGATTTAACAGCACCTAGAGGGAGCAGCCAGAGCTGGAGACAGCCACACTGGGGACATGCTGTGGTCCCAGCAGCCACTTGCTAAGAACTCAAAGGATCACAGAATGGTTGAGATTGGAAGGGACCTCTGGAGATCATCTGGTCTGACCCCCCAGCTCAAGCAGGGCCACCCAGAGCCACTTGCCCAGGACCATGTCCAGTTGGGTTTTGAATATCTCCAAGGATGGAGACTTCACAACCTCCCTGCGCAACCTGTGCCAGTGTTCGGTCACCCTCACGGTAAAAAAGTGTTTCCTGATGTGCAGAGGGAACCTCCTGTGTTTCAGTTTGCACCCATGGCCTCTGGGCCTGGCACTGGGCACCACAGAGAAGATCCTGGCTCTGTCCTCTATGCACCCTCCCTTCGGGTGTTCATAGATGTTGATGAGATCCCCCTGAGCCTTCTCTTCTCCAGGCTAAAGAATCCCAGCTCTCCCAGCCTTTCCTCATAGGAGAGATGCTCCAGTCCCTTCATTGTTCTCATGGCCCTTCACTGGACTCTCCCCAGTATGTCCATGTCTCTCTTGTACTGGGGAGCCCAGAACTGGGCACAGTGCTCCAAGTGTGGCCTCACCAGTGCTGAGATGTGCTGGCAATGCTCCTCCCAATGCAGCCAAGGACACCATTAGCTTTCTTTCCTGCAACAGCACGTTACTGCTTCGTGTTCAACTTGGTGTCCACCAGGACCCCTGGAGCCTTTTCTGCAGAGCTGCTTTCCAGCTGGGTGACCCCCAGCATGTACTGGTGCCTGGGGTGGTTCCTCTCCAGGTACAAGACTTTGCAATTCCCCTTGTTGAACTGCATGAGGTTCCCATTTCTCCAGCCTGGAGAGGTCCCTCTGGATGCCAGCACGACCCTCTGGTGTACCAACCACTCCTCCCAGCTTGATGTCATCACCGTACTTGCTGAGGGGCCGCTCTGCCCCATCATCCAGATCATTAATGAAGATGTTGAACCGAACCAGCCTCCAGCCGAGGTCGTTCTGCACCCTGCGCACCGACACAAAGAGCCAGCGTTCCAGCGCTGGAGCAGGTCCAAAGCCCTGCGGCACACTTTGCTGTGTCTACCCAGCAGTGCTGGCCTCGCTGTGTGTTTACAGAGCAACCGTGCACGGCAGGAGATTGATTCTGCTCCATGCAACATCCTAGCAGAGAAAGGCCAGTGCTGGGAGTCACCTTCTGCTAAGGCTGGCGGAGGCTACCCAGTCCACAGACCATGTCCACGCTGGGAAACTGGGTCCCCCAGAGTGGGCTGGGGGGATGTCACGCTGGAAACAGAGATGGTTGAGCAGCTCGGGGGTCAATGCAATGGAGATTAATGTTCTACTGATGCACCCACAAACAGCCTGGAGACATGCAGATACACCTTGACCCATTAAAATAAGAAAGAAATTGCTAAATATGGGTTTCTGAATATGAAGTAGAAAGACTGAACATGGACAGTCGTCAGATATTCATAGAATCATTGAATGGGTTGGGTTGGAAGGGACCATTGAAGGTCATCTAGTCCCTGCCATGAGCAGGGACATCTTCAACCAGATCAGGTTGCTCACAGCCCCGTCCAACCTGGCCTTGAATGTTTCCAGGGATGGGGCATCTCCCACCTCTCTGGGCAACCTGGGCCAGTGTCTCACCACCCTCAGCGTAAAACATTTCTATATGTCTTTTAAATCCCCCCAGGGATGGGGACTCAGCCCCTGCCCTGGGCAGCCTGTGCCAGGCCCTGACAGCCCTTTGGGGAAGGAGTTTTTCCCAATCCCCAACCTAACCCTGCCCTGGTGCAGCTTGAGGCCGTTCCCTCTCGTCCCATCGCTTGTTCCTGGGGAGAAGAGACCGACCCCCCCGGCTCCAGCCTCCTTTCAGGCAGTTGCAGAGAGCGATGAGGGCTCCCCTCAGCCTCCTCTTCTCCAGGCTGAGCACCCCCAGCTCCCCCAGCCGCCCCTCCCCACCCTTGTGCTCCAGCCCCTTCCCCAGCCTCGCTGCCCTGCTCTGCCCACGCTCCAGCCTCTCCATCTCCTTCTGGGGGTGAGGGGCCCAACGCTGAGCACAGGATTCGAGGGGCGGCCTCACCAGTGCCCAGCACAGGGGGACGATCCCTGCCCTGCTCCTGCTGGCCACACCGTTCCTGATACAAGCCAGGATGCCGTTGGCCCTCTTGGCCACCTGGGCACACTGCTGGCTCACATTCAGCCATGCACATGCCTGCAGTGCACAGGCAGGGCAGGTCCTACTGTCTGCTCTACTGATCCTCCAGCCCTTGCCAGGATCTGGCCCTGCTGCTGTCCACAGCCCTGCCAGACCTACATCACTCCAGGGTGCCACCGAGCATGCGGAGCAGGGACGGGAATGCTTGCTGGCAGCTCAGACGTGTCCAGCTGCCTGTGACAGTGTCAGGAATGGGCAAAGAGCCACGCAGCCGTGTGCCCGTGCCAATGCCAGTCTTGCTTTGCAGAGGTTTGCACGGGGCCGTGCACAGGATGCAGCGGGAGCTCCCAGATGATATCCCAGCGATTCCCTGCCTCCCACCAGTACCCAGGCCATCACTCACAGTCACCGTCTCCTGGGCTGCATCCAGAGCAGCGTGGCCAGCAGGGCGAGGGAGGGGATTCTGCCCCTCTGCTCCCATGTCCTGAGACCCCCCTGGAGCCCTGCCTCCAGCTCTGGGGTCCCCAGCACCAGACAGACATGGACCTGTTGGAGCGGGGCCAGAGGAGGCCACGGAAATGGTCCGAGAGCTGGAACAGCTCTGCTCTGGAGAAAGGCTGGGAGAGCTGGGGTTGTGCAGCCTGGAGAAGAGAAGGCTGCGGGGAGACCTGAGTGCGGCCTTTCAGTGCTTAAAGGGGGCTGATAAGAAAGATGGGGACAGACTTTTTAGTAGGGCCTGGAGCGATAGGACAAGGGGTGATGGTTTTAAACTGAAAGAGGGGAGATTCAGACGAGATCTAAGGAAGAAATTCTTTACTCTGAGGGTGGTGAAACATTGGCCCAGGTTGCCCAGAGAGGTGGGAGATGCCCCATCCCTGGAAACATTCAAGGCCAGGTTGGACGGGGCTGTGAGCAACCTGATCTGGTTGGAAATGTCCCTGCCCATGGCAGGGGGTTGGACTGGGTGGCCTTCAAAGGTCCCTTCCCACCCAAACCATTTGCTGATTCTATGAACAGGAGGCATGGAAACCAGTGCCAGAGCCCCAGCACCCTGCAAGATGCAGCTCCCCCGAGCTCACAACCCTGAGCCCTGGGAGTGGGCTTTGGCCTCTGCTCATCCCTTCCAAGCCATGGCCTCCCTTTCTCTCTGCGTGGTGTTTTCTGGGAACCTTGAAGCAAATTGCTCTGTCTTTTAAACCTTGTGACAATTGCAAGATGCCAACATCTCAGGCCCTTGAATACCTGCTGTCTCTGTTGCCATGGTAACGGAAGACTATTATGTTTTAATATTTTTAAGCTATATAAAGACTTGAAACATCTCTCAAACCCCCAACAATTAAAGAGGAGCACCCTTCCATCAAGGTAGGTTTGCAAAAGCCGCAGCAGCAACACCCCCCACTTAACAGCTCTACCCCAATTACATTTATCCATATCTCCTTGTCACATGCGGTGCCAAAATATTCTCCGTGTGCTGGGAGAGGGAGGCTCTGGGATGAGCCAGGGGCTGCTGGGTCATGAAGATGTGGGCATGCCCTTGAAGACAAGCACAGGGATGGCTTTCTCCATCTTTAACCCTGCCAACGGGACGGCTGCTCCCTGCTGAGGAGGGTTCAGAAGGAGCATCCTGGTGGTGCCCAGATCTACCTTGTCAGAGGTAAATGCAGCTCCCTGGGGTCAGTTCACATCTGCGTGTCCCTGCACCCAGCTTTATCCTGATGGGCTTTACCTCTTCTGGACCCAGCTTGCTTTTCCCAAGCCCAAACCAAGGTAGGATGCAAACGGCAAAAAGTTGTGCCCATGGTGGGCCAAGGGAGAGGGGCTGAGGAGGTCCAGGATGGGCAATGAAGCTGGGGAAGGGGCTGGAGCACAAGGGTGGGGAGGGGCGGCTGGGGGAGCTGGGGGTGCTCAGCCTGGAGAAGAGGAGGCTGAGGGGAACCCTCATCGCTCTCTGCAACTGCCTGAAAGGAGGCTGGAGCCGGGGGGGTCGGTCTCTTCTCCCCAGGAACAAGCGATGGGACGAGAGGGAACGGCCTCAAGCTGCGCCAGGGCAGGGTTAGGTTGGGCGTTGGGAAAAACTCCTTCCCCAAAGGGCTGTCAGGGCCTGGCACAGGCTGCCCAGGGCAGGGGCTGAGTCCCCATCCCTGGGGGGATTTAAAAGCTGGGTAGATGTGGTGCTTGGGGACATGGTTTAGTGGTGGCCTTGGCAGTGCTGGGTTAGCGGTTGGACTTGATGATCTTAAGGGTCTTTTCCAACCTAAACGATTCTATGATTTGATGATTCTAGGATGTCCTGCCATCCCAAATGGTCCATCAAAGGGCCTCAAAACACCACATCGATATCAAAGATGTGACCCTCACAGTGTGCTCAGGAGCCTGGGATGTGTCTGCTCAGACTAAGGGACAGCCGAAAAACCAGCACAATTCCCGACGCCTTGTGACTCACTGCCACCCATGGTCACTCTCACTGCCACAGCAATGGGACCCTACATCAAGGTGGGTGGTAACCTGGGCATCCTGCATTGGTTGCCCCAAAACCTTACATCAAGGTTGGGACAGGGACACAGGACACTGGGGGGTGGCTCTGGGATCCCGCAGTGAGGGAAGATGGCTTCATGGGGACTGCCAGGCAGTTGGGCTGGGGACCACAGCAAGGGGGGACCATGAATCATAGAATCGTTTAGGTTGGAAAAGACCCTTAAGATCATTGAGTCCAACCGTTAACCCAGCAGTGCCAAGGCCACCACTAAACCATGTCCCTCAGCACCACATCTCCCCGGCTTTTAAATCCCCCCAGGGATGGGGACTCAGCCCCTGCCCTGGGCAGCCTGTGCCAGGCCCTGACAGCCCTTTGGGGAAGGAGTTTTTCCCAATCCCCAACCTAACCCTGCCCTGGCGCAGCTTGAGGCCGTTCCCTCTCGTCCCATCGCTTGTTCCTGGGGAGAAGAGACCGACCCCCCCCGGCTCCAGCCTCCTTTCAGGCAGTTGCAGAGAGCGATGAGGGCTCCCCTCAGCCTCCTCTTCTCCAGGCTGAACACCCCCAGCTCCCCCAGCCGCCCCTCCCCACCCTTGTGCTCCAGCCCCTTCCCCAGCCTCGCTGCCCTGCTCTGCCCACGCTCCAGCCCCTCCAGCTCCTTCTGGGGGTGAGGGGCCCAACGCTGAGCACAGGATTCGAGGGGCGGCCTCACCAGTGCCCAGCACAGGGGGACGATCCCTGCCCTGCTCCTGCTGGCCACACTATTTCTGGGGAATTGCAAAGTCCTGTACCTGGAGAGGAACCACCCCAGGCACCAGTACATGCTGGGGGTCACCCAGCTGGAAAGCAGGTCTGCAGAAAAGGCCCTGGCGGTCCCGGTGGACACCAAGTTGAACACGAGGCAGCAATGTACTCTTGCTGCAAAGGGGCCTAATGGTGTCCTGGGCTCTGTCCTGCTGGAGAAGTGTTGCCAGCAGGTTGAGGGAGGGGATCCTTCCCCTCTATTCAGCACTGGTGAGGCCACACGTGGAGCACTGTGCCCAGTTCTGGGCTCCCCAGTACAAGAGAGACATGGACATACTGGGGAGAGTCCAGTGAAGGGCCACGAGAACAATGAAGGGACTGGAGCATCTCTCCTATGAGGAAAGGCTGGGAGAGCTGGGATTCTTTAGCCTGGAGAAGAGAAGGCTCAGGGGGATCTCATCAACATCTATGAACACCCGAAGGGAGGGTGCATAGAGGACAGAACCAGGATCTTCTCCGTGGTGCCCAGTGCCAGGCCCAGAGGCCATGGGTGCAAACTGAAACACGGGAGGTTCCCTCTGCACATCAGGAAACACTTTTTTACCGTGAGGGTGACTGAACACTGGCACAGGTTGCCCAGGGAGGCTGTGGAGTCTGTATCTTTGGGGATATTTGAAAGCTGTCTGGATACGGTCCTGGGCAAGTAGCTCTGGGTGGCTCTTTTTGAGCAGAATGGTCAGACCAGATGATCTCCAGAGGTCCCTTCCAGATTCAACCATTCCATGGCACTGTAAAACCAGGTGAGGTGGTCTGTAAGCTGGTTCTGTTGGGGATGATGACTGTGGCTGGCAGGTAAGTGAGGAAGCAGAGGCTGGGGTCATCAGTGCATGGGTTGAGGTGTTGGGGGTGAGAGAACTCTTTGGAAGGACAAAGACGGGGTCAGGAAAGCATTGACCTGAGGGTCCTGCAGGCAAAAGCTCAGAGCCTGGGAAGTAAGCAGGAGGAGTGAGAGCTCCATGTCAGGTCACAGAACTATGGCATCACGGGACTACCCGAGACTGGTGGGACAGCTCATGTGACTGGAGTGCTGCGATAGATGCATACGGGCTCTGCAGGGCAGACTTGCAGGGGGCTGGCTATTGTGTGAAGGAGCAACTAATCTGTTTGGAGATGTTCAGGGGGGCAGATGAGTCGCTGGCTGGTGTCTGGTCTGCCTAAAGGCAGCTCGTGCGGATGTTTGGAGGTTTGTTCCCCAGGTGAGCGGTGCTGGGGCCCTTGTACCTGCTGTCCTGCCTGAGCATCGTTGTGGCCATGATGTTTCCTGCACACCCTTGTTCCTGGTGCATGGAATCGCCCTTAGCGAGGAAGGTCTTGGCAAAGGTTGGTGTGGACTTGGAGGGCTGCAGGTCGGGGTCTATGGAGATTTCTGTGTGAAACAGCAGGCAGAAGAGCGTGTTGTGTTTTCTCAAGGATTCCCTTGCTGCCTGTTGCAAACTCTTCTCCTGCAGAGAAACGTGTAGGATCTCTAAAGACTGGTGCAGATGAAGCGCTGTGGAGTGGGAGAGTGGTTGGATGAGGGATGCGATGATTTCTGCAGCCCCTTCTTTACCTTTGCCTGTGCAGAGTACAGGGAAGATGCCTTGGGCAGTGACGGTTCCTGTGGGGAAGCCAGCTGAGCCCTTTTTGTTGGGGTGCTTCAGGTCATGGAATGGGGACACAGAGGCCAACGCTGAGCCCCTGTTAGGAAATCACACACTGTTCCTCGTCCTTCCTTTCCTTCTTCCTTTCCTCCTTCCCTTCCTCCTTTCTTTATATTTTGCCAATTCCAGCTTTCCTTTCTGCTCCACAAAGACTATTTCTTGTAAGGGCTGGAGAGTGGTGCTGGGGAAGAGAATTGGTTAAGAGTGTGCTGGGAGGGGGAGATTGCATCAGAGGCACGGCCAGGTGAGCATTACTGTACCCAAGCCTTTGTTTGGGCAAGTGAAGGGCTTGTCTCATGTGCTGGAAGGCAAAAATGTGCCAATCTGGGTTGTTGGTGGTGACATACGTCCCAGGAGACATCTTGGCACCTGGGGGCACTCATGCACAGCTGTCTCCAATGATCCTTGTGTTTGTATGGTGATGGGATTGTTTGCCAGGCTTGAAAGAGGCTGAGCACTGGACCATAGGGCACCCACCCTGCTGGCCTCTTGAGCCTTGGCTTTGTGTCAGGTGAGGCAGGAAGAGCGTTGGGAGAAGAAAGGAAGAGGAGGCATGTCAGGCTGGGATGCAGGAGCTGTTTATTGAGAGAAAAAAAGAGTGTAAAGGCAGGAGCAGCAAGTGGAAGGGAGGTGGCCTGAGGTGCAAGTAGGGCGACCATCAGCCGAGGTCCTTTGCTTGCAGTAGATTTTGCCAGAGCACCGAGATCTTCCTTCCCTATGGTGGGAGCAGCCCAGCGGAGGTCCCTGCTGGTCTGGGCTTGTCAGAGAGCGATTGCAGCGGAGAGTAGTGGGCATCGCAGAAGGGGCGATGCAAGGAAGGAAGCAGAAGAAGAGGAGGAGGTACATGGGCCATGTTTGCAGGCAGCCCAGGCTGGCCCCTTCCCTGCTTCCTTGCTTGGTGCCTTGAGAGGAGGAGCCGTGGATGGCAGGTGCACGTGCCAGAAATGGCCGGGAGGTGCATCCTCAATCCATGCGGTGGCTTCCAGGGTGTGGGTGGTTGTTGTCAGGGGTGGTGGTGAGGGCCCTTAGCAGGGGTAGCAGCCTCTTGCGCCGCTGAAGCAGCCCAGGCCTCCAAAGCCATAGCCATTGCCGTAGCCGAGGCCAAAGCTGCCAGAGACGGGCACTCCCTGGGAGCTGAGGACGTTGCCCACGGCAGCGGATGCGGAGGATCCGACGGCGGTGTTCTGGGGGAAGGAGCTGAGGATGGGTCCTGGCAGGGTGACGACGACGGTGGAAGGCTGGATGACGACGCGGGAGTCCTCGCACTGCCTGACACAGGGCTCGTTGCAGCTGTTAGCCAGCGGGGTGGGTCCGCAGGGGCGGCAGAGGTCGTTGCAGGCCATGTGTGTGGTGTGGAGGGGCCCTGGAAGAGAGGGTGTTGAGAAAGCGGAGGGGCGTGGGGGTGCGAGGGGCGGTGTTGCAGGAGGGCGAGGGAGCGGGGAGGCGTGGTGTGGGGCTGTGGGGAGCGTGGCGGTGGGGAGGTGTGAGCGGTGCTGAGGCTGTGGTGAGAGCGTGGTGGAAGAGAGGGGCCAGGTGGGTGAGGAGAAGGAGGGGAAGGGGGTTGAGGCTCACCTTGTTGAGCGCGGAGGAGAAGGCGTGAGGAGAAGTGTGTGAGGGAGAGAGGTGCTGGGCCGGCTTTTATGGTGGTGTGCGAGGGGCGGGACAGGCTTTGCGCATGCCAGCATTTTGCAGCAAGCAGCTGTTGCATGCCACAGGCTGGCAAGTAATGAGGTGGGGTGTGTTTTCCTTCCCGCAACGCTCCCTTTTCCTGTCCTCCTCTTGAGGCCATGTCCCTCTGACCCTGGCGGCAGCTTTGAGGTGTGAGTATTAGAGGCCAAAGGCTTGGTGTTGATGGTGCGTGTCAGGACGG
The DNA here is from genome assembly GCA_020745775.1 of Theristicus caerulescens. Lineage (NCBI taxonomy): Eukaryota > Metazoa > Chordata > Aves > Pelecaniformes > Threskiornithidae > Theristicus > Theristicus caerulescens. Next base: position 167,252,687 of record CM036558.1, on the reverse strand, counting down.
GCAGAGGACTCGACCAAAGGGTAGGAGAGGTGGGGTGTCGTCAGTGAGGTCATCCCGTGGCACTGGTGTGGTGTGGTTTGTGGGTGCCTTGTGAAGAGGGGTCCTCATTTCCTGGTGGCCCTAATGAGCTGGTCTGGGCCTTGGTGGTGTGCCGGGCGTGAGGGGCTGCCCCTTGCATCGCATTGGGTCAGTCCTTGCCTTGCTGCCAGGTCGCTAAGCGTGTCTTTAGGCCTGGCCTTTTGCGTTGGGTGTGCTCTGTGGGTGTCTTGGTGCCCCTCTTGCTTGTAAGGTTGTAGGTGGGAGAGTGGAGGCTGCGTGTTTGGGCTTGTGCCCCCTTGGTGCCATCCCTGGGGCTGGCAGTGCATGCAGGCAGAGGAGGGCCGCTTGTGAGAGCAGGCCCTGGTGGTGGTGGCTGCATGCCGAAGGGTTGATGAATGGCAAGGGCTGCCCCAGGTGAGCCGAGGTGAGTGTTTTGCAGGGTGTTTGTCAGGCGAGCAGTGCTTGTTGCTAAGAATGATGGAACAAAGTAATAAGGAAAGTTGTCGGACTGAATGTACTTAAATCCACAGGGCCCGATGGTTTGCATCCAGGAATGCGGAGGGAGCTGCCTGATGTCCTTGGGAGGCCACTCTCCATTAGCTTGGAAAGGTCATGGTGTGTGGGGGCAGTTCCTGAAGACTGGAAGAAAGCTCCTATGCCTTGTGTTTTGAAGAAGATCAAGAGGGAGGATCTGGGAAAGCAGAGGCTGGTGAGCCTGATGTGTTACCGTGGAAGGCAATGGAGGAAGTCCTCCTGGACAGCCTCACCAAGTCCAGGAAGGCCAAGAAGGTGCTGGGGAGTGGTCAACGTGGATTTACGAAGGGGAAATCATGCTTGACCAACCTCTGTGTCTTCTCGGTTGAAGCGCCTGGGTGTTGGATGAGGGGTGAGAGCTTTCAACTAGATTCAAAGGGAGAAGGGCATAAAACCAGGCCTGCTAGGGATGAGCCTCGTGTTGGCATGCCTGTGTTGGACATGAGAGCAACAGCCCAACTGAAGTGCATTTACATTAATGCACGCAGCATGGGCAATAAACAGGAGGAGCTGGAAGCCATTGCATGGCAGGAAAACTATGATTTAGTCGCCATCCTGGAAATATGGTGGGATAATTGCTGTGAGTGGAGTGCCACAATGGATGGCTATAAGATCTTCAGAAGGTAGAGGCAAGGAAGGAGAGGTAGTGGGGTAGCTCTATACGTTAGAGAGTGTTTTGATTGTCTAGAGCTCAAGGCAGATATCCTAGTGGGAGTCTCTTATAGGCCACTCAAGCAAGATGAAGAAACTGATGAAGTTTCTACAAGCGGCTGGCTGAAGTCTCACGATGACTAGCCCTTGTTCTCGTGGGAGACTTCAACTTACCAGATCTCTGCTGGAAACACAGCACAGCAGAGAGGAAAGAGTGTAGGAGGTTCCTGGAGTGCGTGGAAGATAACTTCCTGACGCAGCTGGTAAGCAAGCCAACCAGGGGAGGTGCCCTGCTGGGCCTGCTCTTTACAAACAGAGAAGGCCTGGTGGGTGATGTGGTGGTCGGAGGCCGTCTTGGGCACAGTGACCATGAAATGACAGAGTTTTCAGTTCTTGGAGAAGTAAGGAGGGGGGTCAGCAAAACCACTACCCTGGACTTCAGAAAGGCAGACTTGGGCCTGTTTAGGAGTCTGGTTGAGAGAGTGCCTTGGGAGGCAGTCCTGAAGGGCAAAGGAGTCCAGGAAGGCTGGAGGTTTTTCAAGAAGGAAGTCTTAAATGGGCAGGAGCAGGCCGTCCCCATGTGCCAAAAGAGGAGCAGGAGGGGAAGAAGCCCGGCATGGCTGAACAGAGAGCTTTGGCTGGAACTCAGGAAAAAAAGGAGAGCCTAGCACCTTTGGAAGAAGGGTCAGGCAACTCAGGAGGACTCCAAGGATGTTGTGAGGTTATGCAGGGAGAAAATTAGAAAGGCAAAAGCCCAGCTAGAACTTAAACTGGCCACAGCAGTTAAGGATAACAAGAAATGTTTTTACAAATCTATCAGCGACAAATGGAGGGCCGTGGAGAATCTCCATCCTTTGTTGGATGCGGAGGGAAACATTGCCACAAAGGATGAGGAGAAGGCTGAGGTACTTAATGCCGCCTTTGCCTCAGTCCTTAAGAGTCAGACTGGTCATCCTCAGGGTATTCATCCCCCTGAGCTGGGAGATGGAGATGGGAAGCAGAATGAAGCCCCAGTAATCAAAGAGGTAACAGTTAGTGACCTGCTCCTCCACCTGGATGCCCACAAGTCTATGGGGCCAGCTGGGATCCACCTGAGGATACTGAGGGAGCTGGCAGAGGAGCTCACCAAGCCACTTTCCATCATTGACCAGCAGTCCTGGTCAACTGGGGAGGTCCCAGCTGACTGGAAGTTAGCTAATGTGACGCAGCTGTCTACACGAAGGGTCAGAAGGGGGATCTGGGGAACTACAGGCCTGTCAGCCTGACCTCGGTGCCAGGGAAGGTGATGGAGCAGATCCTCTTGAGTGCCATCACTCAGCACATGCAGGACAACGAGGGGATCAGGCTCAGCCAGCATGGGTTCATGAAGGGAAGATCCTGCTTGACCAAGCTGATCTCCTTCTATGACAAGGTGACCCGCTTGGTGGCTGAGGGAAAGGCTGTGCCTGTTGTCGACCTGGACGTTAGTAAGGCCTTTGACACTGTCTCCCACAGCATTCTCCTGCAGAAGCTGGCTGCTGATGGCTTGGGTAAGTGCACTCTCTGCTGGGTAAAAAAACTGGCTGAATGGCTGAGCCCAGAGAGTGGTGGTGAATGGAGTTAAATGCAGTTGGTGACCGGTCACGAGTGGTGTTCCCCAGGGCTCAGTACTGGGGCCGGTCCTGATTAATATCTTTATTAATGATCTTGACGAGGGGATTGAGTGCACCCTCAGTAAGTTTGCAGGTGACACCATGTTGGGTGGAAGTGTTGATGTGCCTGAAGGTAGGAAGGGGGACCTGGCCAGGCTGGGTCGATGGGCTGAGCCCAACTGTATGAGGTTCAACAAGGCTGAGTGCTGGGTCCTGCACTTGGGTCACAACAACCCCATGCAACGCTGCAGGCGTGGGGAGGAGTGGCTGGAGAGCTGCCTGATGGAAAAGGTCCTGAGGGTGTTGGTTGACAGCCGGCTGAACATGAGCCAGCAGTGTGGTCAGGTGGCCCAGAAGGCCAATGGCATCCTGGCTTGTATCAGGAATAGTGTGGCCAGCAGGAGCAGGGAGGTGATGGTGCCCCTGTGCTGGGCACTGGTGAGGCCGCACCTCGAGTCCTGTGTTCAGTGTTGGGCCTCTCACTACAAGAAGGACATGGAGGTGCTGGAGGGTGTCCAAAGAAGGGCAACGAAGCTGGTGAAGGGTCTGGAGAAGATGTCTTGTGAGGAGCAACTGAGGGAGCTGGGGTTGTTTAGGTTGGAGAAGAGAAGGCTGAGGGGAGGCTGTAGCGAGGTGGGTGTCGATCTCTTTTGCCAAGTAACAAGTGATAGGATGAAAGCAAATGGGCTCAAGTTGTCTCCCAGGGGAGATTTAGCTTAGATATTAGGAAAAATTTCTTCATGGAGAGAGTGGTCAGGCATTGGAACAGGCTGCCCATGGAAGTGGTGCAATCACAGTCCCTGGAAGTATTCAAAAAACGTGTGGATGTGGTACTTAGGGACATGGTTTAGAGGTGGCCCTGGCAGTTGGCTTAATGGTTGGACTCGAGGATCTCGGAGGTCCTTTCCAACCTTAATGATTCTATGATTCTAGAGGTCTTTTCAAACCTAAATAAATCTATGCTTTTAAGTGCGTGGTGCCAAGAGAAGCTGGCAGAGACATGGGTAGAAGTGCATTAGCGTGTCCAAGCCTTTGTTTGAGTAAGTGATGGGCTTGTGTCATGGGCTTGATGTCCCCATGTGCCTCTCTGTGTTGTTGTTGTTGCTGAGGCCATAGTTCCTAAGAGAGTTCCGGTAGCCCCTTTCCACCCATGCCAGTGGGCTGTTGAGCTCTGGCTTGGTGTGGAGTGAAGTTGGAAGAGCGTTGGGAGCAGAAAGGAAGAGGAGGCATGTGAGGCTGGGATGCAGGAGTCGTTTATTGAGAGAGAAAAGAGTGTAAAGGCAGGAGCAGCAAGTGGAAGGGAGCCGGTCTGAGGTGCAAGTAGGGCGACCATCAACCGAGGTCCTTTGCTTGCAGTAGATTTTGCCAGAGCACCGAGATCTTCCTTCCCTATGGTGGGAGCAGCCCAGCGGAGGTTCCTGGTGGTCTTGGCTTGTCAGAGAGCGATTGCAGTGGAGAGTAGTGGGCATCGCAGAAGGGGCGATGCAAGGAAGGAAGTAGAAGAAGAGGAGGTACATGGGCCATGTTTGCAGGCAGCCCAGGCTGGCCCCTTCCCTGCTTCCTTGCTTGGTGCCTTGAGAGGAGGAGCCGTGGATGGCAGGTGCACGTGCCAGCAATGGCCGGGAGGTGCATCCTCAATCCATGCGGTGGCTTCCAGGGTGTGGGTGGTTGTTGTCAGGGGTGGTGGTGAGGGCCCTTAGCAGGGGTAGCAGCCTCTTGCGCCACCGAAGCAGCCCAGGCCTCCGAGGCCATAGCCGTAGCCAAGGCCAAAGCCGCCGGAGACGGGCACTCCCTGGGAGCTGAGGACGTTGCCCACGGCAGCGGATGCGGAGGATCCGACGGCGGTGTTCTGGGGGAAGGAGCTGAGGATGGGTCCTGGCAGGGTGACGACGACGGTGGAAGGCTGGATGACAACGCGGGAGTCCTCGCACTGCCTGACACAGGGCTCGTTGCAGCTGTTAGCCAGCGGGGTGGGTCCGCAGGGGCGGCAGAGGTCGTTGCAGGCCATGTGTGTGGTGTGGAGGGGCCCTGGAAGAGAGGGTGTTGAGAAAGCGGAGGGGCGTGGGGGTGCGAGGGGCGGTGTTGCAGGAGGGCGAGGGAGCGGGGAGGCGTGGTGTGGGTCTGTGGGGAGCGTGGCGGTGGGGAGGTGTGAGCGGTGCTGAGGCTGTGGTGAGAGCGTGGTGGAAGAGAGGGGCCCGGTGGGTGAGGAGAAGGAGGGGAAGGGGGTTGAGGCTCACCTTGTTGAGCGCGGAGGAGAAGGCGTGAGGAGAAGTGTGTGAGGGAGAGAGGTGCTGGGCTGGCTTTTATGGTGGTGTGCGAGGGGCGGGACAGGCTTTGCGCATGCCAGCATTTTGCAGCAAGCAGCTGTTGCATGCCACAGGCTGGCAAGTAATGAGGTGGGGTGTGTTTTCCTTCCCGCAACGCTCCCTTTTCCTGTCCTCCTCTTGAGGCCGTGTCCCTCTGACCCTGGCGGCAGCTTTGAGGTGTGAGTATTAGAGGCCAAAGGCTTGGTGTTGATGGTGCATGTCAGGACAGGCAGATGACACGACCAAAGGGTAGGAGAGGTGGGGTGTCGTCAGTGAGGTCATCCCGTGGCACTGGTGTGGTGTGGTTTGTGGGTGCGTTGTGCAGAGGGGTCCTCATTACCTGGCGTCCCTAATGAGCTGGTCTGGGCTTTGGAGGTGTGCCAGGCGTTAGGGGCTGCCCCTTCCTCGGTAGCCCTGGTTCAGATTTCGCAAGCCCTGTGATGTGGGGAGCCCTGCCACGCTCCCCGAAGGCTTGTGTTCACCCCTCCGTAGCACTCCCCTTAGCTCTTGCTGGCACGTTTTCAGCCTGGGCTCTGGCGTGACTCAGTTCTTCATGTTAAGGGTCTTTTCCAAGCTACATGATTCTCTGATTGTATACGGGGCACCCTGCAAGGGCAGGTGAGTTTCTGGAGAGCCCGTGAGCGTGTTGAGAGGCAGAGGCGGAGTGGAGGTGTCAGGCAGGGGAGGTGGTGAGCCAGGGCCTTTGGGGTGTTGTGTTGGGGTGAGTGCCGAGGGGTGAGGCCATTTCTGTGCACAGTGTGTGACGGGCTGAAAGAGGATTTGGAGGTTGTGGAGGGGAGTTGGAGGTGAGCATGGAGCACGTGGCTGCAGAGTGGGGGCCCTGGTGGTGGTGGCTGCATGCTGAAGGGTTGATGAATGGCAAGGGCTGCCCAAGGGAGCCGAGGTGAGTGTTTTGCAGGGTGTTTGTCAGGCGAGCAGTGGTTGTTGCTGAGGAAGATGAAGGGAGGCAGAAAGGAGTGCTTTGCAACTGGATGTACGCAAGTCCATGGGGCCTGACAGAATGTATCCACGAATGCTGATGGAGCTGTGTGATGTTCTTGGGAGGCCACTCTCCATTAGCTTGGAAAGGTCATGGTATGTAGGGGCAGTTCCTGAAGACTGGAAGAAAGCTCATACCCCTCATATCTTGAAGAAGATCAAGAGGGAGGGTCTGGGAAAGTAGAGGCTCTTGATCGTGACCTCGTTCCCGCTGTCACCATCTGTTTGCATCTGTCACATTCACGGAACAACGTCGTTTGTGATTTAAGCTCTATTTCTTGAGCTCGTTAAGAAATATAGTAAACAAACTCAGCAAACTGGGGCTCCATCCCCTTTTGCCCAGGCTAGTTGATGACGTCAATTCAGTTATTCAAGTTATTAGGTTTCATAACTTATAACCCGTAACTCTTAACATCGTTTTCCTGTGAGCAAAAAAATATAATTACCTAGCCGATGGTAAGAGTGCCCCTCCTTCCTCCTCCGTCACGGTGCGGGCATTCCCTGTGGCACAGCGGGAAGCATGAATGCCTCAGCAGTGCAGCTGCTGTTGGATCTGCTTGAAAAGCTTTTTGGGGAAGCTGCTGTTTTGTACCTTCCAGATTGGAGGTTTGCTCTCTACCATTTCCATAAGTTAGTGGACTCTGACTAAACTGCCAGACAAAAGACAATGGCTGCAGGAGACAGCAATGTGCAGGTGCTAATGGCTGCATAACGGCCCTTTCGATCTTGCTGGCCACTTGTCCTGCCTAAGTGGTGCTCATGCGTGTACCTGCTCATCTCGCAGTTGGACAACTTGTCCAGAAGGCTGCTGTGAGGGACAGGATCAAAAGCCTTATGAAAATCCAGAAAAACTACATCCACGGCCTTCCCTTCATGCACGAGGCGGGTGCCTTTATCGTCAAAGGATATTACATTAGGCAGGCAGGACTTTCCCTTAGTGAACCCATGGTGTCCGTGCCTGGTGATTGCCTTGTCCTTTAAATTCCTTTCAACAGCACCCAGTAGGATCTTCTCCATAATTTTTCCGGGTACTGAGGCCAGACTAAGAGGTCTGCAGTTTCTTGGGTCTTCCCTCATGCCCTCTTTATAAATTGGAATGAGGTTGGCTGCCTTCCCGTCCACGAGGACCTCCCCAGAGCCCCAAGAGCTGCCCACATTCAGCGAAGGTGAGTGTCTTGAGGGTTGTTCACTGTGCGAGCAGTGCTTGTTTGTGAGGAAGAGGAGGTGAGGGAGGAAGGGTACCTGTGCTTCTGTGTTGGTGGGTGCTGGAGTGCCTGGCCGGCAAGAGGCACGCTGGGCGGTGCTGGAGGTGCCAGTGGACTCACGGCTGCCCCCCAGAAAGATGGGTTTGTGGAACCGGATGTACTTATGTCCATGGGGAAAGATGGTTTGAACCCACGAATGCTGAGGGAGCTACCTGATTTCCTTGCACCAGACATAGAGGAATCTCATGGAGTTGAGGAAGAGGAGATGCAAAGCCCTGTTTCTAGGGAGAAGGTCCCGTGTTGGGTGCTGTGTGCAGTTCTGGGCTCCCCAGACGGAGAATGACATGGACATAGTTGTAAATCTAAATGTGTATAAATCCCTGATGGCAGGGAGTGAAGTTGAGGGAGCCTGGTTCTTCTGAGTAGTGCTTCCTACCAGGACAAGAGACCATGGGCACAAGTGAAAAGAGATGGAATTGCATGGGCAAGGAAGGCCAGGCTTTTTCAGTGTGAGAGTGGTCAAAGAGTAGAAGAGGTGGTGGAGTCTCCGTCCTGGGAGGTCCTGAAACCCTGACTGGCTATGGTCCCGGACAACCTGCTCTAGGTGGCCCTGCTTGAGTAGGGGGGTTGAAGCACCCGCTCTCCAGATGTTCCTGCCTAACTAAATGCCTCTGTGATTCTATTTCCTGGCAGTACCGGAGAGTCATGGTGGGGAAGAGAGTTAGTCAGGTGTGTGCTGGCACGGGGAGACTTCATCAAAGGCGTGTGGATGGGAATGTTGTCATGTCAAAGCCTTTGTTTGATCTAGAGATGGGCTTGTGCCATGTTCTGGAAGCCCCACAAAAACCCAGTCTGTGTGGCTAGTGGTAGTGGTGGTGACCTCTTCCTAGAGATGTCTTATTACCCTCTTCCACCCACCCTGACGGCAAGTTGAGGCATGGCTTTGTGCCAGGTGAAGTTGGAAGAGCCTTGGGAGAAGACTGGAAGAGGAGTCGTCTGAGGCTGGGATGCAGGAGAATTTTATTGAGAGAAAAACAGAGTGAAAAGGCAGGAGCAGCAAGTGGAAGGGAGCCGGTGTGAGGGCGAGCATCAGCCAAAGTCCCTTGCATGCACGAGATTTTTGCAAGTGCACCGAGGTCTTGCTGCCCTGCGGTGGGAGCGGCACACTGGAGGTCCCGCGTGGTCTTTGGCTTGTGAGAAGGTACTTGCTTTATGCCTTGAGAAGAGGAGCCATAGTTGGTGAGCCCACGTGCCAGCAATGGCCAGGAGGTGTGTCCTCAATCCATGAGGTGGCTTCCAGGGTGTGGGTGGTTGTTGTCAGGGGTGGTGTTGAGGGCCCTTAGCAGGGGTAGCAGCCTCTTCTGCCGCCAAAGCAGCCCAGGCCTCCAAAGCCATAGCCATAGCCGTAGCCGAGGCCAAAGCCGCCGGAGACGGGCACTCCCTGGGAGCTGAGGACGTTGCCCACGGCAGCGGATGCGGAGGATCCGACGGCGGTGTTCTGGGGGAAGGAGCTGAGGATGGGTCCTGGCAGGGTGACCAGCACGGCGGGAGGCTGGATGACAACGCGGGAGTCCTCGCACTGCCTGACACAGGGCTCGTTGCAGCTGTTAGCCAGCGGGGTGGGTCCGCAGGGGCGGCAGCTGTCGTAGCAGGCCATGTGTGTGGTGTGGAGGGGCCCTGGAAGAGAGGGTGTTGAGAAAGCGGAGGGGCGTGGGGGTGCGAGGGGCGGTGTTGCAGGAGGGCGAGGGAGCGGGGAGGCGTGGTGTGGGGCTGTGGGGAGCGTGGCGGTGGGGAGGTGTGAGCGGTGCTGAGGCTGTGGTGAGAGCGTGGTGGAAGAGAGGGGCCAGGTGGGTGAGGAGAAGGAGGGGAAGGGGGTTGAGGCTCACCTTGTTGAGCGCGGAGGAGAAGGCGTGAGGAGAAGTGTGTGAGGGAGAGAGGTGCTGGGCCGGCTTTTATGGTGGTGTGCGAGGGGCGGGACAGGCTTTGCGCATGCCAGCATTTTGCAGCAAGCAGCTGTTGCATGCCACAGGCTGGCAAGTAATGAGGTGGGGTGTGTTTTCCTTCCCGCAACGCTCCCTTTTCCTGTCCTCCTCTTGAGGTCGTGTCCCTCTGACCCTGGCGGCAGCTTTGAAGTGTGAGTATTAGAGGCCAAAGGCTTTGTGTTGATGGTGCGTGTCAGGATGGGCAGAGGACACAAAGCATAGGAGAGGTGGGGTGTCGTCAGTGAGGTCATCCCGTGGCACTGGTGTGGTGTGGTTTGTGGGTGTGTTTTGAAGAGGGGTCCTCATTTCTTCGCAGCCCTGGCAGGCTGGTCTGGGCCTTGGAGGTGTGCTGGGCGTGAGGGGCTGCCCCTTGCATCGCATTGGGTCAGTCCTTGCCTTGCTGCCAGGTCGCTAAGCGTGTCTTTAGGCCTGTCCTTTTGCGTTGGGTGTGCTCTGTGGGTGTCTGGTGCCCCTCTTGTTTGACTTTGTGGTTCTTGTGGAGGACAAGCTGACTCTGAGGCAGGATCACACCCTTGCGGCAAAAGAGGCCAAGAGTCTCCACGGTGGCGTTGGGACGAGCATTGCCAGCAGGTCGTGGGAGGTGATGTTGCTCTGTCTTCAGTGCTGGTGAGGCCCCGTGTGGAGTCCTGTGTCCAGCTGAGGGCTCCCCAGTGGAAGAAGGACATGGCCTTAGTGGAGTGAGTGCGGTGCAGGGCCCCCAAGATGCTGAGGGGACTGGAGCGTCCTTCCTCTGAGGAGAAGCTGAGAGAGCTGGGAAGTTTTTTCAGGCAGGAGGCAAGGCCATGCATGGAAGATGGCATCAATGTTTGTAAATCCCGGATGGGAGGGAATGAGTCCAGGGGAGACAGACTCTTCTCATGGATGGCCACGGCCAGGGCAAGGGTGGATGGAGAAAGCTGAGAAGACGTGCCATTTCCTTGGAAGAGAAGCAAGGCTTGAGCAGGTTGGGTTGAAGTAGCTGATCTCGAGACGTTCCTTGCGCGCTCACTGATTCTGTTTGCTGTGATTCTGCTTGCTGTAATGGGCAGAGAGTTGTGCTGCGGAAGAAAGTTGGTCAACGGGTAGCAGAAGGAAGCCTTCATAATGGCAGCGAATGGGATCCACGCAAGGGTACTGAGGGAGCGGGCGGAAGGGCTCACCAAGCCACTTTCAATCATTTGTCCTCAGTCCTGGCTAAGCGGGGAGGTCCCTGTTGACTGGAGGTTAGCAAACGTGGTGCTCATCGTCAAGAAGGGCCGGAAAGAGGATGCAAGGAATGAGAGGCCTGTCAGTCTGACCTCGGTCCCAGGGAAGGTTCTGGAGCAGATCATTCTGAGTGCCTTCACTCGGCACGTACAGGACAAGCAGGTGATGAGGCCCAGTCAGCACGGGTTTACGAACGGCAGGTCCTGCTTGACTCTCCTGCACTTCAATGAGAAGATGACGTGCTTAGTAGCTGAGGGAGCGGCTTTGGATGTTTTTGACCTGGACTTTAGTAAAGCCTTTGACACCGTTTCCCCCAGCATTCTCCTGGAGAAACTGGCTGCTCGTGGCTTGGACGGGCGTACTCTTTGCTGGGTAAAAATGTGGCTGGATGGCTGGGCCCAAAGAGCTGTGGTGAATGGAGTTAAATGCAGCTGGTGGGCGGTGACAAGTGGTGTTCTCCGGGGCTCGGTGTTGAGGCCAGGTCTGTTTATTATCTTTATTAATGATCTGGACGAGGGCATCAAGTGCACCCTCAGTAAGTTTGCAGCTGCTGCCAAGCTGGGCGGGAGTGTTGATCTGCTGGAGGGAAGAAAGGGTCTACAGAGGGATCTGGAGAGGCTGGATGAATGGGCTGAGACCAATTCTATGAGATCTAACAAGGCTCAGTGCTGGGTCCTGCACTTGGGTCACAACAACGCCATGCAACGCTGCAGGCTTGGGGAAGAGTGGCTGGAGAGCTGCCTGGCAGAAAAGGACCTGGGGGTGTTGGTTGATACCTGGCTGCTTATGAGCTGGCAGTGTGCCCAGGTGGCCCAGAAGGCCAATGGCATCTTGGCTTGTATGAGAAATAGTGTGGCCAGCAGGACCAGGGAAGTGATCGTCCTCTCTCTACTCGTCACTGATGAGACCGCACATCGAATACCGTGTTCAGTGTTGGGCCCCTGACTGCAAGAAAACACTGAGGTGCTGGAGCGTGTGCAAAGAAGAGCAAGGAAGCTGGTGCAGGGTCTGGAGCAAAGGTCCTGTGAGGAGCGGCAGAGGGAACTGGGATGGTTTAGTGTGGAGAAGAGGAGGCTGAGGGAAGACCTTATGGCTCTCTAGAAGTAGCTGAAAGGAGGCTGTAGCGAGGTGGGTATCGATCTCTTTTGCCAAGTAACAAGTGATGGAAGAAGAGGAAATGGGCTCAAGTTGCACCAGGAGAGGTTGAGATTATAGGGACAAATTCTTCAGGGAAAGGGTTATCAAGCACTGGAAGAGGCAGCCCAGGGAAGTGGTTGAGTCCCCATCCCGGGAGGTATCTAAAAGACGTGTAGATGTGGTGCTTAGTGACATGGTTTAGAGGTGGACCTGGCAATGTTTAATCGTTGAACTCAATAATGTTAAGGGTCTTTTCCAACCTAAATAAATCTGTGCTTCTAAGTGCATGCTGCCAAAGGAAGCTGGCGTCAGAGACATGGGTAGAAGTGCATTAGCGTGTCCAAGCCTTTGTTGAGTAAGTGATGGGCTTGTGTCATGGGCTGGATGTCCCCATGTGGTGGTCTGTGTTGTTGTTGTTGCTGAGACCATAGTTCCTAAGAGAGGTCCGGTAGCCCTTTTCCACCCATCCCAGTGGCCTGTTGAGCCCTGGCTTGGTGCGGAGTGAAGTTGGAAGAGCATTGGGAGAAGAAAGGAAGATGAGGCATGTGAGGCTGGGATGCAGGAGCTGTTTATTGAGAGAGAAAAGAGTGTAAAGGCAGGAGCAGCAAGTGGAGGGGAGCCGGTCTGAGGTGCAAGTAGGGCGACCATCAGCCGAGGTCCTTTGCTTGCAGTAGATTTTGCCAGAGCACCGAGATCTTCCTTCCCTGCAGTGGGAGCAGCCCAGCGGAGGTCCCTGCTGGTCTTGGCTTGTCAGAGAGCGATTGCAGTGGAGAGTAGTGGGCATCGCAGAAGGGGCGATGCAAGGAAGGAAGAGGGAGAAGAGGAGGAGGTACATGGGCCATGTTTGCAGGCAGCCCAGGCTGGCCCCTTCCCTGCTTCCTTGCTTGGTGCCTTGAGAGGAGGAGCCGTGGACGGCAGGTGCACGTGCCAGCAATGGCCTGGAGGTGCGTCCTCAATCCATGCGGTGGCTTCCAGGGTGTGGGTGGTTGTTGTCAGGGGTGGTGGTGAGGGCCCTTAGCAGGGGTAGCAGCCTCTTGCGCCACCGAAGCAGCCCAGGCCTCCAAAGCCATAGCCATAGCCGTAGCCGAGGCCAAAGCCGCCGGAGACGGGCACTCCCTGGGAGCTGAGGACGTTGCCCACGGCAGCGGATGCGGAGGATCCGACGGCGGTGTTCTGGGGGAAGGAGCTGAGGATGGGTCCTGGCAGGGTGACGACGACGGTGGAAGGCTGGATGACGACGCGGGAGTCCTCGCACTGCCTGACACAGGGCTCGTTGCAGCTGTTAGCCAGCGGGGTGGGTCCGCAGGGGCGGCAGCTGTCGTAGCAGGCCATGTGTGTGGTGTGGAGGGGCCCTGGAAGAGAGGGTGTTGAGAAAGCGTAGGGGCGTGGGGGTGCGAGGGGCGGTGTTGCAGGAGGGCGAGGGAGCGGGGAGGCGTGGTGTGGGGCTGTGGGGAGCGTGGCGGTGGGGAGGTGTGAGCGGTGCTGAGGCTGTGGTGAGAGCGTGGTGGAAGAGAGGGGCCAGGTGGGTGAGGAGAAGGAGGGGAAGGGGGTTGAGGCTCACCTTGTTGAGCGCGGAGGAGAAGGCGTGAGGAGAAGTGTGTGAGGGAGAGAGGTGCTGGGCCGGCTTTTATGGTGGTGTGCGAGGGGCGGGACAGGCTTTGCGCATGCCAGCATTTTGCAGCAAGCAGCTGTTGCATGCCACTGCCATGTAAGTAATGAGGTGGGGTGTGTTTTCCTTCCCGCAACGCTCCCTTTTCCTGTCCTCCTCTTGAGGCCGTGTCCCTCTGACCCTGGCGGCAGCTTTGAGGTGTGAGTATTAGAGGCCAAAGGCTTTGTGTTGATGGTGCGTGTCAGGATGAGCAGAGGACACAAAGCATAGGAGAGGTGGGGTGTCGTCAGTGAGGTCATCCCGTGGTACTGGTGTGGTGTGGTTTGTGGGTGCGTTGAGAAGAGGGGTCCTCATTTCCTGGTGGCCTTAATGAGCTGGTCTGGGCCTTGGAGGTATGCTGGGCTTGAGGGGCTTCCCTTCCATTGCATTGGGTCAGTCCTTACCTTGCTGCCAGGTCACTAAGCGTGTCTTTAGGCCTGGCCTTTCGCGTTGGGTGTGCTCTGTGGGTGTCTTGGTGCCCCTCTTGCTTGTAAGGTTGTAGGTGGGAGAAAGGAGGCTGCGTGTTTGGGCTTGTGCCCCCTTGGTGCCATCCCTGGGGATGGCAGTGCATGCAGGCAGAGAAGGGCCGCTTGTGAGAGCAGGCCATTGCCCTGGTAGCCCTGGTTCAGAGTTCACAAGCCCTGTGATGTGGGGTGCCCAGCTAGGCTCCCCAAAGGCTTGTGTTGGCCCCTCCGTAGCGCTCCCCTTAGCTGTGGCCGGCACATTCGGAGCCTGGGCTCTGGTGTGACTCAGTTCTGATGTGGGGCACCTTGCAAGGGCAGGTGAGTTTCTTGACAGCCATGAGTGTGGTGAGAGCCAGAGTGGACTGGGAGCAGGAGGTAGGGGAGGTGGTGAGCCAGGGCCTTTGGGGTGTTGTGTTGGGGTGAGTGCCGAGGGGTGAGGCCATTTCTCTCAATAGTGGCTGAATGAGGATTTGGAGCTTGTGGAGCGGAGTTGGAGGCGAGCATGTAGCACTTGGCTGCTGAGCGGAGGCCCTGGTAGTGGTGGATGCATGCAGAATTGTTGATGAATGGCAAGGGTGGCCCAAGTGATCCAAGGTGAATGTTTGCAGGTTGTTTGTCAGGCAAGCAGCGGTTGTTCCTGAGGCAGTTGAAACGAGGTAATAAGGAGTGTTGTGGGACTGGATGCACGTAGGATTGTATCTACAAATGGGGAGGGAGCTGCCTGTTGTCCTTGGGAGGCCACTCTCCATTAGCTTGGAAAGGTCATGGTGGCTGGGAGCGGTTCCTGAAGCCTGGAAGAAAGCTCATACCCCTCATATCTTGAAGAAGATCAAGAGGGAGGATCTGGGAAAGCAGAGGCTCTTGATCGTGACCTCGTTCCCGCTCTCACCGTCTGTTTGCATCTGTCACATTCACAGGACAATGTCGTTTGTGATTTTAGCTGTATTTCTTGAGCTCATTAAGAAATATAGTAAACAAACTCAGCAAACTGGGGCTCCGACCCCTTTTGCCCAGGCTAGTTGATGACGTCAATTCACTTATTCACCATTCAAGTTATGCGGTTTCATAACTTATAACCCGTAACTCTTAACATCGTTTTCCTGTGAGCAAAAAAATATAATTACCTAGCCGATGGTAAGAGTGCCCCTCCTTCCTCCTCCGTCACGGTGCAGGCGTTCCTTGTGTGACGGCGGGAAGCATGAATGCCTCAGCAGTGCAGCTGCTGTTGGATCTGCTTGAAAAGCTTTTTGGGGAAGCTGCTGTTTTGTACCTTCCAGATTGGAGGTTTGCTCTCTACCATTTCCATAAGTTAGTGGACTCTGACTAAACTGCCAGACAAAAGACAATGGCTGCAGGAGACAGCAATGTGCAGGTGCTAATGGCTGCATAACGGCCCTTTCGATCTTGCTGGCCACTTGTCCTGCCTAAGTGGTGCTCATGCGTGTACCTGCTCATCTCGCAGTTGGACAACTTGTCCAGAAGGCTGCTGTGAGGGACAGGATCAAAAGCCTTATGAAAATCCAGAAAAACTACATGCACGGCCTTCCCTTCATGCACGAGGCGGGTGCCTTTATCGTCAAAGGATATTACATGAGGCAGGCAGGACTTTCCCTTAGTGAACCCATGGTGTCCGTGCCTGGTGATTGCCTTGTCCTTTAAATTCCTTTCAACAGCACCCAGTAGGATCTTCTTCATAATTTCTCCGGGTACTGAGGCCAGACTAAGAGGTCTGCAGTTTCTTGGGTCTTCCCTCATGCCCTCTTTATAAATTGGAATGAGGTTGGCTGCCTTCCCGTCCACGAGGACCTCCCCAGAGCCCCAAGAGCTGCCCACATTCAGCGAAGGTGAGTGTCTTGAGGGTTGTTCACTGTGCGAGCAGTGCTTGTTTGTGAGGAAGAGGAGGTGAGGGAGGAAGGGTACCTGTGCTTCTGTGTTGGTGGGTGCTGGAGTGCCTGGCCGGCAAGAGGCACGCTGGGCGGTGCTGGAGGTGCCAGTGGACTCATGGCTGCCCCCCAGAAAGATGGGTTTGTGGAACTGGATGTACTTATGTCCATGGGGAAAGATGGTTTGAACCCACGAATGCTGAGGGAGCTACCTGATTTCCTTGCAGCGGACATAGAGGAATCTCATGGAGTTGAGGAAGAGGAGATGCAAAGCCCTGTTTCTGGGGAGGAGTCACCCCAGGTAGCGGGAATGGCTGGGGTCAGTTGGATAGAAAGCATCTTAGCAGAGAAGGACCTTGTGGTCCTGGTGGAGAACAAACGGACCACGAGGTGGCAAAGCACCCTTGCTGCAAAATGGGGCCACGAGTCTCCAGGGCGTCATGAGGAAAAGCGTTGCCAGCAAGTAGGGGAAGGAGAGCCTTCCTGTCTCCTCAGCACTAGTGAGGTCCCATGTTGGGTGCTGTGTGCAGTTCTGGGCTCCCCAGACGGAGAATGACATGGACATAGTTGTAAATCTAAATGTGTATAAATCCCTGATGGCAGGGAGTGAAGTTGAGGGAGCCTGCTTCTTCTGAGTAGTGCTTCCTACCAGGACAAGAGGCCATGGGCACAAGTGAAAAGAGATGGAATTGCATGGGCAAGGAAGGCCAGGCTTTTTCAGTGTGAAGGTGGTGAAAGGGCAGAAGAGGTGGTGGAGTCTCCGTCCTGGGAGGTCCTGAAACCCTGACTGGCCATGGTCCCGGACAACCTGCTCTAGGTGGCCCTGCTTGAGTAGGGGGGTTGAAGCACCCGCTCTCCAGATGTTCCTGCCTAACTAAATGCCTCTGTGATTCTCTTTCCTGGCAGTGCTGGAGAGTCATGGTGGGGAAGAGAGTTAGTCAAGTGTGTGCTGGCACGGAGAGACTTCATCAAAGGCGTGTGGATGGGAATGTTGTCATGTCAAAGCCTTTGTTTGATCCAGTGATGGGCTTGTGCCATGTTCTGGAAGCCCCACAAAAACCCAGTCTGTGTGGCTAGTGGTAGTGGTGGTGACCTCTTCCTAGAGACATCTTATTACCCTCTTCCACCCACCCTGACGGCAAGTTGAGGCATGGCTTTGTGCCAGGTGAAGTTGGAAGAGCCTTGGGAGAAGAAAGGAAGAGGAGGCGTCTGAGGCTGGGATGCAGGAGAATTTTATTGAGAGAAAAACAGAGTGAAAAGGCAGGAGCAGCAAGTGGAAGGGAGCCGGTGTGAGGGCGAGCATCAGCCAAAGTCCCTTGCATGCACGAGATTTTGCAAGTGCAGCGAGGTCTTGCTGCCCTGCGGTGGGAGCGGCACACTGGAGGTCCCGCGTGGTCTTTGGCTTGTGAGAAGGTACTTGCTTTATGCCTTGAGAAGAGGAGCCATGGTTGGTGAGCCCACGTGCCAGCAATGGCCGGGAGGTGTGTCCTCAATCCATGCGGTGGCTTCCAGGGTGTGGGTGGTTGTTGTCAGGGGTGGTGGTGAGGGCCCTTAGCAGGGGTAGCAGCCTCTTCTGCCGCCAAAGCAGCCCAGGCCTCCGAGGCCATAGCCATAGCCGTAGCCGAGGCCAAAGCCACCGGAGACGGGCACTCCCTGGGAGCTGAGGACGTTGCCCACGGCAGCGGATGCAGAGGATCCGACAGCGGTGTTCTGGGGGAAGGAGCTGAGGATGGGTCCTGGCAGGGTGACCAGCACGGCGGGAGGCTGGATGACGACGCGGGAGTCCTCGCACTGCCTGACACAGGGCTCGTTGCAGCTGTTAGCCAGCGGGGTGGGTCCGCAGGGGCGGCAGAGGTCGTTGCAGGCCATATGTGTGGTGTGGAGGGGCCCTGGAAGAGAGGGTGTTGAGAAAGCGTAGGGGCGTGGGGGTGCGAGGGGCGGTGTTGCAGGAGGGCGAGGGAGCGGGGAGGCGTGGTGTGGGGCTGTGGGGAGCGTGGCGGTGGGGAGGTGTGAGCGGTGCTGAGGCTGTGGTGAGAGCGTGGTGGAAGAGAGGGGCCAGGTGGGTGAGGAGAAGGAGGGGAAGGGGGTTGAGGCTCACCTTGTTGAGCGCGGAGGAGAAGGCGTCAGGAGAAGTGTGTGAGGGAGAGAGGTGCTGGGCCGGCTTTTATGGTGGTGTGCGAGGGGCGGGACAGGCTTTGCGCATGCCAGCATTTTGCAGCAAGCAGCTGTTGCATGCCACAGGCTGGCAAGTAATGAGGTGGGGTGTGTTTTCCTTCCCACAACGCTCCCTTTTCCTGTCCTCCTCTTGAGGCCGTGTCCCTCTGACCCTGGCGGCAGCTTTGAGGTGTGAGTATTAGAGGCCAAAGCCTTGGTGTTGATGGTACGTGTCAGGACGGGCAGAGGACACAACCAAAGGGTAGGAGAGGTGGGGTGTCGTCAGTGAGGTCATCCCGTGGCACTGGTGTGGTGTGGTTTGTGGGTGCGTTGTGCAGAGGGGTCCTCATTTCCTGGTGGCCTTAAGGAGCTGGTCTGGGCCTTGGAGGTGTGCTGGGCGTGAGGGGCTGCCCCTTCCATTGCATTGGGTCAGTCCTGGCCTTGCTGCCAGGTCGTGTCTTTAGGCCTGGCCTTTCGCGTTGGGTGTGCTCTGTGGGTGTCTTGGTGCCCCTCTTGCTTGTAAGGTTGTAGGTGGGAGAGTGGAGGCTGCGTGTTTGGGCTTGTGCCCCCTTGGTGCCGTCCCTGGGGTTGGCAGTGCATGCAGGCAGAGGAGGCCCGCTTGGGAGAGCAGGCCATTGTCCTGGTAGCCCTGACTCAGAGTTCACAAGCCCTGTGATGTGGGGAGCCCTGCCACGCTCTCCAAAGGCTTGTGTTGCCTCCTCCGTAGCGCTCCCCTTTTTGGCTGTGGTGTGACACATCCGAAGAAGAGCAAGGAAGCTGGTGAACGATCTAAAGAAAAAGACTTATGTGGAGAGTTCATCTTACGAGATCTGTGCTGGAAACACAGCACAGCAGAGAGGAAAGAGTGTAGGAGGTTCCTAGAGTGCATGGAAGATAACTTCCTGACGCAGCTGGTAAGCGAGCCAACCGGGGAGGTGCCCTGCTGGACTTGCTCTTTACGATCAGAGAAGGCCTGGTGGGTGATGTGGTGGTCGGAGGCCGTCTTGGGCACAGCGACCATGAAATGACAGAGTTTTCAATTCTTGGAGAAGTAAGGAGGGGGGTCATCAAACCACTACCCTGGACTTCAGAAAGGCAGACTTGGGCCTGTTGAGGAGTCTGGTTGAGAGAGTGCCTTGGGAGGCAGTGCTGAAGGGCAAAGGAGTCCAGGAAGGCTGGAGGTTTTTCAAGAAGGAAGTCTTAAATGGGCAGGAGCAGGCCGTCCCCATGTGCCAAAAGATGAGCAGGAGGGGAAGAAGCCCGGCATGGCTGAACAGAGAGCTTTGGCTGGAACTCAGGAAAAAAAGGAGAGTTTACCATCTTTGGAAGCAGGGTCAGGCAACTCAGGAGGACTCCAAGGATGTTGTGAGGTTATGCAGGGAGAAAATTAGAAAGGCAAAACCCCAGCTAGAACTTAAACTGGCCCCAGCAGTTAAGCATAACAAGAAATGTTTTTACAAATCTATCAGCGACAAACGGAGGGCCATGGAGAATCTCCATCCTTTGTTGGATGCGGAGGGAAACATTGCCACAAAGGATGAGGAGAAGGCTGAGGTACTTAATGCCGCCTTTGCCTCAGTCCTTAAGAGTCAGACTGGTCATCCTCAGGGTATTCATGCCCCTGAGCTGGGAGATGGAGATGGGAAGCAGAATGAAGCCCCAGTAATCAAAGAGGTAACAGTTAGTGACCTGCTCCTCCACCTGGATGCCCACAAGTCTATGGGGCCAGCTGGGATCCACCTGAGGATACTGAGGGAGCTGGCAGAGGAGCTCACCAAGCCACTTTCCATCATTGACCAGCAGTCCTGGTCAACTGGGGAGGTCCCAGCTGACTGGAAGTTAGCTGATGTGACACAGCTGTCTACACGAAGGGTCAGAAGGGGGATCTGGGGAACTACAGGCCTGTCAGCCTGACCTCGGTGCCAGGGAAGGTGATGGAGCAGATCCTCTTGAGTGCCATCACTCAGCACATGCAGGACACCGAGGGGATCAGGCTCAGCCAGCATGGGTTCATGAAGGGAAGATCCTGCTTGACCAACCTGATCTCCTTCTATGACAAGGTGACCCGCTTGGTGGCTGAGGGAAAGGCTGTGCCTGTTGTCGACCTGGACGTTAGTAAGGCCTTTGACACTGTCTCCCACAGCATTCTCCTGCAGAAGCTGGCTGCTGATGGCTTGGGTAAGTGCACTCTCTGCTGGGTAAAAAATGGCTGAATGGCTGAGGCCAGAGAGTGGTGGTGAATGGAGTGAAATGCAGTTGGTGACCGGTCACGAGTGGTGTTCCCCAGGGCTCAGTACTGGGCCCGGTCCTGATTAATATCTTTATCGATGACATTCATGAGGACATTGAGTGCACCCTCAGTAAGTTTGCAGATGACACCATGTTGGGTGGAAGTGTTGATGTGCCTGAAGGTAGGAAGGGGGATCTGGCCAGGCTGGATCGATGGGCTGAGCCCAACTGTATGAGGTTCAACAAGACCAAGTGCTGGGTCCTGCACTTGGGTCACAACAACCCCATGCAACGCTGCAGGCGTGGGGAGGAGTGGCTGGAGAGCTGCCTGATGGAAAAGGACCTGAGGGTGCGGGTTGACAGCCGGCTGAACATGAGCCAGCAGTGTGGTCAGGTGGCCCAGAAGGCCAATGGCATCCTGGCTTGTATCAGGAATGGTGCAACCAGCAGGAGCAGGGAGGTGATGGTGCCCCTGTGCTGGGCACTGGTGAGGCCACACCTTGAGTCCTGTGTTCAGTGTTGGGCCTCTCACTACAAGAAGGACATGGAGGTGCTGGAGGGTGTCCAAAGAAGGGCAACGAAGCTGGTGAAGGGTCTGGAGAACATGTCTTGTGAGGAGCAACTGAGGGAGCTGGGGTTGTTTAGGTTGGAGAAGAGAAGGCTGAGGGGAGGCTGTAGCGAGGTGGGTGTCGATCCCTTTTGCCAAGTAACAAGTGATAGGATGAAAGCAAATGGGCTCAAGTTTTCTCCCAGGGGAGATTTAGATGAGATATTAGGAAACATTTCTTCATGGAGAGAGTGGTCAGGCATTGGAACAGGCTGCCCAGGGAAGTGGTGCAATCACAGTCCCTGGAAGTATTCAAAAAACGTGTGGATGTGGTACTTAGGGACATGGTTTAGAGGTGGCCCTGGCAGTTGGCTTAATGGTTGGACTCGAGGATCTCGGAGGTCCTTTCCAACCTTAATGATTCTATGATTCTAGAGGTCTTTTCGAACCTAAATAAATCTATGCTTCTAAGTGCGTCGTGCCAAAGGGAAGCTGGCGTCAGAGACATGGGTAGAAGTGCATTAGCATGTCCAAGCCTTTGTTTGAGTAAGTGATGGGCTTGTGTCATGGGCTGGATGTCCCCATGTGGTGGTCTGTGTTGTTGTTGTTGCTGGGACCATAGTTCCTAAGAGAGGTCCGGTAGGCCTTTTCCACCCATGCCAGTGGCCTGTTGAGCCCTAGCTTGGTGCCGGGTGAGGTTGGAAGAGCGTTGGGAGAAGAAAGGAAGATGAGGCATGTGAGGCTGGGATGCAGGAGCTGTTTATTGAGAGAGAAAAGAGTGTAAAGGCAGGAGCAGCAAGTGGAAGGGCGGTGGTCTGAGGTGCAAGTAGGGTGACCATCAACCGAGGTCCTTTGCTTGCAGTAGATTTTGCCAGAGCACCAAGATCTTCCTTCCCTATGGTGGGAGAAGCCCAGCGCAGGTTCCTGGTGGTCTTGGCTTGTCAGAGAGCGATTGCAGTGGAGAGTAGTGGGCATTGCAGAAGGGGCGATGCAAGGAAGGAAGAGG
Organism: Theristicus caerulescens; assembly: GCA_020745775.1. Classification (NCBI taxonomy): domain Eukaryota; kingdom Metazoa; phylum Chordata; class Aves; order Pelecaniformes; family Threskiornithidae; genus Theristicus; species Theristicus caerulescens. The sequence goes on along the minus strand of CM036558.1, from coordinate 167,231,066 downwards.
GAGAAGAAGAGGAGGTACATGGGCCATGTTTGCAGGCAGCCCAGGCTGGCCCCTTCGCTGCTTCCTTGCTTGGTGCCTTGAGAGGAGGAGCCGTGGACGGCAGGTGCACGTGCCAGCAAGTGCCCAAAGGTGCGTCCTCAATCCATGCGGTGGCTTCCAGGGTGTGGGTGGTTGTTGTCAGGGGTGGTGGTGAGGGCCCTTAGCAGGGGTAGCAGCCTCTTGCGCCACCGAAGCAGCCCAGACCTCCGAGGCCATAGCCGTAGCCGTAGCCGAGGCCAAAGCCGCCGGAGACGGGCACTCCCTGGGAGCTGAGGACGTTGCCCACGGCAGCGGATGCGGAGGATCCGACGGCGGTGTTCTGGGGGAAGGAGCTGAGGATGGGTCCTGGCAGGGTGACCACAACGGTGGAAGGCTGGATGACGACGCGGGAGTCCTCGCACTGCCTGACACAGGGCTCGTTGCAGCTGTTAGCCAGCGGGGTGGGTCCGCAGGGGCGGCAGAGGTCGTTGCAGGCCATGTGTGTGGTGTGGAGGGGCCCTGGAAGAGAGGGTGTTGAGAAAGCGTAGGGGCGTGGGGGTGCGAGGGGCGGTGTTGCAGGAGGGCGAGGGAGCGGGGAGGCGTGGTGTGGGGCTGTGGGGAGCGTGGCGGTGGGGAGGTGTGAGCGGTGCTGAGGCTGTGGTGAGAGCGTGGTGGAAGAGAGGGGCCAGGTGGGTGAGGAGAAGGAGGGGAAGGGGGTTGAGGCTCACCTTGTTGAGCGCGGAGGAGAAGGCGTGAGGAGAAGTGTGTGAGGGAGAGAGGTGCTGGGCCGGCTTTTATGGTGGTGTGCGAGGGGCGGGACAGGCTTTGCGCATGCCAGCATTTTGCAGCAAGCAGCTGTTGCATGCCACAGGCTGGCAAGTAATGAGGTGGGGTGTGTTTTCCCTCCCGCAACGCTCCCTTTTCCTGTCCTCCTCTTGAGGCCGTGTCCCTCTGACCCTGGCGGCAGCTTTGAGGTGTGAGTATTAGAGGCCAAAGGCTTGGTGTTGATGGTGCGTGTCAGGATGGGCAGAGGACACGACCAAAGGGTAGGAGAGGTGGGGTGTCGTCAGTGAGGTCATCCCGTGGCACTGGTGTGGTGTGGTTTGTGGGTGCGTTGTGCAGAGGGGTCCTCATTTCCTGGTGGCCCTAATGAGCTGGTCTGGGCAGTGTTAGTTTCACGGTTGGACTCGATCCTGTTAAGGGTCTTTTCCAAGCTACATGACTGTCTGATTGTATACGGGGCAGCCTGCAAGGGCAGGTGAGTTTCTGGAGAGCCCGTGAGTGTGTCGAGAGGCAGAGGGGGAGTGGAGGTGTCAGGCAGGGGAGGTGGTGAGCCAGGGCCTTTGGGGTGTTGTGTTGGGGTGAGTGCCGAGGGGTGAGGCCATTTCTGGGCACAGTGTGTGACGGGCTGAAAGAGGATTTGGAGGTTGTGGAGGGGAGTTGGAGGTGAGCATGCAGCACGTGGCTGCAGAGCAGAGGCCCTGGTGGTGGTGGCTGCATGCCGAAGGGTTCAGGAATGGCAAGGGCTGCCCCAAGTGAGCCGAGGTGAGTGTTTTGCAGGCTGTTTGTCAGGCGAGCAGCGGTTGTTGCTGAGGAAGATGAAGGGAGGCAGAAAGGAGTGCTTTGCGACTGGATGTATGCAAGTCCATGGGGCCTGACAGAATGTATCCATGAATGCTGATGGATCTGCCTGATGTCCTTGGGAGGCCACTCTCCATTAGCTTGGAAAGGTCATGGTGTGTGGGGGCAGTTCCTGAAGCCTGGAAGAAAGCTCATACCCCTCATATCTTGAAGAAGATCAAGAGGGAGGATCTGGGAAAGTAGAGGCTGGTGAGCCTAACTGCATGTCCGGGGAAGGCAATGGAGGAAATCCTCCTGGAAAGCCCTGCCATGACCAGGAAGGCCAAGAAGATGATGGGGAATGGTCAGCATGGATTTACGAAGGGGAAATTGTGTTTTATCAACCTCCGTGTCTTCTGGGTGTAAGCGACTGGATGTTGGACGAAGAGAGAGCAGTGGCTGTTGTTGAGCTCTGCTTGAATGAAGCCTTTGTGACTGTCTCCCAATCCATGCTCCTAGAGAAGCTGAGAAAGTATGGGTTGTGTAAGTGGCCAGTGAGGTGGACTGCAAAGTGGCTGAAGGGCTGGGCCCAGAGGCTTGTGATTGATGGCAGGGCAAGCGGCCATGGGCACAAGTGAAAAGAGATGGAATTGCATGGGCAAGGAAGGCCAGGCTTTTTCAGTGTGAGGGTGGTCAAAGAGTGGACGAGGTGGTGGAGTCTCCATCCTAGGAGATACTGAAACCCCGACTGGCCATGGTTTTGGAAAAGCTGCTCTAGCTTTCCCTGCTTGAGTAGGGGGGTTGAATCACGTGCTCTCCATAGTTCATGCCGAAATAATGCTTCTGTGATTCTGTTTGCTGGGAGGGCCGCAGAGTCATGGTGGGGGAGAGAGTTAGTCAGGTGTGTGCTGGCACGGGAAGAATTCGTCAGAGGAGTGTGCAGGGGAGCGTTGTTGTGTCGAAGCCTTTGTTTGATCCAGTGATGGGCTTGTGTCCCGTTCCAGAAGCCCCCCAGGTGCCAGTCTGTGTTGCTGCTAGTTATGGTGACGTATTTCCTCGGAGAGGTCTTCTGGCCCTTTTCCACCCCTGCACTGGCCTGTTGAGCCCCGGATATGTGGTGGGTAATGTTGGAAGAGCCTTGGGAGCAGAAAGGAGGAGGAGGCGTCTCAGGCTGGGATGCAGGAGAACTTTATTGAGAGAAATAAAGAGCGAAAAGACTGGAAAGCCAAGTGGAAGGGAGCCGGTCTGAATTGCAAGTAGGGCAACCATCATCCAAATTACATCGCATGCAGTAGATTTTGCCAGAGGACTGAGGACTTCCTTCCCCACAGTGAGAGCAGCCCACTGGAGCTCCCCACTGGTCTTTGGTTTGTGAGAATGTAGTTACAGCGGAAAGCAGCGGACATAGCAAAAGAGGGAGTGCCAAGAAGGAAGAGGGAGAACAGGAGGAGGTACATGGGCCATGTTTGCAGGCCACCCAGGCTGGCCCCTTCCCTGCTTCCTTGCTTGGTGCCTTGAGAAGAGGAGCCATGGACGGCAGGTGCACGTGCCAGCAATGGCTGGGAGGTGTGTCCTCAATCCATGCCGTGGCTTCCAGGGTGTGGGTGGTTGTTGTCAGGGGTGGTGGTGAGGGCCCTTAGCAGGGGTAGCAGCCTCTTGCGCCACCGAAGCAGCCCAGACCTCCGAGGCCATAGCCATAGCCGTAGCCGAGGCCAAAGCCGCTGGAGACGGGCACTCCCTGGGAGCTGAGGACGTTGCCCACGGCAGCGGATGCGGAGGATCCAACGGCAGTGTTCTGGGGGAAGGAGCTGAGGATGGGTCCTGGCAGGGTGACCAGCACAGCGGGAGGCTGGATGACGACGCGGGAGTCCTCGCACTGCCTGACACAGGGCTCGTTGCAGCTGTTAGCCAGCGGGGTGGGTCCGCAGGGGCGGCAGAGGTCGTTGCAGGCCATGTGTGTGGTGTGGAGGGGCCCTGGAAGAGAGGGTGTTGAGAAAGCGTAGGGGCGTGGGGGTGCGAGGGGCGGTGTTGCAGGAGGGCGAGGGAGCGGGGAGGCGTGGTGTGGGGCTGTGGGGAGCGTGGCGGTGGGGAGGTGTGAGCGGTGCTGAGGCTGTGGTGAGAGCGTGGTGGAAGAGAGGGGCCAGGTGGGTGAGGAGAAGGAGGGGAAGGGGGTTGAGGCTCACCTTGTTGAGCGCGGAGGAGAAGGCGTGAGGAGAAGTGTGTGAGGGAGAGAGGTGCTGGGCCGGCTTTTATGGTGGTGTGCGAGGGGCGGGACAGGCTTTGCGCATGCCAGCATTTTGCAGCAAGCAGCTGTTGCATGCCACAGGCTGGCAAGTAATGAGGTGGGGCGTGTTTTCCTTCCCGCAACGCTCCCTTTTCCTGTCCTCCTCTTGAGGCCGTGTCCCTCTGACCCTGGCGGCAGCTTTGAAGTGAGAGTAGGTATTTGGGAGGATTTGCATGGAAGGTGCATGTCAGGGCATTTGGCAGACGCAGCCAAAGCATAGGAGAGGTGGGGTGTCGTCAGTGAGGTCATCCCGTGGCACTGGTGTGGTGTGGTTTGTGGGTGCGTTGTGAAGAGGGGGCCCCATTTCCCCACAGCCCTGGCAGGCTGGTCTGGGCTTTGGAGGTGTGCCGGGTGCAAGGCACTGCCCTTTCCATTGTGGTTTTTCCGTTCCCACCGTGCTGCCAGGTTGCTAACTCCTTTTTTAGGCCTCGTCTTTCCCTTTGGGTGTGCTCTGTGGGTGTCTGGTGCCCCTCTTGTTTGACTTTGTGGTTCTTGTGGAGGACAAACTGACTCTGAGGCAGGAACGCGCCTGTCCTGGTTTAGCTGGGATAGAGTTAATTTTCTTCTTAGTAGCTCATAGAGTGCTGCGTTTTGGATTTAGGATGAGAATAATGTTGATAACACACTGATGTTTTGGTTCTTGTTGAGTTAAGTTTATACTGGTCAAGGACTTTTCAGCTTTCTGTGCTCTGCGAGGTGCACGGGGGGCTGGGAGGGAGCAGAGCCAGGACAGCTGACCCAGACTGGCCTAAGGGCTATTCCATACCATATGACATCATGCTCAGTATATAAGGTGGGGGAAGAAGAAGGAAGGGGGGGACATTCAACATGATGGCATTTGGCTTCCCAAGTAACCGTTACGCGGGATGGAGCCCTGCTTTCCTGGAGATGGCTGAGCACCTGCCTGCCAATGGGAAGGAGTGAATGAATTCCTTGTTTTGCTTTGCTTGTGCGCGCGGCTCTTGCTTTCCCTATTAAACTTTCTTTATCTCAACCCATGAGTTTTCTCACTTTTACTCTTCCGATTCTCTCCCCCATCCCACCGGGGGGGAGTGAGCGAGCGGCTGCGTGGTGCTTAGTTGCTGACTGGGGTTAAACCACGACAGCACCTTTGCGGCAAAAGAGGCCAAGAGTCTCCCCGGTGGCGTTGGGACGAGCATTGCCAGCAGGTCGTGGGAGGTGATGTTGCTCTGTCTTCAGTGCTGGTGAGGCCCCGTGTGGAGTCCTGTGCCCAGCTGAGGGCTCCCCAGTGGAAGAAGGACATGGCCTTAGTGGAGTGAGTGCAGTGCAGGGCCCCCAAGACGCTGAGGGATCTGGAGCGTCCTTCCTCTGAGGAGAAGCTGAGAGAGCTGGGAGGTTTTTTCAGGCAGGAGGCAAGGTCGTGCATAGAAGATGACATCAATGGGTGTAAATCCTGGATGGGATGTTACGAGTCCAGGGGAGACAGACTCTTCTCATGGGTGGCCATGGCCAGGGCAAGGGTGGATGGAGAAAGCTGAGAAGACGTGCCATTTCCTTGGAAGAGAAGCAAGGCTTTTTCATCATGAGGGTGGTCAAGCAGCGGAACCAGTTGCACAGAGAGGTGTTGGAGTCTGCGTCCTTGAAGGTACTGAAAACCTGAGTGGCTGTGGTCGTGGACAGCCTGCTGGAGCTGAGCCTGCTTGAGCAGGTTGGGTTGAAGTAGCTGATCTCGAGCGGTTCCTTGTGCACTCACTGATTCTGTTTGCTGTGATTCTGCTTGCTGTGATGGGCAGAGAGTTGTGCTGCGGAAGAAAGTTGGTCAACGGGGAGCGGAAGAAAGCCCTCATAATGCAAGGGGAAATGGTTAGCGAGCTGCTACGCCACTTAGCCACACACAAGTCTATGGGAGCGAATGGGATCCACGGAAAGGGTACTGAGGGAGCGGGCGGAAGGGCTCACCAAGCCACTTTCAATCATTTGTCCTCAGTCCTGGCTAAGCGGGGAGGTCCCTGTTGACTGGAGGTTAGCAAACGTGGTGCTCATCGTCAAGAAGGGCCGGAAAGAGGATGCAAGGAATGAGAGGCCTGTCAGTCTGACCTCGGTCCCAGGGAAGGTTCTGGAGCAGATCATTCTGAGTGCCTTCACTCGGCACGTACAGGACAAGCAGGTGATGAGGCCCAGTCAGCACGGGTTTACGAACAGCAGGTCCTGCTTGACTCTCCTGCACTTCAATGAGAAGATGACGTGCTTAGTAGCTGAGGGAGCGGCTTTGGATGTTTTTGACCTGGACTTCAGTAAAGCCTTTGATACCATTTCCCCCAGCATTCTCCTGGAGAAACTGGCTGCTCGTGGCTTGGACGGGCGTACTCTTTGCTGGGTAAAAATGTGGCTGGATGGCTGGGCCCAAAGAGCTGTGGTGAATGGAGTTAAATGCAGCTGGTGGGCGGTGACAAGTGGTGTTGTCCAGGGCTCGGTGTTGAGGCCAGGTCTGTTTATTATCTTTATTAATGATCTGGACGAGGGCATCAAGTGCACCCTCAGTAAGTTTGCAGCTGCTGCCAAGCTGGGCGGGACTGTTTATCTGCTGGAGGGAAGAAAGGGTCTACAGAGGGATCTGGAGAGGCTGGATCGATGGGCTGAGTCCAATTCTATGAGATTTAACAAGGCTCAGTGCTGGGTCCTGCACTTGGGTCACAACAACCCCAGGCAACGCTGCAGGCTTGGGGAGGAGTGGCTGGAGAGCTGCCTGGCAGAAAAGGACCTGAGGGTGCTGGTTGACAGCCGGCTGAACATGAGCCAGCAGTGTGCTCAGGTGGCCCAGAAGGCCAATGGCATCCTGGCTTGTATCAGGAATAGTGTGGCCAGCAGGAGCAGGGAGGTGATGGTGCCCCTGTGCTGGGCACTGGTGAGGCCGCACCTTGAGTCCTGTGTTCAGTGTTGGGCCTCTCACTACAAGAAGGACATGGAGGTGCTGGAGGGTGTCCAAAGAAGGGCAACGAAGCTGGTGAAGGGTCTGGAGAAGATGTCTTGTGAGGAGCAACTGAGGGAGCTGGGGTTGTTTAGGTTGGAGAAGAGAAGGCTGAGGGGAGGCTGTAGCGAGGTGGGTGTCGATCTCTTTTGCCAAGTAAGAAGTGATAGGATGAGAGCAAATGGGCTGAAGTAGTGCCAGGGGAGATTTAGATGAGATATTAGGAAACATTTCTTCATGGAGAGAGTGGTCAGGCATTGGAACAGGCTGCCCATGGAAGTGGTGCAATCACAGTCCCTGGAAGTATTCAAAAAATGTGTGGATGTGGTACTTAGGGACATGGTTTAGAGGTGGACCTGGCAGTTGGCTTAATGGTTGGACTTGAGGATCTCGGAGGTCCTTTCCAACCATAATGCTTCTATGATTCTAGGGGTCTTTTCGAACCTAAATAAATCTATGCTTCTAAGTGCGTTCTGCTAAGGGAAGCTGGCGTCAGAGACATGGGTAGAAGTGCATTAGCGTGTCCAAGCCTTTGTTTGAGTAAGTGATGGGCTTGTGTCACGGGCTTGATGTCCCCATGCGCCTCTCTGTGTTGTTGTTGTTGTTGCTGGGACCATAGTTCCTAAGAGAGGTCCGGTAGCCCCTTTCCACCCATCCCAGTGGCCTGCTGAGCCCTGGCTTGGTGTGGAGTGAGGTTGGAAGAGCGTTGGGAGAAGAAAGGAAGATGAGGCATGTGAGGCTGGGATGCAGGAGCTGTTTATTGAGAGAAAAAAGAGTGTAAAGGCAGGAGCAGCAAGTGGAAGGGAGCCGGTCTGAGGTGCAAGTAGGGCGACCATGAGCTGAGGTCCTTTGCTTGCAGTAGATTTTGCCAGAGCACCGAGATCTTCCTTCCCTACAGTGGGAGCAGCCCAGCGGAGGTCCCTGCTGGTCTTGGCTTGTCAGAGAGCGATTGCAGTGGAGAGTAGTGGGCATCGCAGAAGGGGCGATGCAAGGAAGGAAGAGGGAGAAGAGGAGGAGGTACATGGGCCATGTTTGCAGGCAGCCCAGGCTGGCCCCTTCGCTGCTTCCTTGCTTGGTGCCTTGAGAGGAGGAGCCGTGGACGGCAGGTGCATGTGCCAGCAAGTGCCCAAAGGTGCGTCCTCAATCCATGCGGTGGCTTCCAGGGTGTGGGTGGTTGTTGTCAGGGGTGGTGGTGAGGGCCCTTAGCAGGGGTAGCAGCCCCTTGCACCGCCGAAGCAGCCCAGGCCTCCGAGGCCATAGCCGTAGCCGTAGCCGAGGCCAAAGCCGCCGGAGACGGGCACTCCCTGGGAGCTGAGGACATTGCCCACGGCAGCGGATGCGGAGGATCCGACGGCGGTGTTCTGGGGGAAGGAGCTGAGGATGGGTCCTGGCAGGGTGACCACAACGGTGGAAGGCTGGATGACGACGCGGGAGTCCTCACACTGCCTGACACAGGGCTCGTTGCAGCTGTTAGCCAGCGGGGTGGGTCCGCAGGGGCGGCAGCTGTCGTAGCAGGCCATGTGTGTGGTGTGGAGGGGCCCTGGAAGAGAGGGTGTTGAGAAAGCGTAGGGGCGTGGGGGTGCGAGGGGCGGTGTTGCAGGAGGGCGAGGGAGCGGGGAGGCGTGGTGTGGGTCTGTGGGGAGCGTGGCGGTGGGGAGGTGTGAGCGGTGCTGAGGCTGTGGTGAGAGCGTGGTGGAAGAGAGGGGCCAGGTGGGTGAGGAGAAGGAGGGGAAGGGGGTTGAGGCTCACCTTGTTGAGCGCGGAGGAGAAGGCGTGAGGAGAAGTGTGTGAGGGAGAGAGGTGCTGGGCCGGCTTTTATGGTGGTGTGCGAGGGGCGGGACAGGCTTTGCGCATGCCAGCATTTTGCAGCAAGCAGCTGTTGCATGCCACAGCCATGTAAGTAATGAGGTGGGGTGTGTTTTCCTTCCCACAACGCTCCCTTTTCCTGTCCTCCTCTTGAGGCCGTGTCCCTCTGACCCTGGCGGCAGCTTTGAGGTGTGAGTATTAGAGGCCAAAGGCTTGGTGTTGATGGTGCGTGTCAGGATGGGCAGAGGACACGACCAAAGGGTAGGAGAGGTGGGGTGTCGTCAGTGAGGTCATCCCGTGGCACTGGTGTGGTGTGGTTTGTGGGTGCGTTGTGAAGAGGGGGCCCCATGGCAGGCAAGTCAAGAAAGCATTAAAGGTCTCTGCTTTGTCTATGTCCCTGTTTGTGCGGTAACCACGCTCATCAAGGAATGGGCCAATGTTATTTCTGGCCTGCCTTTTGCTATTTATATAGTTAAAGAAGCCCTTGTTATTGTCCTTCACAGTACTGGCCAGCTTCAGCTCTAGCTGAGCTTTGGCCACACCTATTTCCTCCCTACAGTGGCAAACAGCACCTCTGTAGTCCTCCCATGTCGCCTGACCTTGCTTCTACTGGTCGTCCATTTTCTTTTTCCTCTTAGTTCTAGCATAAGATCCCTACTGAGCCAAGCCGGCCTTCTGCCTCGCCTGCTTGACTTCCGACGATATTGGAATTGCCTGCTCCTGTGCTCTTTGGAGGTGGTACTTAAAAAGTGACCAGCACTGATGGAGCCCAGCACCTTCAAATCTTTTTCCCAGGGAACCTTACTAAGTAGTTCCCTGAGGAGCCTGAGGTCAGCTCTCCTCACATCCAGAGCTGAGGTCCTGCTGGCAGTTTTCCTCCTGTTACCATCGATTTCAAACTTGAGTGCTTCGTGGTCGCTGTGGCCAAGGCAGCCACCAATTGCCACTTCACCCACGAGACCCTCTCTGTTAGTAAGCAGCAAGTCGAGGAAGGCACCTTTCCTGGTCGCTTCTCTTAGTACTTGTACCAAGTACTTGTATCATCCAGATGGTTTAGGAGTCTTCTGGACCTGCTTGTCCCAGCTGTGTGGTATTCCCAGCTGACATCTGGCAAGTGGAAGTCCCCCAGAAGGACAAGGGCAGATGACTTGGAAGCATCCCTTAGTTCCTTAAAGAATAACTCATCGGTGTCGTCATCCTGGCTGGGTGGCCTATAGTAGACACCCACGACGACATCCACTTTCTTTGTCTGTCCCTTAATCCTTACCCAGAGGCTCTCAGCTGTGCCATTGCCAACTGCTACCTCCATGCACTCCAGCCCCTCCACTACATACAATGCCACCCCGCCACCTCGCCTGCCCTGCCTGTCCCTCCTGAAGAGCCTGTAACCCTCCAGCATGGCACACCCATCCCAGGACTCCTCCTACCAGGTTTTGCTTCTGCCTGTGACGTCGTATCTCTGGGACTGGGCCAAGGCAGCTACCTCGTCTTGCTTCTTCCCCAGGCTGTGTGCATTTGTGTAAAAACACTTCAAGTGTGGTTCATTGTGCCCATTGCCTCGTGGAGCAGCCTGAGGAATCTCCCTAGCACGCAGCTCCTCAAACTTTGGTGTGCAATCCCATTGCTCATCGCTGACTAGGCAGGTATTGTCCCTTTCCCCCTTCCAATCTAGGTTAGAGCTCCTGGCGAAAAACCCTGTTCCCTTTCTGAGAAAGATGAATCCCATCCCATACCCGGGAGGTATCTAAAAGACGTGTAGATGTGGTGCTTAGGGACATGGTTTAGAGGTGGACCTGGCAATGTTTAATCGTTGAACTCAATAATGTTAAGGGTCTTTTCCAACCTAAATAAATCTATGCTTCTAAGTGCGTGGTGCCAAGGGAAGCTGGCGTCAGAGACATGGGTAGAAGTGCATTAGCGTGTCCAAGCCTTTGAGTAAGTGATGGGCTTGTGTCATGGGCTTGATGTCCCCATGTGCCGCTCTGTGTTGTTGTTGCTGCCGAGGCCGTAGTTCCTAAGAGAGGTCCAGTAGCCCTTTTCCATCCATCCCAGTGGCCTGTTGAGCCCTGGCTTGGTGCGGAGTGAAGTTGGAAGAGCATTGGGAGAAAAAGGAAGATGAGGCATGTGAGGCTGGGATGCAGGAGCTGTTTATTGAGAGAAAAAAAGAGTGTAAAGGCAGGAGCAGCAAGTGGAGGGGAGCCGGTCTGAGGTGCAAGTAGGGCGACCATCAGCCAAGGTCCTTTGCTTGCAGTAGATTTTGCCAGAGCACCGAGATCTTCCTTCCCTACAGTGGGAGCAGCCCAGCGGAGGTCCCTGCTGGTCTTGGCTTGTCAGAGAGTGATTGCAGTGGAGAGTAGTGGGCATCGCAGAAGGGGCGATGCAAGGAAGGAAGAGGGAGAAGAGGAGGAGGTACACGGGCCATGTTTGCAGGCAGCCCAGGCTGGCCCCTTCCCTGCTTCCTTGCCTGGTGCCTTGAGAGGAGGAGCCGTGGACGGCAGGTGCACGTGCCAGCAATGGCCTGGAGGTGCGTCCTCAATCCATGCGGTGGCTTCCAGGGTGTGGGTGGTTGTTGTCAGGGGTGGTGGTGAGGGCCCTTAGCAGGGGTAGCAGCCTCTTCTGCCACCGAAGCAGCCCAGGCCTCCGAGGCCATAGCCATAGCCGTAGCCGAGGCCAAAGCCGCCGGAGACGGGCACTCCCTGGGAGCTGAGGACGTTGCCCACGGCAGCGGATGCGGAGGATCCGACGGCGGTGTTCTGGGGGAAGGAGCTGAGGATGGGACCTGGCAGGGTGACGACGACGGTGGAAGGCTGGATGACGACGCGGGAGTCCTCGCACTGCCTGACACAGGGCTCGTTGCAGCTGTTAGCCAGCGGGGTGGGTCCGCAGGGGCGGCAGCTGTCGTAGCAGGCCATGTGTGTGGTGTGGAGGGGCCCTGGAAGAGAGGGTGTTGAGAAAGCGTAGGGGCGTGGGGGTGCGAGGGGCGGTGTTGCAGGAGGGCGAGGGAGCGGGGAGGCGTGGTGTGGGGCTGTGGGGAGCGTGGCGGTGGGGAGGTGTGAGCGGTGCTGAGGCTGTGGTGAGAGCGTGGTGGAAGAGAGGGGCCAGGTGGGTGAGGAGAAGGAGGGGAAGGGGGTTGAGGCTCACCTTGTTGAGCGCGGAGGAGAAGGCGTGAGGAGAAGTGTGTGAGGGAGAGAGGTGCTGGGCCGGCTTTTATGGTGGTGTGCGAGGGGCGGGACAGGCTTTGCGCATGCCAGCATTTTGCAGCAAGCAGCTGTTGCATGCCACAGCCATGTAAGTAATGAGGTGGGGTGTGTTTTCCTTCCCGCAACGCTCCCTTTTCCTGTCCTCCTCTTGAGGCCGTGTCCCTCTGACCCTGGCGGCAGCTTTGAGGTGTGAGTATTAGAGGCCAAAGGCTTGGTGTTGATGGTGCGTGTCAGGACAGGCAGAGGACACGACCAAAGGGTAGGAGAGGTGGGGTGTCGTCAGTGAGGTCATCCCGTGGCACTGGTGTGGTTTGTGGGTGCGTTGTGAAGAGGGGGCCCCATGGCAGGCAAGTCAAGAAAGCATTAAAGGTCTCTGCTTTGTCTATGTCCCTGTTTGTGCGGTAACCACGCTCATCAAGGAATGGGCCAATGTTATTTCTGGCCTGCCTTTTGCTATTTATATAGTTAAAGAAGCCCTTTTTATTGTCCTTCACAGTACTGGCCAGCTTCAGCTCTAGCTGAGCTTTGGCCACACCTATTTCCTCCCTACAGTGGCAAACAGCACCTCTGTAGTCCTCCCATGTCGCCTGACCTTGCTTCTACTGGTCGTCCATTTTCTTTTTCCTCTTAGTTCTAGCATAAGATCCCTACTCAGCCAAGCCGGCCTTCTGCCTCGCCTGCTTGACTTCCGACGATATTGGAAGTGCCTGCTCCTGTGCTCTTTGGAGGTGGTACTTAAAAAGTGACCAGCACTGATGGAGCCCAGCACCTTCAAATCTTTTTCCCAGGGGACCTTACTAAGTAGTTCCCCGAGTAGCCTGAGGTCAGCTCTCCTCACATCCAGAGCTGAGGTCCTGCTGGCAGTTTTCCTCCTGTTACCATCGATTTCAAACTTGAGTGCTTCGTGGTCGCTGTGGCCAAGGCAGCCACCAATTGCCACTTCACCCACGAGACCCTCTCTGTTAGTAAGCAGCAAGTCGAGGAAGGCACCTTTCCTGGTCGCTTCTCTTAGTACTTGTACCAAGTACTTGTATCATCCAGATGGTTTAGGAATCTTCTGGACCTGCTTGTCCCAGCTGTGTGGTATTCCCAGCTGACATCTGGCAAGTGGAAGTCCCCCAGAAGGACAAGGGCAGATGACTTGGAAGCATCCCTTAGTTCCTTAAAGAATAACTCATCGGTGTCGTCATCCTGGCTGGGTGGCCTATAGTAGACTCCCACGACGACATCCACTTTCTTTGTCTGTCCCTTAATCCTTACCCAGAGGCTCTCAGCTGTGCCATCGCCAACTGCTACCTCCATGCACTCCAGCCCCTCCACTACATACAATGCCACCCCGCCACCTCGCCTGCCCTGCCTGTCCCTCCTGAAGAGCCTGTAACCCTCCAGCATGGCACACCAGTCCCAGGACTCCTCCCACCAGGTTTTGCTTCTGCCTGTGACGTCGTATCTCTGGGACTGGGCCAAGGCAGCTACCTCGTCTTGCTTCTCCCTCAGGCTGCGTGCATTTGTGTAAAAACACTTCAAGAGTGGTTCATTGTGCCCGTTGCCTCGTGGAGCAGCCTGAGGAATCTCCCTAGCACGCAGCTCCTCAAACTTTGGTGTGCAATCCCATTGCTCATCGCTGACTAGGCAGGTATTGTCCCTTTCCCCCTTCCAATCTAGGTTAGAGCTCGATCAATCAGCCCTGCTAGCTCCTGGGGAAAAACTCTGTTCCCTTTCTGAGAAAGGTGAATCCCATTGGATGTCAGTAGACCTGGGGATGAAAAGAGCATCCCATGATGGAAGAATCCAAAGTTCTGCCATGGCTCCTCTTCTCAAGGCATAAAGCAAGAGAGAGCTGGGAGTGTTTAGCCAGGAGACCACAATGCGCAGCAGGGCTGTCGTAAATGTGTATAAATCCCTGATGGCAGGGAGTGAAGTTGAGGGAGCCTGGTTCTTCTGAGTAGTGCTTCCTACCAGGACAAGAGGCCATGGGCACAAGTGAAAAGAGATGGAATTGCATGGGCAAGGAAGGCCAGGCTTTTTCAGTGTGAGGGTGGTGAAAGGGCAGAAGAGGTGGTGGAGTCTCCGTGCTGGGAGATCCTGAAACCCCGAGTGGCCATGGTCCCGGACAACCTGCTCTAGGTGGCCCTGCTTGAGTAGGGGGGTTGAAGCACCCGCTCTCCAGATGTTCCTGCCTAACTAAATGCCTCTGTGATTCTCTTTCCTGGCAGTACCGGAGAGTCATGGTGGGGAAGAGAGTTAGTCAAGTGTGTGCTGGCACAGGGAGACTTCATCAAAGGCGTGTGGATGGGAATGTTGTCATGTCAAAGCCTTTGTTTGATCTAGAGATGGGCTTGTGCCATGTTCTGGAAGCCCCACAAAAACCCAGTCTGTGTGGCTAGTGGTAGTGGTGGTGACCTCTTCCTAGAGACGTCTTATTACCCTCTTCCACCCACCCTGACGGCAAGTTGAGGCATGGCTTTGTGCCAGGTGAAGTTGGAAGAGCCTTGGGAGAAGACTGGAAGAGGAGGCGTCTGAGGCTGGGATGCAGGAGAATTTTATTGAGAGAAAAACAGAGTGAAAAGGCAGGAGCAGCAAGTGGAAGGGAGCCGGTGTGAGGGCGAGCATCAGCCAAAGACCCTTGCATGCACGAGATTTTGCAAGCGCACCGAGGTCTTGCTGCCCTGCGGTGGGAGCGGCACACTGGAGGTCCCGCGTGGTCTTTGGCTTGTGAGAAGGTACTTGCTTTATGCCTTGAGAAGAGGAGCCATGGACGGCAGGTGCACGTGCCAGCAATGGCTGGGAGGTGTGTCCTCAATCCATGCGGTGGCTTCCAGGGTGTGGGTGGTTGTTGTCAGGGGTGGTGTTGAGGGCCCTTAGCAGGGGTAGCAGCCTCTTGCGCCGCCAAAGCAGCCCAGGCCTCCGAGGCCATAGCCATAGCCGTAGCCGAGGCCAAAGCCGCCGGAGACGGGCACTCCCTGGGAGCTGAGGACGTTGCCCACGGCAGCGGATGCGGAGGATCCGACGGCGGTGTTCTGGGGGAAGGAGCTGAGGATGGGTCCTGGCAGGGTGACGACGACGGTGGAAGGCTGGATGACGACGCGGGAGTCCTCGCACTGCCTGACACAGGGCTCGTTGCAGCTGTTAGCCAGCGGGGTGGGTCCGCAGGGGCGGCAGAGGTCGTTGCAGGCCATGTGTGTGGTGTGGAGGGGCCCTGGAAGAGAGGGTATTGAGAAAGCGGAGGGGCGTGGGGGTGCGAGGGTTGGTGTTGCAGGAGGGCGAGGGAGCGGGGAGGCGTGGTGTGGGGCTGTGGGGAGCGTGGCGGTGGGGAGGTGTGAGCGGTGCTGAGGCTGTGGTGAGAGCGTGGTGGAAGAGAGGGGCCAGGTGGGTGAGGAGAAGGAGGGGAAGGGGGTTGAGGCTCACCTTGTTGAGCGCGGAGGAGAAGGCGTCAGGAGAAGTGTGTGAGGGAGAGAGGTGCTGGGCCGGCTTTTATGGTGGTGTGCGAGGGGCGGGACAGGCTTTGCGCATGCCAGCATTTTGCAGCAAGCAGCTGTTGCATGCCACAGGCTGGCAAGTAATGAGGTGGGGTGTGTTTTCCTTCCCGCAACGCTCCCTTTTCCTGTCCTCCTCTTGAGGCCGTGTCCCTCTGACCCTGGCGGCAGCTTTGAGGTGTGAGTATTAGAGGCCAAAGGCTTGGTGTTGATGGTGCGTGTCAGGATGGGCAGAGAACACGACCAAAGCATAGGAGAGGTGGGGTGTCGTCAGTGAGGTCATCCCGTGGCACTGGTGTGGTGTGGTTTGTGGGTGCCTTGTGAAGAGGGGCCCCATTTCCCCGCAGCCCTGGCAGGCTGGTCTGGGCTTTGGAGGTGTGCCGGGTGCAAGGCACTGCCCTTTCCATTGTGGTTTTTCCGTTCCCACCTTGCTGCCAGGTCGCTAAGCCCGTTTTTAGGCCTGGCCTTTCCCTTTGGGTGTGCTCTGTGGGTGTCTGGTGCCCCTCTTGTTTGACTTTGTGGTTCTTGTGGAGGACAAACTGACTCTGAGGCAGGAACGTGCCTGTCCTGGTTTCAGCTGGGATAGAGTTAATTTTCTTCTTCATAGCTCATAGAGTGCTGTGTTTTGGATTTAGGATGAGAATAATGTTGATAACACACTGATGTTTTGGTTTTTGCTGAGTAGAGTTTATACTGGTGAAGGACTTTTCAGCTTCCCATGCTCTGCCAGGTGCACGGGGGACTGGGAGGGAGCAGAGCCAGGACAGCTGACCCAGACTGGCCTAAGGGCTATTCCATACCGTATGGCATCATGCTCAGTATATAAGGTGGGGGAAGAAGAAGGAAGGGGGGGACATTCGGCATGATGGCGTTTGGCTTCCCAAGTAACCGTTACGCGGGATGGAGCCCTGCTTTCCTGGAGATGGCTGAGCACCTGCCTACCGATGGGAAGTAGTGAATGAATTCCTTGCTTTGCTTTGCTTGTGCACGCGGCTCTTGCTTTCCCTATTAAACTTTCTTTATCTCAACCCATGAGTTTTCTCACTTTTACTCTTTCGATTCTCTCCCCCATCCCACCGGGGGGGAGTGAGCGAGCGGCTGCGTGGTGCTTAGTTGCTGACTGGGGTTAAACCACGACAGCACCTTTGCGGCAAAAGAGGCCAAGCGTCTCCACGGTGGCGTTGGGAAGAGCATTGCCAGCAGGTTGTGGGAGGTGATGTTGCTCTGTCTTCAGCGCTGGTGAGGCCCCGTGTGGAGTCCTGTGCCCAGCTGAGGGCTCCCCAGTGGAAGAAGGACATGGCCTTAGTGGAGTGAGTGCAGTGCAGGGCCCCCAAGACGCTGAGAGGACTGGAGCGTCCTTCCTATGAGGAGAAGCTAAGAGAGCTGGGAGGTTTTTTCAGGCAGGAGGCAAGGCCGTGCATGGAAGATGGCATCAATGTTTGTAAATCCCGGATGGGACGTTACGAGGCCAGGAGAGTCAGACTCTTCTCCTGGGTGGCCATGGCCAGGGCAAGGGTGGATGGAGAAAGCTGAGAAGACGTGCCATTTCCTTGGAAGAGAAGCAAGGCTTTTTCATCATGAGGGTGGTCAAGCAGCAGAACCAGTTGCACAGAGAGGTGTTGGAGTCTGCGTCCTTGAAGGTACTGAAAACCTGAGTGGCTGTGGTCGTGGACAGCCTGCTGGAGCTGAGCCTGCTTGAGCAGGTTGGGTTGAAGTAGCTGATCTCGAGCCGTTCCTTGTGCACTCACTGATTCTGTTTGGTGTGATTCTGCTTGCTGTGATGGGCAGAGAGTTGTGCTGCGGAAGAAAGTTGGTCAACGGGGAGCGGAAGAAAGCCCTCATAATGCAAGGGGAAATGGTTAGCGAGCTGCTACGCCACTTAGCCACACACAAGTCTATGGGAGCGAATGGGATCCACCCAAGAGTACCGAGGGAGCGGGCGGAAGGGCTCACCAAGCCACTTTCAATCATTTGTCCTCAGTCCTAGCTAAGCGGGGAGGTCCCTGTTGACTGGAGGTTAGCAAATGTGGTGCTCATCGTCAAGAAGGGCCGGAAAGAGGATGCAAGGAATGAGAGGCCTGTCAGTCTGACCTCGGTCCCAGGGAAGGTTCTGGAGCAGATCATTCTGAGTGCCTTCACTCGGCATGTACAGGACAAGCAGGTGATGAGGCCCAGTCAGCACGGGTTTACGAACGGCAGGTCCTGCTTGACTCTCCTGCACTTCAATGAGAAGATGACGTGCTTAGTAGCTGAGGGAGATGCTTTGGATGTTTTTTACCTGGACTTTAGTAAAGCCTTTGACACCGTTTCCCCCAGCATTCTCCTGGAGAAACTGGCTGCTCGTGGCTTGGACGGGCGTACTCTTTGCTGGGTAAAAATGTGGCTGGATGGCTGGGCCCAAAGAGCTGTGGTGAATGGAGTTAAATGCAGCTGGTGGGCGGTGACAAGTGGTGTTGTCCAGGGCTCGGTGTTGAGGCCAGGTCTGTTTATTATCTTTATTAATGATCTGGACGAGGGCATCAAGTGCACCCTCAGTAAGTTTGCAGGTGACGCCAAGCTGGGCGGGAGTGTTGATCTGCTGGAGGGAAGAAAGGGTCTACAGAGGGATCTGGAGAGGCTGGATGAATGGGCTGAGTCCAATTCTATGAGATTTAACAAGGCTGAGTGCTGGGTCCTGCACTTGGGTCACAACAACCCCAAGCAACGCTGCAGGCTTGGGGAAGAGTGGCTGGAGAGCTGCCTGGCAGAAAAGGACCTGGGGGTGTTGGTTGATACCTGGCTGCTTATGAGCCGGCAGTGTGCCCAGGTGGCCAAGAAGGCCAATAGCATCGTGGCTTGTATGAGAAATAGTGTGGCCAGTAGGACTAGGGAAGTGATCATTCCCCTCTACTCGGCACTGATGAGGCTGCACATCGAATACCGTGTTCAGTGTTGGGCCCCTGACTGCAAGAAAACACTGAGGTGCTGGAGTGTGTGCAAAGAAGAGCAAGGAAGCTGGTGAAGGGTCTGGAGCACAAGTCCTGTGAGGAGTGGCAGAGGGAACTGGGATGGTTTAGTCTGGAGAAGAGGACGCTGAGGGAAGAGGAGGCTGAGGGAAGACCTTATGGCTCTCTACAAGTAGCTGAAAGGAGGCTGTAGCGAGGTGGGTGTCCGTCTCTTTTGCCAAGTAACAAGTGATAGGAGAAGAGGAAATAGGCTCAAGTTGCACCAGGGGAGGTTGAGATTGGACAATAGGGACAATTTCTTCAGGGAAAGGGTTATCAAGCACTAGAAGAGGCTGCCCAGGGAAGTGGTTGAGTCCCCATCCCGGGAGGTATCTAAAAGACGTGTAGATGTGGTGCTTAGGGACATGGTTTAGAGGTGGACGTGGCAGTGTTAGGCTAACAGTTGCACTTGATAATGTTAAGGGTCTTTTCCAACCTAAATAAATCTGTGCTTCTAAGTGCGTGGTGCCAAGGGAAGCTGGCATCAGAGACATGGGTAGAAGTGCATTAGCGTGTCCAAGCCTTTGTTGGAGTAAGTGATGGGCTTGTGTCACGGGCTTGATGTCCCCATGTGCCGCTCTGTGTTGTTGTTGTTGTTGCTGCTGAGGCCATAGTTCCTAAGAGAGGTCTGGTAGCCCCTTTCCACCCATCGCAATGGCCTGTTGAGCCCTGGCTTGGTGCCGGGTGAAGTTGGAAGAGCGTTGGGAGCAGAAAGGAAGAGGAGGCATGTGAGGCTGGGATGCAGGAGCTGTTTATTGAGAGGAAAAAAGAGTGTAAAGGCAGGAGCAGCAAGTGGAAGGGAGCTGATGTGAGGTGCAAGTAGGGTGACCATCAGCCGAGGTCCTTTGCTTGCAGTAGATTTTGCCAGAGCACCGAGATCTTCCTTCCCTACAGTGGGAGCAGCCCAGCGGAGGTCCCTGCTGGTCTTGGCTTGTCAGAGAGCGATTGCAGTGGAGAGTAGTGGGCATCGCAGAAGGGGCGATGCAAGGAAGGAAGAGGGAGAAGAGGAGGAGGTACATGGGCCATGTTTGCAGGCAGCCCAGGCTGGCCCCTTCCCTGCTTCCTTGCTTGGTGCCTTGAGAGGAGGAGCCGTGGACGGCAGGTGCATGTGCCAGCAAGTGCCCAAAGCTGCGTCCTCAATCCATGCCGTGGCTTCCAGGGTGTGGGTGGTTGTTGTCAGGGGTGGTGGTGAGGGCCCTTAGCAGGGGTAGCAGCCTCTTCTGCCACCGAAGCAGCCCAGGCCTCCAAAGCCATAGCCATTGCCGTAGCCGAGGCCAAAGCCGCCGGAGACGGGCACTCCCTGGGAGCTGAGGACGTTGCCCACGGCAGCGGATGCGGAGGATCCAACGGCGGTGTTCTGGGGGAAGGAGCTGAGGATGGGTCCTGGCAGGGTGACCAGCACGGCGGGAGGCTGGATGACGACGCGGGAGTCCTCGCACTGCCTGACACAGGGCTCGTTGCAGCTGTTAGCCAGCGGGGTGGGTCCGCAGGGGCGGCAGAGGTCGTTGCAGGCCATGTGTGTGGTGTGGAGGGGCCCTGGAAGAGAGGGTGTTGAGAAAGCGGAGGGGCGTGGGGGTGCGAGGGGCGGTGTTGCAGGAGGGCGAGGGAGCGGGGAGGCGTGGTGTGGGGCTGTGGGGAGCGTGGCGGTGGGGAGGTGTGAGCGGTGCTGAGGCTGTGGTGAGAGCGTGGTGGAAGAGAGGGGCCAGGTGGGTGAGGAGAAGGAGGGGAAGGGGGTTGAGGCTCACCTTGTTGAGCGTGGAGGAGAAGGCGTGAGGAGAAGTGTGTGAGGGAGAGAGGTGCTGGGCCGGCTTTTATGGTGGTGTGCGAGGGGCGGGACAGGCTTTGCGCATGCCAGCATTTTGCAGCAAGCAGCTGTTGCATGCCACAGGCTGGCAAGTAATGAGGTGGGGTGTGTTTTCCTTCCCGCAACGCTCCCTTTTCCTGTCCTCCTCTTGAGGCCGTGTCCCTCTGACCCTGGCGGCAGCTTTGAGGTGTGAGTATTAGAGGCCAAAGGCTTGGTGTTGATGGTGCGTGTCAGGACGGGCAGAGGACACGACCAAAGGGTAGGAGAGGTGGGGTGTTGTCAGTGAGGTCATCCCATGGCACTGGTGTGGTGTGGTTTGTGGGGCATTGTGAAGAGTGGGTCCCATTTCCTCGCAGCCCTGGCAGGCTGGTCTGAGCCTTGGATGTGTGCCGGGCGTGAGGGGCTGCCCCTTCCATTGCATTGGGTCAGTCCTTGCCTTGCTGCCAGGTCGCTAAGCCCGTTTTTAGGCCTGGCCTTTCGCGTTGGGTGTGCTCTGTGGGTGTCTTGGTGCTCCTCTTGCTTGTAAGGTTGTAGGTGGGAGAAAGGAGGCTGCGTGTTTGGGCTTGTGCCCCCTTGGTGCCATCCCTGGGGCTGGCAGTGCATGCAGGTAGAGGAGGGCTGCTTGTGAGAGCAGGGTGTTGTCCTGGTAGCCCTGGCTCAGGGTTTGCAAGCCCTGTGATGTGGGGAGCTCTGCCAGGCTCCCCAAAGGCTTGTGTTGGCCCCTCCGTAGTGCTCCCCTTAGCTGTGGCCGGCATGTTTGCAGCCTGGGCTCTGGCGTGAGTCAATGCCTGGGCTGTGGCGTGATGTGTCCAAAGAAGAGCAAGGCAGCTGGTGAAGGATCCAGAGAAGAAGACTTCTGAGGAGCAGTTGAGGGAACTAGGGGTGTTTGCAGAAAAAGAAGGCTGAGGGGGGACCTTGTCGCTCTCTACAATCACCTGAAAGGAGGATGTAAGGAGGTGGGTGTCAGTCTCTCATCCCCAGTAACAAGTGATAGAAGAGGAAACGGCCTCAAGATGTGCCAGGGGAGGTTTAGGTTGGGTATTAGGAACACTTTCTTCATGAGAAGTGTTATCAAGCACTGGAAGAGGCTGCCCAGGGAAGTGGTTGAGTCCCCATCCCAGGAGGTATCTAAAAGACGTGTAGATGTGGCGCTTAGGGACCTGGTTTAGCGGTGGACTTGGCAGTGTTAGTTTCACGGTTGGACTCGATCCTGTTAAGGGTCTTTTCCAAGCCACATGACTCTCTGATTGTATATGGGGCAGCCTGCAAGGGCAGGTGAGTTCCTGGAGAGCCCGTGAGTGTGTTGAGAGGCAGAGGGGGAGTGAGGTGTCAGGCAGGGGAGGTGGTGAGCCAGGGCCTTTGGGGTGTTGTGTTGGGGTGAGTGCCAAGGGGTGAGGCCATTTCTGGGCACAGTGTGTGACGGGATGAAAGAGGATTTGGAGGTTGTGGAGGGGAGTTGGAGGTGAGCATGGAGCACGTGGCTGCAGAGTGGGGGCCCTGGTGGTGGTGGCTGCATGCTGAAGGGTTGATGAATGGCAAGGGCTGCCCCAAGGGAGCCGAGGTGAGTGTTTTGCAGGCTGTTTGTCAGGCGAGCAGTGGTTGTTGCTGAGGAAGATGGAACGAGGTAATAAGGAGTGCTGTGTGACTGGATGTATGCAAGTCCATGAGGCCTGACAGAATGTATCCACGAATGCTGATGGAGCTGTGTGATGTTCTTGGGAGGCCACTCTCCATTAGCTTGGAAAGGTCATGGTGTGTGGGGGCAGTTCCTGAAGCCTGGAAGAAAGCTCATACCCCTCATATCTTGAAGAAGATCAAGAGGGAGGGTCTGGGAAAGTAGAGGCTCTTGATCGTGACCTCGTTCCTGTTCTCACCGTCTGTTTGCATCTGTCACATTCACAGGACAATGTCGTTTGTGATTTTAGCTGTATTTCTTGAGCTCATTAAGAAATACAGTAAACAAACTCAGCAAACTGGGGCTCCAACCCCTTTTGCCCAGGCTAGTTGATGACGTCAATTCACTTATTCAAGTTATTCAGTTTCATAACTTATAACCCGTAACTCTTAACATCGTTTTCCTGTGAGCAAAAAAATATAATTACCTAGCCGATGGTAAGAGTGCCCCTCCTTCCTCCTCCATCACGGTGCAGGCGTTCCTTGTGTCACGGCGGGAAGCATGAATGCCTCAGCAGTGCAGCTGCTGTTGGATCTGCTTGAAAAGCTTTTTGGGGAAGCTGCTGTTTTGTACCTTCCAGATTGGAGGTTTGCTCTCTACCATTTCCATAAGTTAGTGGACTCTGACTAAACTGCCAGACAAAAGACAATGGCTGCAGGAGACAGCAATGTGCAGGTGCTAATGGCTGCATAACGGCCCTTTCGATCTTGCTGGCCACTTGTCCTGCCTAAGTGGTGCTCATGCGTGTACCTGCTCATCTCGCAGTTGGACAACTTGTCCAGAAGGCTGCTGTGAGGGACAGGATCAAAAGCCTTATGAAAATCCAGAAAAACTACATCCACGGCCTTCCCTTCATGCACGAGGCGGGTGCCTTTATCGTCAAAGGATATTACATGAGGCAGGCAGGACTTTCCCTTAGTGAACCCATGGTGTCCGTGCCTGGTGATTGCCTTGTCCTTTAAATTCCTTTCAACAGCACCCAGTAGGATCTTCTCCATAATTTTTCCGGGTACTGAGGCCAGACTAACAGCTCTGCAGTTTCTTGGGTCTTCCCTCATGCCCTCTTTATAAATTGGAATGAGGTTGGCTGCCTTCCCGTCCGCGAGGACCTCCCCAGACCCGCAAGAGCTGCCCACATTCAGCGAAGGTGAGTGTCTTGAGGGTTGTTCACTGTGCGAGCAGTGCTTGTTTGTGAGGAAGAGGAGGTGAGGGAGGAAGGGTACCTGTGCTTCTGTGTTGGTGGGTGCTGGAGTGCCTGGCCGGCAAGAGGCACGCTGGGCGGTGCTGGAGGTGCCAGTGGACTCACGGCTGCCCCCCAGAAAGATGGGTTTGTGGAACTGGATGTACATATGTCCATGGGGAAAGATGGTTTGAACCCACGAATGCTGAGGGAGCTACCTGATTTCCTTGCACCAGACATAGAGGAATCTCATGGAGTTGAGGAAGAGGAGATGCAAAGCCCTGTTTCTGGGGAGAAGGTCCCGTGTTGGGTGCTGTGTGCAGTTCTAGGCTCCCCAGACGGAGAATGACATGGACATAGTTGTAAATCTAAATGTGTATAAATCCCTGATGTCAGGGAATGAAGTTGAGGGAGCCTGGTTCTTCTGAGTAGTGCTTCCTACCAGGACAAGAGGCCATGGGCACAAGTGAAAAGAGATGGAATTGCATGGGCAAGGAAGGCCAGGCTTTTTCAGTGTGAGGGTGGTCAAAGAGTTTTCCTTCCCGCAACACTCCCTTTTCCTGTCCTCCTCTTGAGGCCGTGTCCCTCTGACCCTGGCGGCAGCTTTGAAGTGAGAGTAGGTATTTGGGAGGATTTGCATGGAAGGTGCATGTCATGGCTTTCGGCAGATGCAGCCAAAGCATAGGAGAGGTGGGGTGTCGTCAGTGAGGTCATCCCATGGCACTGGTGTGGTGTGGTTTGTGGGTGCATTGTGAAGAGGGGTCCTCATTTCCTGGTGGCCTTAATGAGCTGGTCTGGGCCTTGGAGGTGTGCTGGGTGTGAGGCACTGCCCCTTCCATCTTGTTGGGTCAGTCCTTGCCTTGCTGCCAGGTCGCTAAGCGTGTCTATAGGCCTGGCCTTTCGCGTTGGGTGTGCTCTGTGGGTGTCTTGGTGCCCCTCTTGCTTGTAAGGTTGTAGGTGGGAGAAAGGAGGCTGCGTGTTTGGGCTTGTGCCCCCTTGGTGCCCTCCCTGGGGCTGGCAGTGCATGCAGGCAGAGGAGGGCTGCTTGTGAGAGCAGGCTGTTGTCCCAGTAGCCCTGGCTCAGGGTTTGCAAGCCCTGTGATGTGGGTAGCTCTGCCACGCTCCCCAAAGGCTTGTGTTGGCCCCTCCGTAGCGCTCCCCTTTTTGACTGTGGTGTGACACATCCAAAGAAGAGCAAGGAAGCTGGTGAAGGATCTAAAGAAAAAGACTTATGCGGAGAGTTCATCTTATGAGATCTCTGCTGGAAATACAGCACAGCAGAGAGGAAAGAGTGTAGGAGGTTCCTGGAGTGCGTGGAAGATAACTTCCTGACGCAGCTGGTAAGCGAGCCAACCAGGGGAGGTGCCCCGCTGGACCTGCTCTTTACGAACAGAGAAGGCCTGGTGGTGCTCGGAGGCTGTCTTGGGCACAGCGACCATGAAATGACAGAGTTTTCAGTTCTTGGAGAAGTAAGGAGGGGGGTCATCAAAACCACTACCCTGGACTTCAGAAAGGCAGACTTTGGTCTGTTGAGGAGTCTGGTTGAGAGAGTGCCTTGGGAGGCAGTCCTGAAGGCAAAGGAGTCCAGGAAGGCTGGAGGTTTTTCAAGAAGGAAGCCTTAAATGGGCAGGAGCAGGCCGTCCCCATGTGCCAAAAGACGAGCAGGAGGGGAAGAAGCCCGGCGTGGCTGAACAGAGAGCTTTGTCTGGAACTCAGGAAAAAAAGGAGAGCCTAGCACCTTTGGAAGCAGGGTCAGGCAACTCAGGAGGACTCCAAGGATGTTGTGAGGTTATGCAGGGAGAAAATTAGAAAGGCAAAAGCCCAGCTAGAACTTAAACTGGCCCCTGCAGTTAAGGATAACAAGAAATGTTTTTAGAAATCTATCAGCGACAAACGGAGGGCCATGGAGAATCTCCATCCTTTGTTGGATGCGGAGGGAAACATTGCCACAAAGGATGAGGAGAAGGCTGAGGTACTTAATGCCGCCTTTGCCTCAGTCCTTAAGAGTCAGACTGGTCATCCTCAGGGTATTCATGCCCCTGAGCTGGGAGATGGAGATGGGAAGCAGAATGAAGCCCCAGTAATGAAAGAGATAACAGTTAGTGACCTGCTCCTCCACCTGGATGCCCACAAGTCTATGGGGCCAGCTTGTCAACCTGGATGTTAGTAAGGCCTTTGACACTGTCTCCCACAGCATTCTCCTGCAGAAGCTGGCTGCTTATGGCTTGGGTAAGTGCACTCTCTGCTGGGTAAAAAAACTGGCTGAATGGCTGAGGCCAGAGAGTGGTGGTGAATGGAGTGAAATGCAGTTGGTGACTGGTCACGAGTGGTGTTCCCCAGGGCTCAGTGCTGGGGCCGGTCCTGATTAATATCTTTATTAATGATCTTGATGAGGGGATTGAGTGCACCCTCAGTAAGTTTGCAGATGACACCATGTTGGGCGGAAGTGTTGATGTGCCTGATGGTAGGAAGGGGGATCTGGCCAGGCTGGGTCGATGGGCTGAGCCCAACTGTATGAGGTTCAACAAGGCTCAGTGTCAGGTCCTGCACTTGGGTCACAACAACCCCATGCAACGCTGCAGGCGTGGGGAGGAGTGGCTGGAGAGCTGCCTGAAGGAAAAGGACCTGAGGGTGTTGGTTGACAGCCGGCTGAACATGAGCCAGCAGTGTGCTCAGGTGGCCCAGAAGGCCAATGGCATCCTGGCTTGTATCAGGAATAGTGTGGCCAGCAGGACCAGGGAGGTGATGGTGCCCCTGTGCTGGGCACTGGTGAGGCCGCACCTCGAGTACTGTGTTCAGTGTTGAGCCTCTCACTACAAGAAGGACATGGAGGTGCTGGAGGGTGTCCAAAGAAGGGCAACGAAGCTGGTGAAGAGTCTGGAGAAGATGTCTTGTGAGGAGCAACTGAGGGAGCTGGGGTTGTTTAGTTTGGAGAAGAGAAGGCTGAGTGGAGGCTGTAGCGAGGTGGGTGTCAATCTCTTTTGCCAAGTAAGAAGTGATACAATGAAAGGAAATGGGCTGAAGTTGTGCCAGGGGAGATTTAGATGAGATATTAGGAAACATTTCTTCATGGATAGAGTGGTTTGGCATTGGAACAGGCTGCCCATGGAAGTGGTGCAATCACAGTCCCTGGAAGTATTCAAAAAACGTGTGGATGTGGTACTTAGGGACATGGTTTAGAGGTGGCCCTGGCAGTTGGCTTAATGGTTGGACTCGAGGATCTCGGAGGTCCTTTCCAACCTTAATGATTCTATGATTCTAGGGGTCTTTTCGAACCTAAATAAATCTATGCTTCTAAGTGCATGCTGCCAAGTAAGTGATGGGCTTGATGTCCCCATGTGTCGGTCCGTGTTGTTGTTGTTGCTGGGACCATAGTTCCTAAGAGAGTTCCGGTAGCCCCTTTCCACCCATCGCAATGGCCTGTTGAGCCCTGGCTTGGTGTGGAGTGAGGTTGGAAGAGCGTTGGGAGAAGAAAGGAAGAGGAGGCATGTGAGGCTGGGATGCAGGAGCTGTTTATTGAGAGAAAAAAAGAGTGTAAAGGCAGGAGCAGCAAGTGGAAGGGAGCCGGTCTGAGGTGCAAGTAGGGTGACCATCAGCCGAGGTCCTTTGCTTGCAGTAGATTTTGCCAGAGCACCGAGTTCCTCCTGCCTTTGATGCTTTCTGCCCTTGCATGCTCATAGGATGTGGGGTCAACACTGTTCAGCATCCTCATCAATGAGGTGGGCAGTGGGAGGGAGTGCCCCCTCGGGAAGCTGGCAGATGATAAAAAAATCTGGAGGCGTGGCTGAGGCACAGGATGGTTGTGGCACCATTCAGAGGGACTTACGGAGGTTGGAGATTGGGGCAGAGAGGATCTTGCTGACGTTGGACAAGGGGAATTGGAAAGTCCTACATCTAGGGAGGAATAGAGCTGGGCACCAAGACAGGCTGGGAGGCAAGAGGCTGGAAAGCAGCTTTGCTGAGCACGACTTTGTGGTTCTTGTGGAGAACAAGGTGACTCCGAGGCCAAAAGAGCCGAAAGAGGCCAAGAGTCTCCAGGGCGGCGTTGGGAAGAGCATTGCCAGCAGGTCGTGGGAGGTGATGTTGCTCTGTCCTCAGCGCTGGTGAGGCCCCATGTGGAGTCCTGTGCCCAGCTGAGGGCTCCCCAGTGGAAGAAGGACATGGCCTTAGTGGAGTGAGTGCGGTGCAGGGCCACCAAGACGCTGAGGGGACTGGTGTGTCCTTCCTATGAGGAGAAGCTGAGAGAGCTGGGAGGTTTTTTCAGGCAGGAGGCATGGCCGCACAGGGGAAGGGTCATCAATGTTTGTAAATCCCGGATGGGAGTGAATGAGTCCAGGGGAGTCAGACTCTTCTCATTGGTGGCCACGGCCAGGGCAAGGGTGGATGGAGAAAGCTGAGAAGACGTGCCATTTCCTTGGAAGAGAAGGCAAGGCGTTTTCATCATGAGGGTGGTCAAAGAGTGGAACCGGCTGCGCAGAGAGGTGTTGGAGTCTCCATCCCTGGATATATTGAATCCCTGACTGGTCACGGTCGTGGACAGCCTGCTGGAGCTGAGCCTGCTTGAGCAGGTTGGGTTGAAGTAGCCAATCTCCAGAGCTTCCTTGCGCACTGACTGATTCTGTTTGGTGTGATTCTGCTTGCTGTGATGGGCAGAGAGTTGTGCTGGGGAAGAGGGTTGGTGAAGTGAGTGCTGCCATGGGGAGCTTGCATCAGAGGCACGGGTAGACGTGCATTAACATATGCAAGCCTTGGTTTGGGCAAGTGAAGGGCTTGTGTGACGGCTTGGAACCCCTCTGGGTGCCAGTGAGTGGTGTTGCTGGGGCCACACTTACTAAGAGAGGCCTGGTAACCCTTTTCGATCCACCCCGCTGTTGTGTTGAGCGCTGGCTTTCTGCTGAGTGAGGCTGGAAGAGCGTTGGGAGAAGAAAGGAAGTGGAGGCATCTTGAGGCTGGGATGCAGAAGAACTTTATTGAGAAGAAAAAAGAGAGAAAAGGCAGGAGCAGGAAGTGGAAGGGAGGTGGTCTGAGGTGCAAGTCGGGTGACCATCAGCCATGGTCCCTTGTATGAGATAGCTCTAGCCAGAGCCCCAAGACCTTCATTTCCCACAGTGGGAGCGGCACACTGGAGGTACCTGCTGGTCTTTGGCTTGTGAGAATGTAATTACAGTGGAGAGCAGTTGAGGAAGCAGAAGAGGCAGTGCCAAGAAGGAAGAGGAGGACGTACACAAGCCATGTTTGCAGGCACCAGGCTGGCCCCTTCCTTGCTTGGTGTCTTGAGAGGAGGAGTTGTGGATGGCACGTTCACGTGCCAGCAGCGACCAGACGGTGCGTCCTCAATCCATGCCGTGGCTTCCAGGGTGTGGGTGGTTGTTGTCAGGGGTGGTGGTGAGGGCCCTTAGCAGGGGTAGCAGCCTCTTGCGACACCGAAGCAGCCCAGGCCTCCGAGGCCATAGCCATTGCCGTAGCCGAGGCCAAAGCCGCCGGAGACGGGCACTCCCTGGGAGCTGAGGACGTTGCCCACGGCAGCGGATGCGGAGGATCCGACGGCGGTGTTCTGGGGGAAGGAGCTGAGGATGGGACCTGGCAGGGTGACGACGACGGTGGAAGGCTGGATGACGACGCGGGAGTCCTCGCACTGCCTGACACAGGGCTCGTTGCAGCTGTTAGCCAGCGGGGTGGGTCCGCAGGGGCGGCAGAGGTCGTTGCAGGCCATGTGTGTGGTGTGGAGGGGCCCTGGAAGAGAGGGTGTTGAGAAAGCGGAGGGGCGTGGGGGTGCGAGGGGCGGTGTTGCAGGAGGGCGAGGGAGCGGGGAGGCGTGGTGTGGGGCTGTGGGGAGCGTGGCGGTGGGAAGGTGTGAGCGGTGCTGAGGCTGTGGTGAGAGCGTGGTGGAAGAGAGGGGCCAGGTGGGTGAGGAGAAGGAGGGGAAGGGGGTTGAGGCTCACCTTGTTGAGCGCGGAGGAGAAGGCGTGAGGAGAAGTGTGTGAGGGAGAGAGGTGCTGGGCCGGCTTTTATGGTGGTGTGCGAGGGGCGGGACAGGCTTTGCGCATGCCAGCATTTTGCAGCAAGCAGCTGTTGCATGCCACAGGCTGGCAAGTAATGAGGTGGGGTGTGTTTTCCCTCCCGCAACGCTCCCTTTTCCTGTCCTCCTCTTGAGGCCGTGTCCCTCTGACCCTGGCGGCAGCTTTGAGGTGTGAGTATTAGAGGCCAAAGGCTTGGTGTTGATGGTGCGTGTCAGGATGGGCAGAGGACACGACCAAAGGGTAGGAGAGGTGGGGTGTCGTCAGTGAGGTCATCCCGTGGCACTGGTGTGGTGTGGTTTGTGGGTGCATTGTGAAGAGGGGGCCCCATTTCCTTGCAGCCCTGGCAGGCTGGTCTGGGCTTTGGAGGTGCACCGGGCATGAGGGGGCTGCCCCTTGCATCGTGTTTTGTCCCTGCCTGCCTTGCTGCCAGGTTTCTAAGCCCATTTTTAGGCCTGGCCTTTCCCGTTGCTGCAGATCTTGTTTGACTTTGTGGTTCTTGTGGAGGACAAGCTGACTCTGAGGCAGGATCACACCCTTGCGGCAAAAGAGGCCAAGAGTCTCCCCGGTGGCGTTGGGAAGAGCATTGCCAGCAGGTCGGGGGAGGTGATGTTGCTCTGTCTTCAGCGCTGGTAAGGCCCCGTGTGGAGTCCTGTGTCCAGCTGAGGGCTCCCCAGTGGAAGAAGGACATGGCCTTAGTGGAGTGAGTGCGGTGCAGGGCCACCAAGACACTGAGGGGACTGGAGCATCTTTCCTCTAAGGAGAAGCTGAGAGAGCTGGGAAGTTTTTTCAGGCAGGAGGCAAGGCCATGCATGGAAGATGGCATCAATGTTTGTAAATCCCGGATGGGAGTGAATGAGTCCAGGGGAGTCAGACTCTTCTCCTGGGTGGCCATGGCCAGCGCAAGGGTGGATGGAGAAAGCAGAGAAGACGTGCCATTTCCTTGGAAGAGAAGCAAGGATTGACAGGTTGGGTTGAAGCAGCTGATCTCGAGACGTTCCTTGCGCGCTCACTGATTCTATGTATCCTGTGATTCTGCTTGCTGTAATGGGCAGAGAGTTGTGCTGCGGAAGAAAGTTGGTCAACGGGGAGCAGGAGGAAGCCATCATAATGGCAGCGAATAGGATCCACCCAAGGGTACCGAGCGAGCTGTTGGAAGGGCTCACCAAGCCACTTTCAATCATTTGTCCTCAGTCCTGGCTAAGCGGGGAGGTCCCTGTTGACTGGAGGTTAGCAAATGTGGTGCTCATCGTCAAGAAGGGCCGGAAAGAGGATGAAATTTAACAGGAACAAATGCCGGATCCTGCACCTAGGATGGAGCAATTCTGGACACAAGCACGGATTGGGAGAGGAGTGGCTGGAGAGCAGCCCTGCAGAAAGGGACCTGAGGGTGCTGGATGGCAGCTGGGTCAATACATGCGCCCTGGCAGCCAAGAGGGCAAACCACATTCTGGGGTGCATGCGACTCCTCACTCAACTCCTGCGCAGATTTTGGCTAACCCAGCTTTGGCTACGGCCTGATGTATGCTGGGAGCAGCGCCATTCGGTCAAAGCGAGAGCACCACTTAGGCAGGACAAGTGGCCAGCAAGATCGAAAGGGCCATTATACAGCCATTAGCACCTGCACATTGCTGTCTCCTGCAGCCATTGTCTTTTGTCTGGCAGTTTAGTCAGAGTCCACTAACTTATGGAAATGGTAGAGAGCAAACCTCCAATCTGGAAGGTACAAAACAGCAGCTTCCCCAAAAAGCTTTTCAAGCAGATCCAACAGCAGCTGCACTGCTGAGGCATTCATGCTTCCCGCCGTGACACAAGGAACGCCTGCACCGTGACGGAGGAGGAAGGAGGGGCACTCTTACCATCGGCTAGGTAATTATATTTTTTTGCTCACAGGAAAACGATGTTAAGAGTTACAGGTTATAAGTTATGAAACTGAATAACTTGAATGGTGAATAACTGAATTGACGTCATCAACTAGCCTGGGCAAAAGGGGATGGAGCCCCAGTTTGCTGAGTTTGTTTACTGTATTTCTTAATGAGCTCAAGAAATACAGCTAAAATCACAAACGACGTTGTTCCGTGAATGTGACAGATGCAAACAGATGGTGACAGCGGGAACGAGGTCACGATCAAGAGCCTCTACTTTCCCAGATCCTCCCTCTTGATCTTCTTCAAGATATGAGGGGTATGAGCTTTCTTCCAGGCTTCAGGAACTGCCCCCACACACCATGACCTTTCCAAGCTAATGGAGAGTGGCCTCCCAAGGACATCAGGCAGCTCCCTCCGCATTCGTGGATACATTCTGTCAGGCCTCATGGACTTGTGTACATCCAGTTGCAAAGCACTCCTTACTGCCTCCCTTCATCTTCCTCAGCAACAACCACTGCTCTCCTGACAAACAGCCTGCAAAACACTCACCTCGGCTCCCTTGGGGCAGCCCGTGCCATTCATCAACCCTTCGGCATGCAGCCACCACCACCAGGGCCTCTGCTCTGCAGCCACGTGCTGCATGCTCACCTCCAACTCCCCTCCACAACCTCCAAATCCTCTTTCAGCCCGTCACACACTGTGCCCAGAAATGGCCTCACCCCTCGGCACTCACCCCAACACAACACCCCAAAGGCCCTGGCTCACCACCTCCCCTGCCTGACACCTCCACTCCCCCTCTGCCTCTCGACACACTCACGGGCTCTCCAGAAACTCACCTGCCCTTGCAGGGTGCCCCATATACAATCAGAGAATCATGTAGCTTGGAAAAGACCCTTAACATGAAGACCTGAGTCACGCCAGAGCCCAGGCTGAAAACGTGCCAGCCACAGCTAAGGGGAGTGCTACGGAGGGGTGAACACAAGCCCTCGAGGACCATGGCAGGGCTCCCTACATCACAGGGCTTGCGAAATCTGAACCAGGGCTACCGAGGAAGGGGCAGCCCCTAACGCCTGGCACACCTCCAAAGCCCAGACCAGCTCATTAAGGCCACCAGGAAATGAGGACCCCTCTTCACAACGCACCCACAAACCACGCCACACCAGTGCCACGGGATGACCTCACTGACGACACCCCACCTCTCCTACCCTTTGGTCATGTCCTCTGCCTGTCCTGACACGCACCATCAACACCAAGCCTTTGGCCTCTAATACTCACACCTCAAAGCTGCCGCCAGGGTCAGAGGGACACGGCCTCAAGAGGAGGACAGGAAAAGGGAGCGTTGCGGGAAGGAAAACACACCCCACCTCATTACTTGCCAGCCTGTGGCATGCAACAGCTGCTTGCTGCAAAATGCTGGCATGCGCAAAGCCTGTCCTGCCCCTCGCACACCACCATAAAAGCCGGCCCAGCACCTCTCTCCCTCACACACTTCTCCTCACGCCTTCTCCTCCGCGCTCAACAAGGTGAGCCTCAACCCCCTTCCCCTCCTTCTCCTCACCCACCTGGCCCCTCTCTTCCACCACGCTCTCACCACAGCCTCAGCACCGCTCACACCTCCCCACCGCCACGCTCCCCACAGCCCCACACCACGCCTCCCCGCTCCCTCGCCCTCCTGCAACACCGCCCCTCGCACCCCCACGCCCCTCCGCTTTCTCAACACCCTCTCTTCCAGGGCCCCTCCACACCACACACATGGCCTGCAACGACCTCTGCCGCCCCTGCGGACCCACCCCGCTGGCTAACAGCTGCAACGAGCCCTGTGTCAGGCAGTGCGAGGACTCCCGCGTCGTCATCCAGCCTTCCACCGTCGTCGTCACCCTGCCAGGACCCATCCTCAGCTCCTTCCCCCAGAACACCGCTGTCGGATCCTCCGCATCCGCTGCCGTGGGCAACGTCCTCAGCTCCCAGGGAGTGCCCGTCTCCGGCGGCTTTGGCCTCGGCTATGGCTATGGCCTCGGAGGCCTGGGCTGCTTCGGTGGCGCAAGAGGCTGCTACCCCTGCTAAGGGCCCTCACCACCACCCCTGACAACAACCACCCACACCCTGGAAGCCACCGCATGGATTGAGGATGCATCTCCCAGCATCTGCTGGCACGTGCACCTGCTGTCCACGGCTCCTCCTCTCAAGGCACCAAGCAAGGAAGCAGGGAAGGGGCCAGCCTGGGCTGCCTGCAAACATGGCCCATGTACCTCCTCTTCTTCTACTTCCGTCCTTGCATCGCCCCTTCTGCGATGCCCACTACTCTCCACTGCAATCGCTCTCTGACAAGCCAAGACCACCAGGAACCTCCGCTGGGCTGCTCCCACTGTAGGGAAGGAAGATCTCGGTGCTCTGGCAAAATCTACTGCAAGCAAAGGACCTCGGCTGATGGTCACCCTACTTGCACCTCAGACCGGCTCCCTTCCACTTGCTGCTCCTGCCTTTACACTCTTTTTTTCTCTCAATAAACAGCTCCTGCATCCCAGCCTCACATGCCTCCTCTTCCTTTCTTCTCCCAATGCTCTTCCAACTTCACCCGGCACCAAGCCAGGGCTTAACAGGCCACTGGCATGGGTGGAAAAGGGCTACCGGACCTCTCTTAGGAACTATGGCCTCAGCAGCAACAACAACAACACAGAGCGGCACATGGGGACATCAAGCCCGTGACCCAAGCCCATCACTTACTCAAACAAAGGCTTGGACACGCTAATGCACTTCTACCCATGTCTCTGACGCCAGCTTCCCTTGGCACCACGCACATAGAAGCATAGATTTATTTAGGTTTGAAAAGACCCCTAGAATCATAGAATCATTAAGGTTGGAAAGGACCTCCAAGATCCTCGAGTCCAACCATTAAGCCAACTGCCAGGGCCACCTCTAAACCATGTCCCTAAGTACCACATCCACACGTTTTTTGAATACTTCCAGGGACTGTGATTGCACCACTTCCATGGGCAGCCTGTTCCAATGCCAAACCACTCTATCCATGAAGAAATGTTTCCTAATATCTCATCTAAATCTCCCCTGGCACAACTTCAGCCCATTTCCTTTCATTGTATCACTTCTTACTTGGCAAAAGGGATCGACACCCACCTTGCTACAGCCTCCCCTCAGCCTTCTCTTCTCCAACCTAAACAACCCCAGCTCCCTCAGT
Source organism: Theristicus caerulescens (assembly GCA_020745775.1). NCBI lineage: Eukaryota > Metazoa > Chordata > Aves > Pelecaniformes > Threskiornithidae > Theristicus > Theristicus caerulescens. The sequence goes on along the minus strand of CM036558.1, from coordinate 167,197,072 downwards.
TGCTCCTCACAAGACGTTCTCCAGACCCTTCACCAGCTTCGTTGCCCTTCTTTGGACACCCTCCAGCACCTCCATGTCCTTCTTGTAGTCAGGGGCCCAACACTGAACACAGTATTCGAGGTGCGGCCTCACCAGTGCCCAGCACAGGGGCACCATCACCTCCCTGCTCCTGCTGGCCACACTATTCCTGATACAAGCCAGGATGCCATTGGCCTTCTGGGCCACCTGAGCACACTGCTGGCTCATGTTCAGCCGGCTGTCAACCAACACCCTCAGGACCTTTTCCTTCAGGCAGCTCTCCAGCCACTCCTCCCCACGCCTGCAGCGTTGCCTGGGGTTGTTGTGACCCAAGTGCAGGACCCAGCACTCAGCCTGGTTGAACCTCATACAGTTGGGCTCAGCCCATCGACCCAGCCTGGCCAGATCCCCCTTCCTACCTTCAGGCACATCAACACGTCCGCCCAACATGGTGTCGTCTGCAAACTTACTGAGGGTGCACTCAATGTCCTCATGAATGTCATCGATAAAGATATTAATCAGGACGGGCCCCAGTACTGAGCCCTGGGGAACACCACTCGTGACCGGTCGCCATCTGGATTTAACTCCATTCACCACCACTCTCTGGCCTCAGCCATTCAGCCAGTTTTTTACCCAGCAGAGAGTGCACTTACCCAAGCCATAAGCAGCCAGCTTCTGCAGGAGAATGCTGTGGGAGACAGTGTCAAAGGCCTTACTAACGTCCAGGTCGACAACAGGCACAGCCTTTCCCTCAGCCACCAAGCGGGTCACCTTGTCATAGAAGGAGATCAGGTTGGTCAAGCAGGACCTTCCCTTCATGAACCCATGCTGGCTGAGCCTGATCCCCTCGTTGTCCTGCATGTGCTGAGTGATGGCACTCAAAAGGATCTGTTCCATGAACTTCCCTGGCACCGAGGTCAGGCTGACAGGCCTGCAGTTCCCCAGATCCCCCTTCTGACCCTTCGTGTAGACAGCTGTGTCACATTAGCTAACTTCCAGTCAGCTGGGACCTCCCCAGTTGACCAGGACTGCTGGTCAATGATGGAAAGTGGCTTGGTGAGCTCCTCTGCCAGCTCCCTCAGTATCCTCAGGTGGATCCCAGCTGGCCCCATAGACTTGTGGGCATCCAGGTGGAGGAGCAGGTCACTAACTGTTACCTCTTTCATTACTGGGGCTTCATTCTGCTTCCCATCTCCATCTCCCAGCTCAGGGGCATGAATACCCTGAGGATGACCAGTCTGACTCTTAAGGACTGAGGCAAAGGCGGCATTAAGTACCTCAGCCTTCTCCTCATCCTTTGTGGCAATGTTTCCCTCCGCATCCAACAAAGGATGGAGATTCTCCATGGCCCTCCATTTGTCACTGATAGATTTGTAAAAACATTTCTTGTTATCCTTAACTGCAGGGGCCAGTTTAAGTTCTAGCTGGGCTTTTGCCTTTCTAATTTTCTCCCTGCATAACCTCACAACATCCTTGGAGTCCTCCTGAGTTGCCTGACCCTGCTTCCAAAGGTGCTAGGCTCTCCTTTTTTTCCTGAGTTCCAGACAAAGCTCTCTGTTCAGCCACGCCGGGCTTCTTCCCCTCCTGCTCGTCTTTTGGCACATGGGGACGGCCTGCTCCTGCCCATTTAAGGCTTCCTTCTTGAAAAACCTCCAGCCTTCCTGGACTCCTTTGCCCTTCAGGACTGCCTCCCAAGGCACTCTCTCAACCAGACTCCTCAACAGACCAAAGTCTGCCTTTCTGAAGTCCAGGGTAGTGGTTTTGATGACCCCCCTCCTTACTTCTCCAAGAATTGAAAACTCTGTCATTTCATGGTCACTGTGCCCAAGACGGCCTCCGACCACCACATCACCCACCAGGCCTTCTCTGTTCGTAAAGAGCAGGCCCAGCGGGGCACCTCCCCTGGTTGGCTCGCTTACCAGCTGCGTCAGGAAGTTATCTTCCACGCACTCCAGGAACCTCCTACACTCTTTCCTCTCTGCTGTGCTGTATTTCCAGCAGAGATCTGGTAAGATGAACTCTCCACACAAATCTTTTCCTTTAGATCCTTCACCAGCTGCCTTGCTCTTCTTTGGATGTGTCGCACCACAGCCAAAAAGGGGAGCGCTACAGAGGGGCCAACACAAGCCTTTGCGGAGCGTGGCAGGGCTCCCCACATCACAGGGCTTGCAAACCCTGAGCCAGGGCTACCAGGACAATGGCCTGCACTCCCAAGTGGCTCACCTCTACCTGCATGCACTGCCAGCCCCAGGGATGGCACCAAGGGGGCACAAGCCCAAACACACAGCCTCCTTTCTCCCACCTACAACCTTACAAGCAAGAAGGGCACCAAGACACCCACAGAGCACACCCAACGGGAAAGGCCAGGCCTATAGACACGCTTAGCGACCTGGCAGCAAGGCAAGGACTGACCCAACAAGATGGAAGGGGCAGCTCCTCACGCCCAGCACACCTCCAAGGCCCAGACCAGCTCATTAGGGACGCCAGGAAATGAGGACCCCTCTTCACAATGCACCCACAAACCACACCACACCAGTGCCACGGGATGACCTCACTGACGACACCCCCACCTCTCCTATGCTTTGACCGCCTCTGCCAAATGCCCTGACATGCACCTTCCATGCAAATCCTCCCAAATACCTACTCTCACTTCAAAGCTGCCGCCAGGGTCAGAGGGACACGGCCTCAAGAGGAGGACAGGAAAAGGGAGCGTTGCGGGAAGGAAAACACACCCCACCTCATTACTTGCCAGCCTGTGGCATGCAACAGCTGCTTGCTGCAAAATGCTGGCATGCGCAAAGCCTGTCCCGCCCCTCGCACACCACCATAAAAGCCGGCCCAGCACCACTCTCCCTCACACACTTCTCCTCACGCCTTCTCCTCCGCGCTCAACAAGGTGAGCCTCAACCCCCTTCCCCTCCTTCTCCTCACCCACCTGGCCCCTCTCTTCCACCACGCTCTCACCACAGCCTCAGCACCGCTCACACCTCCCCACCGCCACGCTCCCCACAGCCCCACACCACGCCTCCCCGCTCCCTCGCCCTCCTGCAACACCGCCCCTCGCACCCCCACGCCCCTCCGCTTTCTCAACACCCTCTCTTCCAGGGCCCCTCCACACCACACACATGGCCTGCAACGACCTCTGCCGCCCCTGCGGACCCACCCCGCTGGCTAACAGCTGCAACGAGCCCTGTGTCAGGCAGTGCGAGGACTCCCGCGTCGTCATCCAGCCTTCCACCGTCGTCGTCACCCTGCCAGGACCCATCCTCAGCTCCTTCCCCCAGAACACCGCCGTCGGATCCTCCGCATCCGCTGCCGTGGGCAACGTCCTCAGCTCCCAGGGAGTGCCCGTCTCCGGTGGCTTTGGCCTTGGCTATGGCTACGGCTATGGCTTCGGAGGCCTGGGCTGCTTCGGCGGTGCAAGAGGCTGCTACCCCTGCTAAGGGCCCTCACCACCACCCCTGACAACAACCACCCACACCCTGGAAGCCACCGCATGGATTGAGAATGCATCTCCCAGACGTTGCTGGCACGTGCACCTGCCATCCGCGGCTCCTCCTCTCAAGGCACCAAGCAAGGAAGCAGGGAAGGGGCCAGCCTGGGCTGCCTGCAAACATGGCCCATGTACCTCCTCCTCTTCTCCCTCTTCTTTCCTTGCATCGCCCCTTCTGCGATGCCCACTACTCTCCACTGCAATCGCTCTCTGACAAGCCAAGACCACCAGGAACCTCTGCTGGGCTGCTCCCACCGTAGGGAAGGAAGATCTTGGTGCTCTGGCAAAATCTACTGCAAGCAAAGGACCTCGGCTCATGGTCGCCCTACTTGCACCTCAGACCGGCTCCCTTCCACTTGCTGCTCCTGCCTTTACACTCTTTTCTTCTCTCAGTAAACATCTCCTGCACCACAGCCTCACATGCCTCCTCTTCCTTTCTTCTCCCAACGCTCTTCCAACCTCACTCCGCACCAAGCCAGGGCTCAACAGGCCACTGGGATGGGTGGAAAGGGGCTACTGGACCTCATTAGGAACTATGGTCCCAGCAGCAACAACAACACAGAGCGGCACATGGGGACATCAAGCCCGTGACACAAGCCCATCACTTACTCAAACAAAGGCTTGGACACGCTAATGCACTTCTACCCATGTCTCTGACGCCAGCTTCCCTTTGGCACCACGCACTTAAAAGCATAGATTTATTTAGGTTTGAAAAGACCCCTAGAATCATAGAATCATTAAGGTTGGAAAGGACCTCCGAGATCCTCAAGTCCAACCATTAAGCCAACTGCCAGGGCCACCTCTAAACCATGTCCCTAAGTACCACATCCACACGTTTTTTGAATACTTCCAGGGACTGTGATTGCACCACTTCCATGGGCAGCCTGTTCCAATGCCAAACCACTCTCTCCATGAAGAAATTTTTCCTAATATCTAAGCTAAATCTCCCCTGGGAGACAACTTGAGCCCATTTGCTTTCATCCTATCACTTGTTACTTGGCAAAAGAGATCGACACCCACCTTGCTACAGCCTCCCCTCAGCCTTCTCTTCTCCAACCTAAACAACCCCAGCTCCCTCAGTTGCTCCTCACAAGACATCTTCTCCAGACCCTTCACCAGCTTCGTTGCCCTTCTTTGGACACCCTCCAGCACCTCCATGTCCTTCTTGTAGTCAGGGGCCCAACACTGAACACAGTACTCGAGGTGCGGCCTCACCAGTGCCCAGCACAGGGGCACCATCACCTCCCTGCTCCTGCTGGCCACACTATTCCTGATACAAGCCAGGATGCCATTGGCCCTCTTGGCCACCTGAGCACACTGCTGGCTCATGTTCAGCTGGCTGTCAACCAACACCCTCAGGACCTTTTCCTTCAGGCACCTCTCCAGCCACTCCTCCCCACGCCTGCAGCGTTGCCTGGGGTTGTTGTGACCCAAGTGCAGGACCCAGCACTCAGCCTGGTTGAACCTCATACAGTTGGGCTCAGCCCATTCATCCAGCCTGGCCAGATCCCCCTTCCTACCATCAGGCACGTCAACACTTCCGCCCAACATGGTGTCATCTGCAAACTTACTGAGGGTGCACTCAATCCCCTCGTCAAGATCATTAATAAAGATATTAAACAGGACCGGCACCAGTACTGAGCCCTGGGGAACACCACTCGTGACCAGTCACCAACTGCATTTCACTCCATTCACCACCACTCTCTGGGCTCAGCCATTCAGCCAGTTTTTTTACCCAGCAGAGAGTGCACTTACCCAAGCCATAAGCAGCCAGCTTCTGCAGGAGAATGCTGTGGGAGACAGTGTCAAAGGCCTTACTAACATCCAGGTCGACAACAGGCACAGCCTTTCCCTCAGCCACCAAGCGGGTCACCTTGTCATAGAAGGAGATCAGGTTGGTCAAGCAGGATCTTCCCTTCATGAACCCATGCTGGCTGAGCCTGATCCCCTCGGTGTCCTGCATGTGCTGAGTGATGGCACTCAAGAGGATCTGCTCCATCACCTTCCCTGGCACCGAGGTCAGGTTGACAGGCCTGTAGTTCCCCAGATCCCCCTTCTGACCCTTCGTGTAGACAGCTGTGTCACATTAGCTAACTTCCAGTCAGCTGGGACCTCCCCAATTAACCAGGACTGCTGGTCAATGATGGAAAGTGACTTGGCGAGCTCCTCTGCCAGCTCCCTCAGTATCCTCAGGTGGATCCCAGCTGGCCCCATAGACTTGTGGGCATCCAGGTGGAGGAGCAGGTCACTAACTGTTACCTCTTTCATTACTGGGGCTTTATTCTGCTTCCCATCTCCATCTCCCAGCTCAGGGGGATGAATACCCTGAGGATGACCAGTCTGACTCTTAAGGACTGAGGCAAAGGCGGCATTAAGTACCTCAGCCTTCTCCTCATCCTTTGTGGCAATGTTTCCCTCCGCATCCAACAAAGGATGGAGATTCTCCATGGCCCTCCGTTTGTCGCTGATAGATTTCTAAAAACATTTCTTGTTATCCTTAAATGCAGGGGCCAGTTTAAGTTCTAGCTGGGCTTTTGCCTTTCTAATTTTCTCCCTGCATAACCTCACAACATCCTTGGAGTCCTCCTGAGTTGCCTGACCCTTCTTCCAAAGATGGTAAACTCTCCTTTTTTTCCTGAGTTCCAGACAAAGCTCTCTGTTCAGCCACGCCGGGCTTCCTCCCCTCCTGCTCGCCTTTTGGCACATGGGGACGGCCTGCTCCTGCCCATTTAAGACTTCCTTCTTGAAAAACCTCCAGCCTTCCTGGACTCCTTTGCCCTTCAGCACTGCCTCCCAAGGCACTCTCTCAACCAGACTCCTCAACAGACCCAAGTCTGCCTTTCTGAAGTCCAGGGTAGTGGTATTGCTGACCCCCCTCCTTACTTCTCCAAGAACTGAAAACTCTGTCATTTCATGGTCGCTGTGCCCAAGACGGCCTCCGACCACCACATCACCCACCAGGCCTTCTCTGTTCATAAAGAGCAGGTCCAGCAGGGCACCTCCCCTGGTTGGCTCGCTTACCAGCTGCGTCAGGAATGTTGCCTCCAGGAGGCGCGGCGACCTAGTTCAGGAACGGCACGGCGGCCAACCCCAGACCGCTCGGGCCATCAGCTCACAGACACCAATGTGGTGGATGGCAAAATGGCGTTTATTGATAAGTAACACAACCTTATATAGCTGAGATTCACAACGTCACATCCGCCTGCTTACGTCATAGGCTAAACGCTATTGGCTATCAGGAGAGGAGGCCCTATTTTTCCGTACAGCGCGACATCTTCCGGCCGCCAGACCCTAACCAACCACATTTCCCCCCTCCCTATGCACAACTAAACTAGCTAAAATATAACAATCTTAGAAAACTTTGTTTTATAACAATCTTAAAAACATATATCATGAACCTGAAATAAGAATAAGGCACAATAAACAAATGAGAGTTGAGAGGTAGCTAGTAATAATGGGGTGTAACTTGGGGTAACTTAGAGATAACTGGGAATAATAACCTTCTCTGGCCGGCTTTTAACAAACGACATGAGCCTATTCAATATACAAAACAACACAAGCCCCTCCCCATAGGGGCTATGTCGCCGTTGTTTGAATTCCGCCGGTATAGAGCTCCCAGGTGTGGATCGGATACTGGTCAACTTGTTGTTCTCTCTTCACCAAGATGTACGGGTGACAGGGGTGTCAGATGATCCGATCCTGTGAACAAAGACTCACAATTTTCATTAGTTTTATTCTGAAGGTCTGGCTTAATAGATCTAAGCGGACACCACTTAACTCTATTATCTTTTTTGACAGCAGCGTACCCCCGCCCTGTAAGGACTAACCTCCACCCTTGTTCCCATTCTCCCAACTCATTTCTAATTATAACCAATGGGCCTTCTTCTAACGCTCGAGTGGCCCAGCGTTTTTGAGTGGGGCTGTTCACCTCCTCTCCCCTGGGGAATTGATTCAATGCTAGCAAAGCAGTTGCTAGTAAACGTGTTTGATCTCCTGGGGGGATGGCATTGACAAAACCTTAATACAATGCCATTCTCCCCCCGATTGCCATACCGCCGCTGCGGTTGAGGTCATCTGTAAAGACCGTTGGTCCCTGTTGAGGTCGGTCCATAATCTTCTGTGGGAGGTCAATGTTGACAATTGCCAGCATTTGGATCCAGGGATATCGCAGCACGAACAGCTACTTGGATTGGGGCTGAATGTTCTTCATTTGCGACATGCTTAATCATGTTCGCAATACTAGACCCCGCCGGCAGTGATCGCAAGATTTCTTTAGTTGCCAAATTACATTGTTGACGTAAGCATTCTGCAACTACCGGGCCTTTTGCTTCTGCGGGCAAATTTGATGAATCGACTGCCGCTTGAAGACGATCTACAAATTGTGTAAAACTCTCACTTTCACTTTGCTTTATTGTGGACCATGGCGAAGGTTTGGCAATAATTTTAGAAGCTGTGCTAATAGCTTCCCTAGCTGCACGAGTAGTTGTCATAACTTCATGGGCCCGCAGGCCTTGGGCCTGCGCCTGGGGGGTAATCATTGTTGGGTCTGTACCCATTAATCGCTGCAGGCTGGAGCCGTGTAGTGGATGGTCCGCCCCGGTTACTTGGGCTAAATGCCTCACACAATTATCTTCCCATTCTTGTTTAAAAACGATCATTCCTGCTCCATCAAAGATCAATCTGCAAGTTTGTTTTATATCAAATGGGAGCATATCATCCCCCCCAAAGATACCATCTATGAGAGTTGAAACCATAGCAGAATTAAGCCCTTTATCCGCAATTGCTTTAACAATCGCTTGTATATCTTTAGGATTTATCGGCGAGTGGACCCTCTGTTCCCCCTCCGTCACCCGGACCGGGAACGCTAGTGTAGCTGATGGGGCCCAATCGGCACATGCAATTTTTATTTTCCTCCAATCCGTGAGAGGGATTTCTCCTCTTTGCAGTTTTTCATTAATTTGAATGGGAATGTTTTTACTCTTAGCTCTATTTACTTTCATTTTCTCTTCCCTTAAATGTGAATCAGTTGCGAGCCGCTCATCCCAGATGGTGTCTGATTCAGAGTCGGAACTCGACTGACTGGTTACTTCCGGGCTCCGATACTTTTTCATTAGGCTCCGGCTCCGCCCACTTCCCTTGCGGGCGGGCTGCTCCCCCCCTCTTGGCTCACCCCGCCTCCTGCGCGTGGGGGTGCTTGCCCTGTAAGGGCATTTTTTCAGATGGCCGCTCTGATTGGTTCTCAGCCTCTCATTCGCATTCCCTCCTCCTTTCCAGTCGCCCCCACCGCCTTTCTCCTTCTCGTTCTCCTCCCCCCTCTGTTTGACTTCCTGCTTCTTCCCGCCAGGAACATCTTCGCCCCGCCCTTCCCCTTGGGACTCGGCGACATATTGGGGCGCATAGGGCGGTGGTCTAACCCAGACGTCCTCAAACTCCGATCTCCCCACAGCGCTCCTAGCCTCCTCGGCTAACCCGCCCCAGAAAGATTTCGCTCGTTTCTGTCCCTCCGTAAGCAAGACGGAGTTCGGGGATTGAGGGGGCATGTCACCCTCTTGCGAATCTGTAGACTCAGCAGAGTCGCCATCGTCTGGTGAGTCTGCCGCGCAGATCTCCTGCGCTTGTATAACTTTCTGTAAAGCCTGTGCAACTTTTCCCCAAGATTCAAAACCCTCCTCACAACCCGAGGACATCGCCTCCTCGGCTAACACTTCAGTGCGCTCATCCCGCACTCCAGGGTGGGAAGTATCCACCGACTGATCAACGACCACAACTCGTAAAAGCCTCGCAATGGCGAGAATAAAATCTTTGGGTAAATCTGATACGACCTTCACAAGGGTTTCCATCTTCCTTGTGGATGTGGGAGCGTCCTCCCCGCCGGGCTGGTCCCGCCGCTCCGGCCGCCGTTCACCCGTCCAGGCGATGATCCCGGGTTTCGGCACCACTTGTTGCCTCCAGGAGGCGCGGCGACCTAGTTCAGGAACGGCACGGCGGCCAACCCCAGACCGCTCGGGCCATCAGCTCACAGACACCAATGTGGTGGATGGCAAAATGGCGTTTATTGATAAGTAACACAACCTTATATAGCTGAGATTCACAACGTCACATCCGCCTGCTTACGTCATAGGCTAAACGCTATTGGCTATCAGGAGAGGAGGCCCTATTTTTCCGTACAGCGCGACATCTTCCGGCCGCCAGACCCTAACCAACCACACAGGAAGTTATCTTCCACGCACTCCAGGAACCTCCTACACTCTTTCCTCTCTGCTGTGCTGTATTTCCAGCAGAGATCTGGTAAGTTGAAGTCTCCCACGAGAACAAGGGCTAGTCATCGTGAGACTTCAGCCAGCCGCTTGTAGAAATTTCATCGGTTTCTTCATCTTGCTTGAGTGGCCTATAAGAGACTCCCACTAGGATATCTGCCTTGAGCTCTAGACAATCAAAACACTCTCTAACGTATAGAGCTACCCCACTACCTCTCCTTCCTTGCCTCTACCTTCTGAAGATCTTATAGCCATCCATTGTGGCACTCCACTCACAGCAATTATCCCACCATATTTCCAGGATGGCGACTAAATCATAGATTTCCTGCCATGCAATGGCTTCCAGCTCCTCCTGTTTATTGCCCATGCTGCGTGCATTGGTATAAATGCACTTCAGTTGGGCTATTGGTCTCATGTCCAACACAGGCATGCCAACACGAGGCTCATCCCTAGCAGGCCTGGTTTTATGCCCTTCCCCCTTTGAATCTAGTTGAAAGCTCTCACCCCTCATCCAACACCCAGGCGCTTCAATCGAGAAGACACGGAGGTTGGTCAAGCATGATTTCCCCTTTGTAAATCCACACTGACCACTCCCCAGCACCTTCTTGGCCTTCCTGGCCTTGGTGAGGCTTCCCGGGATGATTTCCTCCATTGCTTTCCCAGATCCTCCCTCTTGATCTTCTTCAAAATACAAGGGCTATGAGCCTTCTTCCAGGCTTCAGGAACTGCCCCAGGAACCATGACCTTTCCAAGCTAATGGAGAGTGGCCTTCCAAGAACATAAGGCAGCTCCCTCCGCATTCGTGGATGCAAACCGTCGGGCCCTGTGGACTTATGTACATCCAGTCACACAGCTTTCCTTATTACCTTGCTCCATCTTCCTCAGCAACAAGCACTGCTTGCCTGACAAACGGCCTGCAAAACACTCACCTCGGCTCCCTTGGGGCAGCCCTTGCCATTCATCAACCCTTCAGCATGCAGCCACCACCAAAATGGCCTGCTCTCCCAAGCGGGCCTCCTCTGCCTGCATGCACTGCCACCCCCAGGGACGGCACCAAGGGGGCACAAGCCCAAACACGCAGCCTCCTTTCTCCCACCTACAACCTTACAAGCAAGAGGGGCACCAAGACACCCACAGAGCACACCCAACGCGAAAGGCCAGGCCTAAAGACACGCTTAGCGACCTGGCAGCAAGGCAAGGACTGACCCAACAAGATGGAAGGGGCAGCCCCTCACGCCCGGCACACCTCCAAAGCCCAGACCAGCCTGCCAGGGCTGCAAGGAAATGGGACCCACTCTTCACAACGTACCCACAAACCACACCACACCAGTGCCACGGGATGACCTCACTGACGACACCCCACCTCTCCTACCCTTTGGTCGTGTCATCTGCCCGTCCTGACACGCACCATCAACACAAAGCCTTTGGCCTCTAATACTCACACCTCAAAGCTGCCGCCAGGGTCAGAGGGACACGGCCTCAAGAGGAGGACAGGAAAAGGGAGCGTTGCGGGAAGGAAAACACACCCCACCTCATTACTTACATGGCTGTGGCATGCAACAGCTGCTTGCTGCAAAATGCTGGCATGCGCAAAGCCTGTCCCGCCCCTCGCACACCACCATAAAAGCCGGCCCAGCACCTCTCTCCCTCACACACTTCTCCTGACGCCTTCTCCTCCGCGCTCAACAAGGTGAGCCTCAACCCCCTTCCCCTCCTTCTCCTCACCCACCTGGCCCCTCTCTTCCACCACGCTCTCACCACAGCCTCAGCACCGCTCACACCTCCCCACCGCCATGCTCCCCACAGCCCCACACCACGCCTCCCCGCTCCCTCGCCCTCCTGCAACACCGCCCCTCGCACCCCCACGCCCCTACGCTTTCTCAACACCCTCTCTTCCAGGGCCCCTCCACACCACACACATGGCCTGCAATGACCTCTGCCGCCCCTGCGGACCCACCCCGCTGGCTAACAGCTGCAACGAGCCCTGTGTCAGGCAGTGCGAGGACTCCCGCGTCGTCATCCAGCCTTCCACCGTCGTCGTCACCCTGCCAGGACCCATCCTCAGCTCCTTCCCCCAGAACACCGCCGTCGGATCCTCCGCATCCGCTGCCGTGGGCAACGTCCTCAGCTCCCAGGGAGTGCCCGTCTCCGGCGGCTTTGGCCTCGGCTACGGCTATGGCTATGGCCTCGGAGGCCTGGGCTGCTTCGGTGGCGCAAGAGGCTGCTACCCCTGCTAAGGGCCCTCACCACCACCCCTGACAACAACCACCCACGCCCTGGAAGCCACTGCATGGATTTGGACGCACCTCCCGGCCATTGCTGGCTCGTGGGCTCACCAACTATGGCTCCTCTTCTCAAGGCATAAAGCAAGTACCTTCTCACAAGCCAAAGACCACGCGGGACCTCCAGTGTGCCGCTCCCACCGCAGGGCAGCAAGACCTCAGTGCACTTGCAAAATCTCGTGCATGCAAGGGACTTTGGCTGATGCTCGCCCTCACACCGGCTCCCTTCCACTTGCTGCTCCTGCCTTTTCACTCTGTTTTTCTCTCAATAAAATTCTCCTGCATCCCAGCCTCAGACGCCTCCTCTTCCAGTCTTCTCCCAAGGCTCTTCCAACTTCACCTGGCACAAAGCCATGCCTCAATTTGCCGTCAGGGTGGGTGGAAAAGGGTAATAAGACATCTCTAGGAAGAGATCACCACCACTACCACTAGCCACACAGACTGGGTTTTTGTGGGGCTTCCAGAACATGGCACAAGCCCATCACTGGATCAAACAAAGGCTTTGACATGACAACATTCCCATCCACACGCCTTTGATGAAGTCTCCCCGTGCCAGCACACACTTGACTAACTCTCTTCCCCACCATGACTCTCCGGTACTGCCAGGAAATAGAATCACAGAGGCATTTAGTTAGGCAGGAACATCTGGAGAGCGGGTGCTTCAACCCCCCTACTCAAGCAGGGCCAGATAGAGCAGGTTGTCCGGGACCATGGCCACTCGGGGTTTCAGGATCTCCCAGGACGGAGACTCCACCACCTCTTCTGCCCTTTCACCACCCTCACACTGAAAAAGCCTGGCCTTCCTTGCCCATGCAATTCCATCTCTTTTCACTTGTGCCCACGGCCTCTTGTCCTGGTAGGAAGCACTACTCAGAAGAACTAGGCTCTCTCAACTTCACTCCCTGCCATCAGGGATTTATACACATTTATGACAGCCCTGCTGCGCATTGTGGTCTCCTGGCTAAACACTCCCAGCTCTCTCTTGCTTTATGCCTTGAGAAGAGGAGCCATGGCAGAACTTTGGATTCTTCCATCATGGGATGCTCTTTTCATCCCCAGGTCTACTGACATCCAATGGGATTCACCTTTCTCAGAAAGGGAACAGGATTTTTCCCCAGGAGCTAGCAGGGCTGATTGAACGAGCTCTAACCTAGATTGGAAGGGGGAAAGGGACAATACCTGGCTAGTCAGCGATGAGCAATGGGATTGCACGCCAAAGTTTGAGGAGCTGCGTGCTAGTGAGATTCCTCAGGCTGCTCCACGAGGCAACGGGCACAATGAACCACTCTTGAAGTGTTTTTACACAAATGTACGCAGCCTGAGGGAGAAGCAAGACGAGGTAGTTGCCTTGGCCCAGTCCCAGAGATACGATGTCATAGGCAGAAGCAAAACCTGGTGGGAGGAGTCCTGGGACTGGTGTGCCATGCTGGAGGGTTACAGGCTCTTCAGGAGGGACAGGCAGGGCAGGCGAGGTGGCGGGGTGGCATTGTATGTAGTGGAGGGGCTGGAGTGCATGGAGGTAGCAGTTGGCGATGGCACAGCTGAGAGCCTCTGGGTAAGGATTAAGGGACAGACAAAGAAAGTGGATGTCGTCGTGGGAGTCTACTATAGGCCACCCAGCCAGGATGACGACACTGATGAGTTATTCTTTAAGGAACTAAGGGATGCTTCCAAGTCATCTGCCCTTGTCCTTCTGGGGGACTTCCACTTGCCAGATGTCAGCTGGGAATACCACACAGCTGGGACAAGCAGGTCCAGAAGATTCCTAAACCATCTGGATGATACCAGTACTTGGTACAAGTACTAAGAGAAGCGACCAGGAAAGGTGCCTTCCTCGACTTGCTGCTTACTAACAGAGAGGGTCTCGTGGGTGAAGTGGCAATTGGTGGCTGCCTTGGCCACAGCGACCCCGAAACAGTCAAGTTTGAAATCGATGGTAACAGGAGGAAAACTGCCAGCAGGACCTCAGCTCTGGATATGAGGAGAGCTGACCTCAGGCTGCTCGGGGAACTACTTAGTAAGGTCCCCTGGGAAAAAGATTTGAAGGTGCTGGGCTCCATCAGTGCTGGTCACTTTTTAAGTACCACCTCCAAAGAGCACAGGAGCAGGCACTTCCAATATCATCGGAAGTCAAGCAGGCGAGGCAGAAGGCCGGCTTGGCTGAGTAGGGATCTTATGCTAGAAGTAAGAGGAAAAAGAAAATGGACGACCAGTGGAAGCAAGGTCAGGCGACATGGGAGGACTACAGAGGTGCTGTTTGCCACTGTAGGGGGGAAATAGGTGTGGCCAAAGCTCAGCTAGAGCTGAAACTGGCCAGTACTGTGAAGGACAATAAAAAGGGCTTCTTTAAATATATAAATAGCAAAAGGCAGGCCAGAAATAACATTGGCCCATTCCTTGATGGGCGTGGCCACCTCACAAACAGGGACATAGACAAAGCAGAGACCTTTAATGCTTTCTTGACTTGCCTGCCATGGGGCCCCCTCTTCACAACGCACCCACAAACCACACCACACCAGTGCCACGGTTTGACCTCACTGACGACACTCCACCTCTCCTACCCTTTGGTCGAGTCCTCTGACCGTCCTGACACGCACCATCAACACCAAGCCTTTGGCCTCTAATACTCACACCTCAAAGCTGCCGCCAGCGTCAGAGGGACACGGCCTCAAGAGGAGGACAGGAAAAGGGAGCGTTGCGGGAAGGAAAACACACCCCACCTCATTACTTGCCAGCCTGTGGCATGCAACAGCTGCTTGCTGCAAAATGCTGGCATGCGCAAAGCCTGTCCCGCCCCTCGCACACCACCATAAAAGCCGGCCCAGCACCTCTCTCCCTCACACATTTCTCCTGACGCCTTCTCCTCCGCGCTCAACAAGGTGAGCCTCAACCCCCTTCCCCTCCTTCTCCTCACCCACCTGGCCCCTCTCTTCCACCACGCTCTCACCACAGCCTCAGCACCGCTCACACCTCCCCACCGCCACGCTCCCCACAGCCCCACACCACGCCTCCCCGCTCCCTCGCCCTCCTGCAACACCGCCCCTCGCACCCCCACGCCCCTCCGCTTTCTCAACACCCTCTCTTCCAGGGCCCCTCCACACCACACACATGGCCTGCTACGACCTCTGCCGCCCCTGCGGACCCACCCCGCTGGCTAACAGCTGCAACGAGCCCTGTGTCAGGCAGTGCGAGGACTCCCGCGTCGTCATCCAGCCTCCCGCCGTGCTGGTCACCCTGCCAGGACCCATCCTCAGCTCCTTCCCCCAGAACACTGCCGTCGGATCCTCCGCATCCGCTGCCGTGGGCAACGTCCTCAGCTCCCAGGGAGTGCCCGTCTCCGGCGGATTTGGCCTCGGCTACGGCTATGGCTATGGCCTCGGAGGCCTGGGCTGCTTCGGTGTCGCAAGAGGCTGCTACCCCTGCTAAGGGCCCTCACCACCACCCCTGACAACAACCACCCACACCCTGGAAGCCACGGCACGGATTGAGGACGCACCTCCCGGACGTTGCTGGCACGTGCACCTGCCATCCACGGCTCCTCCTCTCAAGGCACCAAGCAAGGAAGCAGGGAAGGGGCCAGCCTGGGCTGCCTGCAAACATGGCCCGTGTACCTCCTCTTCTTCTACTTCCTTCCTTGCATCGCCCCTTCTGCAATGCCCACTACTCTCCGCTGCAATCGCTCTCTGACAAGCCAAGACCAGCAGGGACCTCCGCTGGGCTGCTCCCACCGTAGGGAAGGAAGATCTCGGTGCTCTGGCAAAATCTACTGCAAGCAAAGGACCTCGGCTGATGGTCGCCCTACTTGCACCTCAGACCGGCTCCCTTCCACTTGCTGCTCCTGCCTTTACACTCTTTTTTTTCCTCTCAATAAACATCTCCTGCATCCCAGCCTCACATGCCTCATCTTCCTTTCTTCTCCCAACGCTCTTCCAACCTCACTCCGCACCAAGCCAGGGCTCAACAGCCCACTGGCATGGGTGGAAAAGGGCTACTGGACCTCTCTTAGGAACTATGGCCTCAGCAGCAGCAACAACAACACAGACCGGCACATGGGGACATCAAGCCCATGACACAAGCCCATCACTTACTCAAACAAAGGCTTGGACACGCTAATGCACTTCTACCCATGTCTCTGACGCCAGCTTCCCTTGGCAGAACGCACTTAGAAACACAGATTTATTTAGGTTGGAAAAGACCCCTAGAATCATAGAATCATTAAGGTTGGAAAGGACCTCCAAGATCATCGAGTCCAACCATTAAGCCAGCTGCCAGGGCCACCTCTAAACCATGTCCCTAAGTACCACATCCACACGTTTTTTGAATACTTCCAGGGACTGTGATTGCACCACTTCCATGGGCAGCCTGTTCCAATGCCTGACCTCTCTCTCCATGAAGAAATGTTTCCTAATATCTCATCTAAATCTCCCCTGGCACAACTTCAGCCCATTTGCTCTCATCCTGTCACTTCTTACTTGGCAAAAGAGATCGACACCCACCTCGCTACAGCCTCCCCTCAGCCTTCTCTTCTCCAAACTAAACAACCCCAGCTCCCTCAGTTGCTCCTCACAAGACATCTTCTCCAGACCCTTCACCAGCTTCGTTGCCCTTCTTTGGACACCCTCCAGCACCTCCATGTCCTTCTTGTAGTGAGAGGCCCAACACTGAACACAGGACTCAAGGTGTGGCCTCACCAGTGCCCAGCACAGGGGCACCATCACCTCCCTGGTCCTGCTGGCCACACTATTCCTGATACAAGCCAGGATGCCATTGGCCTTCTGGGCCACCTGACCACACTGCTGGCTCATGTTCAGCCGGCTGTCAACCAGCACCCTCAGGTCCTTTTCTGCCAGGCAGCTCTCCAGCCACTTCTCCCCACACCTGCAGTGTTGCATGGGGTTGTTGTGACCCAAGTGCAGGACCCAGCACTGAGCCTTGTTAAATCTCATAGAATTGGACTCAGCCCATTCATCCAGCCTCTCCAGATCCCTCTGTAGACCCTTTCTTCCCTCCAGCAGATCAACACTCCCGCCCAGCTTGGCGTCACCTGCAAAGTTACTGAGGGTGCACTTGATGCCCTCGTCCAGATCATTAATAAAGATAATAAACAGACCTGGCCTCAACACCGAGCCCTGGACAACACCACTTGTCACCGCCCACCAGCTGCATTTAACTCCATTCACCACAGCTCTTTGGGCCCAGCCATCCAGCCACATTTTTACCCAGCAAAGAGTACACCCGTCCAAGCCACGAGCAGCCAGTTTCTCCAGGAGAATGCTGGGGGAAACGGTGTCAAAGGCTTTACTAAAGTCCAGGTCAAAAACATCCAAAGCCGCTCCCTCAGCTACTAAGCACGTCATCTTCTCATTGAAGTGCAGGAGAGTCAAGCAGGACCTGCTGTTCGTAAACCTGTGCTGACTGGGCCTCATCACCTGCTTGTCCTGTACGTGCCGAGTGAAGGCACTCAGAATGATCTGCTCCAGAACCTTCCCTGGGACCGAGGTCAGACTGACAGGCCTCTCATTCCTTGCATCCTCTTTCCGGCCCTTCTTGACGATGAGCACCACATTTGCTAACCTCCAGTCAACAGGGACCTCCCCGCTTAGCCAGGACTGAGGACAAATGATTGAAAGTGGCTTGGTGAGCCCTTCCGCCCGCTCCCTCGGTACTCTTGGGTGGATCCCATTCGCTCCCATAGACTTGTGTGTGGCTAAGTGGCGTAGCAGCTCGCTAACCATTTCCCCTTGCATTATGAGGGCTTTCTTCCGCTCCCCGTTGACCAACTTTCTTCCGCAGCACAACTCTCTGCCCATCACAGCGAGCAGAATCACAGCAAACAGAATCAGTGAGTGCACAAGGAACCTCTCGAGATCAGCTACTTCAACCCAACCTGCTCAAGCAGGCTCAGCTCCAGCAGGCTGTCCACGACCACAGCCACTCAGGTTTTCAGTACCTTCAAGGACGCAGACTCCAACACCTCTCTGTGCAACTGGTTCTGCTGCTTGACCACCCTCATGATGAAAAAGCCTTGCTTCTCTTCCAAGGAAATGGCACGTCTTCTCAGCGTTCTCCATCCACCCTTGCCCTGGCCATGGCCACCCAGGAGAAGAGTCTGTCTCCCCTGGACTCGTAACATCCCATCCAGGATTTACACCCATTGATGTCATCTTCTATGCACGACCTTGCCTCCTGCCTGAAAAAACCTCCCAGCTCTCTCAGCTTCTCCTCAGAGGAAGGACGCTCCAGATCCCTCAGCGTCTTGGGGGCCCTGCACTGCACTCACTCCACTAAGGCCATGTCCTTCTTCCACTGGGGAGCCCTCAGCTGGACACAGGACTCCACATGGGGCCTCACCAGCACTGAAGACAGAGTAACATCACCTCCCACGACCTGCTGGCAATGCTCGTCCCAACGCCACCATGGAGACTCTTGGCCTCTTTTGCCGCAAAGGTGCTGTCGTGGTTTAACCCCAGTCAGCAACTAAGCACCACGCAGCCGCTCGCTCACTCCCCCCCGGTGGGATGGGGGAGAGAATCGGAAGAGTAAAAGTGAGAAAACTCATGGGTTGAGATAAAGACAGTTTAATAGGGAAAGCAAAAGCCGCACGCACAAGCAAAGCAAAACAAGGAATTCATTCACTCCTTCCCATTGGCAGGCAGGTGCTCAGCCATCTCCAGGAAAGCAGGGCTCCATCCCGCGTAACGGTTACTTGGGAAGCCAAACGCCATCATGTCGAATGTCCCCCACTTCCTTCTTCTTCCCCCACCTTATATACTGAGCATGATGTCATATGGTATGGAATAGCCCTTTGGCCAGTCTGGGTCAGCTGTCCTGGCTCTGCTCCCTCCCAGCCCCCCGTGCACCTCGCAGAGCACAGGAAGCTGAAAAGTCCTTGACCAGTATAAACTCTACTCAGCAAGAACCAAAACATCAGTGTGTTATCAACATTATTCTCATCCTAAATCCAAAACACAGCACTCTATGAGCTATGAAGAAGAAAATTAACTCTATCCCAGCTGAAACCAGGACAGGCGCGTTCCTGCCTCAGAGTCAGTTTGTCCTCCACAAGAACTACAAAGTCAAACAAGAGGGGCACCAGACACCCACAGAGCACACCCAACGCGAAAGGCCAGGCCTAAAAACGGGCTTAGCGACCTGGCAGCAAGGTGGGAATGGAAAAACCACAATGGAAAGGGCAGTGCCTTGCACCCGGCACACCTCCAAAGCCCAGACCAGCCTGCCAGGGCTGCGGGGAAATGGGGCCCCCTCTTCACAACGCACCCACAAACCACACCACACCAGTGCCACGGGATGACCTCACTGACGACACCCCACCTCTCCTATGCTTTGGCCGCCTCTGCCAAATGCCCTGACATGCACCTTCCATGCAAATCCTCCCAAATACCTACTCTCACCTCAAAGCTGCCGCCAGGGTCAGAGGGACACGGCCTCAAGAGGAGGACAGGAAAAGGGAGCGTTGTGGGAAGGAAAACACACCCCACCTCATTACTTGCCAGCCTGTGGCATGCAACAGCTGCTTGCTGCAAAATGCTGGCATGCGCAAAGCCTGTCCCGCCCCTCGCACACCACCATAAAAGCCGGCCCAGCACCTCTCTCCCTCACACACTTCTCCTCACGCCTTCTCCTCCGCGCTCAACAAGGTGAGCCTCAACCCCCTTCCCCTCCTTCTCCTCACCCACCGGGCCCCTCTCTTCCACCACGCTCTCACCACAGCCTCAGCACCGCTCACACCTCCCCACCGCCACGCTCCCCACAGCCCCACACCAGGCCTTCCCGCTCCCTCGCCCTCCTGCAACACCGCCCCTCGCACCCCCACGCCCCTACGCTTTCTCAACACCCTCTCTTCCAGGGCCCCTCCACACCACACACATGGCCTGCTACGACCTCTGCCGCCCCTGCGGACCCACCCCGCTGGCTAACAGCTGCAACGAGCCCTGTGTCAGGCAGTGCGAGGACTCCCGCGTCGTCATCCAGCCTCCCGCCGTGCTGGTCACCCTGCCAGGACCCATCCTCAGCTCCTTCCCCCAGAACACCGCCGTCGGATCCTCCGCATCCGCTGCCGTGGGCAACGTCCTCAGCTCCCAGGGAGTGCCCGTCTCCGGAGGCTTTGGCCTCGGCTACGGCTATGGCCTCGGAGGCCTGGGCTGCTTTGGCGGCGCAAGAGGCTGCTACCCCTGCTAAGGGCCCTCGCCACCACCCCTGACAACAACCACACACACCCTGGAAGCCACCGCATGGATTGAGGACGCACCTCCAGGCCATTGCTGGCATGTGCACCTGCCGTCCACGGCTCCTCCTCTCAAGGCACCAGGCAAGGAAGCAGGGAAGGGGCCAGCCTGGGCTGCCTGCAAACGTGGCCCATGTACCTCCTCCTCTTCTCCCTCTTCCTTCCTTGCATCGCCCCTTCTGCGATGCCCACTACTCTCCACTGCAATCGCTCTCTGACAAGCCAAGACCAGCAGGGACCTCCGCTGGGCTGCTCCCACCATAGGGAAGGAAGATCTCGGTGCTCTGGCAAAATCTACTGCAAGCAAAGGACCTTGGCTGATGGTTGCCCTACTTGCACCTCAGACAGGCTCCCTTCCACTTGCTGCTCCTGCCTTTACACTCTTTTTCTCTCAATAAACAGCTCCTGCATCCCAGCCTCACATGCCTCCTCTTCCTTTCTGCTCCCAATGCTCTTCCAGCTTCACCTGGCACCAAGCCAGGGCTCAACAGCCATTACGATGGGTGGAAAGGGGCTACTGGACCTCTCTTAGGAACTATGGTCTCAGCAACAACAACAACACAGACCGGCACACGGGGACATCAAATCCATGACACAAGCCCATCACTTACTCAAACAAAGGCTTGGACACGCTAATGCACTTCTACCCATGTCTCTGATGCCAGCTTCCCTTGGCACCACGCACTTAGAAGCATAGATTAGTTTAGGTTGTAAAAGACCCTCAGAATCAGAGCATCATAGAATCATTAAGGTTGGAAAGGACCTCCGAGATCCTCGAGTCCAACCATTAAGCCAACTGCCAGGGCCACCTCTAAACCATGTCCCTTGCACCACATCTACACGTTTCTTGAATACTTCCAGGGACTGTGATTGCACCACTTCCCTGGGCAGCCTGTTCCAATGCCTGACCACTCTCCCTGTGAAGAAATTTTTCATAATATCTCATCTAAATCTCCCCTGGCACAACTTGAGCCCATTTGCTCTCATCCTATCGCTTGTTACTTGGGAGAAGAGACCAACCCCCACCTGGCTACAGCCTCCTTTCAGGTAGTTATAGAGAGCAATAAGGTCTCCCCTCAGCCTCCTCTTCTCCAAATTAAACAACCCCATCTCCCTCAGCTGCTCCTCATAAGACTTGTGCTCTAGACCCTGCACCAGCTTCATTGCCCTTCTTTGGACACCCTCCAGCACCTCCATGTCCTTCTTGTAGTGAGAGGCCCAACACTGAACACAGTACTCGAGGTGTGGCCTCACCAGTGCCCAGCACAGTGGCACCATCACCTCCCTGGTCCTGCTGGCCACACCATTCCTGATACATGCCAGGATGCCATTGGCCTTCTGGGCCACCTGACCACACTGCTGGTTCATGTTCAGCAACCTGTCAACCAAAACCCTCAGGTCCTTTTCCGTCAGGCACCTCTCCAGCCACTCCTCCCCACGCCTGCAGCGGTGCCTGGGGTTGTTGTGACCCAAGTGCAGGACCCAGCACTCAGCCTGGTTGAACCTCATACAGTTGGGCTCAGCCCATCGACCCAGCCTGGCCAGATCCCCCTTCCTACCTTCAGGCACATCAACACTTCCGCCCAACATGGTGTCATCTGCAAACTTACTGAGGGTGCACTCAATGTCCTCGTCATGATCATTAATAAAGATATTAAACACGACCGGCCCCAACACTGAGTCCTGCGGAACACCACTCGTGACCGGTCGCCAACTGCATTTAACTCCACTCACCACCACTCTCTGGGCTCAGCCATTCAGCCAGTTTTTTTACCCAGCAGAGAGTGCACTTACCCAAGCCATAAGCAGCCAGCTTCTGCAGGAGAATGCTGTGGGAGACAGTGTCAAAGGCCTTACTAACGTCCAGGTCGACAACAGGCACAGCCTTTCCCTCAGCCACCAAGCGGGTCACCTTGTCATAGAAGGAGATCAGCTTGGTCAAGCAGGATCTTCCCTTCATGAACCCATGCTGGTTGAGCCTGATCCCCTCGGTGTCCTGCTCATGCTGCATGATGGCACTCAAAAGGATCTGTTCCATGACCTCTAACAGCACCGAGGTCAGGCTGACAGGCCTGTAGTTCCCCAGATCCTCCTTCTGACCCTTTGTGTAGACAGCTGTGTCACATCAGCTAACTTCCAGTCAGCTGGGACCTCCCCAGTTGACCAGGACTGCTGGTCAATGATGGAAAGTGGCTTGGTGAGCTCCTCTGCCAGCTCCCTCAGTATCCTCAGGTGGATCCCAGCTGGCCCCATAGACTTGTGGGCATCCAGGTGGAGGAGCAGGTCACTAACTGTTA
Organism: Theristicus caerulescens; assembly: GCA_020745775.1. Taxonomy (NCBI): domain Eukaryota; kingdom Metazoa; phylum Chordata; class Aves; order Pelecaniformes; family Threskiornithidae; genus Theristicus; species Theristicus caerulescens. The sequence continues at coordinate 167,174,480 of CM036558.1, read as the reverse complement.
CCTCTTTGATTACTGGGGCTTTATTCTGCTTTCCATCTCCATCTCCCAGCTCAGGAGGATGAATACCCTGAGGATGACCAGTCTGACTCTTAAGGACTGAGGCAAAGGCGGCATTAAGTACCTCAGCCTTCTCCTCATCCTTTGTGGCAATGTTTCCCTCCGCATCCAACAAAGGATGGAGATTCTCCATGGCCCTCCATTTGTCGCTGATAGATTTGTAAAAACATTTCTTGTTATCCTTAACTGCAGGGGCCAGTTTAAGTTCTAGCTGGGCTTTTGCCTTTCTAATTTTCTCCCTGCATAACCTCACAACATCCTTGGAGTCCTCCTGAGTTGCCTGACCCTTCTTCCAAAGGTGCTAGGCTCTCCTTTTTTTCCTGAGTTCCAGACAAAGCTCTCTGTTCAGCCACGCCGGGCTTCCTCCGCTCCTGGTCGTCTTTTGGCACATGGGGACGGCCTGCTCCTGCGCATTTAAGACTTCCTTCTTGAAAAACCTCCAGCCTTCCTGGACTCCTTTGCCCTTCAGCACTGCCTCCCAAGGCACTCTCTCAACCAGACTCCTCAACAGACCAAAGTCTGCCTTTCTGAAGTCCAGGGTAGTGGTTTTGCTGACCCCCCTCCTTACTTCTCCAAGAAATGAAAACTCTGTCATTTCATGGTCGCTGTGCCCAAGACGGCCTCCGACCACCACATCACCCACCAGGCCTTCTCTGTTTGTAAACAGCAGGCCCAGCAGGGCACCTCCCCTGGTTGGCTCGCTTACCAGCTGCGTCAGGAAGTTATCTTCCATGCACTCCAGGAACCTCCTACACTCTTTCCTCTCTGCTATGCTGTATTTCCAGCAGAGATCTCGTAAGATGAACTCTCCGCATAAGTCTTTTTCTTTAGATCCTTCACCAGCTTCCTTGCTCTTCTTTGGATGTGTCGCACCACAGCCAAAAAGAGGAGCGCTACGGAGGGGCCAACACAAGCCTTTGGGGAGCATGGCAGGGCTCCCCGCATCACAGGGCTTGCAAACCCTGAGCCAGGGCTACCAGGACAATGGCCTGCACTCCCAAGTGGCTCACCTCTGCCTGCATGCACTGCCAGCCCCAGGGATGGCACCAAGGGGGCACAAGCCCAAACACGCAGCCTCCTTTCTCCCACCTACAACCTTACAAGCAAGAGGGGCACCAAGACACCCACAGAGCACACCCAACGCAAAAGGCCAGGCCTATAGACACGCTTAGCGACCTGGCAGCAAGGCAAGGACTGACCCAATAAGATTGAAGGGGCAGCCCCTCACGCCCGGCACACCTCCAAGGCCCAGACCAGCTCATTAAGACCACCAGGAAATGAGGACCCCTCTTCACAATGCACCCACAAACCACACCACACCAGTGCCACGGGATGACCTCACTGACGACTCCCCATCTCTCCTATGCTTTGGCTGCAACTGCCAAATGCCCTGACACGCACCTTCCATGCAAATCCTCCCAAATACCTACTCTCACTTCAAAGCTGCCGCCAGGGTCAGAGGGACACGGCCTCAAGAGGAGGACAGGAAAAGGGAGCGTTGTGGGAAGGAAAGCACACCCCACCTCATTACTTGCCAGCCTGTGGCATGCAACAGCTGCTTGCTGCAAAATGCTGGCATGCGCAAAGCCTGTCCCGCCCCTCGCACACCACCATAAAAGCCGGCCCAGCACCTCTCTCCCTCACACACTTCTCCTCACGCCTTCTCCTCCGCGCTCAACAAGGTGAGCCTCAACCCCCTTCCCCGCCTTCTCCTCACCCACCTGGCCCCTCTCTTCCACCACGCTCTCACCACAGCCTCAGCACCGCTCACACCTCCCCACCGCCACGCTCCCCACAGCCCCACACCACGCCTCCCCGCTCCCTCGCCCTCCTGCAACACCGCCCCTCGCACCCCCACGCCCCTACGCTTTCTCAACACCCTCTCTTCCAGGGCCCTCCACACCACACACATGGCCTGCAACGACCTCTGCCGCCCCTGCGGACCCACCCCGCTGGCTAACAGCTGCAACGAGCCCTGTGTCAGGCAGTGCGAGGACTCCCGCGTCGTCATCCAGCCTCCCGCCGTGCTGGTCACCCTGCCAGGACCCATCCTCAGCTCCTTCCCCCAGAACACCGCCGTCGGATCCTCCGCATCCGCTGCTGTGGGCAACGTCCTCAGCTCCCAGGGAGTGCCCGTCTCCGGCGGCTTTGGCCTCGGCTACGGCAATGGCTATGGCTTTGGAGGCCTGGGCTGCTTCGGTGGCAGAAGAGGCTGCTACCCCTGCTAAGGGCCCTCAACACCACCCCTGACAACAACCACCCACACCCTGGAAGCCACCGCATGGATTGAGGACACACCTCTAGGCCATTGCTGGCACGTGGGCTCACCAACCATGGCTTCTCTTCTCAAGGCATAAAGCAAGTACCTTCTCACAAGACAAAGACCACGCGGGACCTCCAGTGTGCTGCTCCCACCACAGGGCAGGAAGACCTCGGTGCGCTTGCAAAATCTCGTGCATGCAAGGGACTTTGGCTGATGCTCGCCCTCACACCGGCTCCCTTCCACTTGCTGCTCCTGCCTTTTCACTCTGTTTTTCTCTCAATAAAATTCTCCTGCATCCCAGCCTCAGACGACTCCTCTTCCAGTCTTCTCCCAAGGCTCTTCCAACTTCACCTGGCACAAAGCCATGCCTCAACTTGCCGTCAGGGTGGGTGGAAGAGGGTAATAAGACGTCTCCTGGAAAAAGGTCACCACCACTACCACTAGCCACACAGACTGGGTTTTTGTGGGGCTTCCAGAACATGGCACAAGCCCATCACTGGATCAGACAAAGGCTTTAATATGACAACATTCCCATTCACACGCCTTTGATGAAGTCTCCCCGTGCCAGCACACACTTGACTAACTCTCTTCCCCACCATGACTCTCCGGTACTGCCAGGAAATAGAATCACAGAGGCATTTAGTTAGGCAGGAACATCTGGAGAGTGGGTGCTTCAACCCCCCTACTCGAGAAGGGCCACCTAGAGCAGGTTGTCCGGGACCATGGCCACTCGGGGTTTCAGGATCTCCCAGGACGGAGACTCCACCACCTCTTCCACTCTTTGACCACCTCACACTGAAAAAGCCTGGCCTTCCTTGCCCATGCAATTCCATCTCTTTTCACTTGTGCCCATGGCCTCTTGTCCTGGTAGGAAGCACTGCTCAGAAGAACCAGGCTCCCTCAACTTCATTCCCTGCCATCAGGGATTTATACACATTTAGATTTACAACTATGTCCATGTCATTCTCCGTCTGGGGAGCCCAGAACTGCACACAGCACCCAACATGGGACCTCACTAGTGCTGAGGAGACAGGAAGGCTCTCCTTCCCCTACTTGCTGGCAACGCTTTTCCTCATGATGCCCTGGAGACTCGTGGCCCCATTTTGCAGCAAGGGTGCTTTGCCACCTCGTGGTCCGTTTGTTCTCCACCAGGACCACAAGGTCCTTCTCTGCTAAGATGCTTTCTATCCAACTGACCCCAGCCATTCCCGCTACCTGGGGTGAGTCCTCCCCAGAAACAGGGCTTTGCATCTCCTCTTCCTCAACTCCATGAGATTCCTCTATGTCTGGTGCAAGGAAATCAGGTAGCTCCCTCAGCATTCGTGGGTTCAAACCATCTTTCCCCATGGACATAAGTACATCCAGTTCCACAAACCCATCTTTCTGGGGGGCAGCCGTGAGTCCACTGGCACCTCCAGCACCGCCCAGCGTGCCTCTTGCCGGCCAGGCACTCCAGCACCCACCAACACAGAAGCACAGGTACCCTTCCTCCCTCACCTCCTCTTCCTCACAAACAAGCACTGCTCGCACAGTGAACAACCCTCAAGACACTCACCTTCGCTGAATGTGGGCAGCTCTTGGGGCTCTGGGGAGGTCCTCGCGGACGGGAAGGCAGCCAACCTCATTCCAATTTATAAAGAGGGCATGAGGGAAGACCCAAGAAACTGCAGACCTCTTAGTCTGGCCTCAGTACCCGGAGAAATTATGGAGAAGATCCTACTGGGTGCTGTTGAAAGGAATTTAAAGGACAAGGCAATCACCAGGCACGGACACCATGGGTTCACTAAGGGAAAGTCCTGTCTGCCTCATGTAATATCCTTTGACGATAAAGGCACCCGCCTCGTGCATGAAGGGAAGGCCGTGCATGTAGTTTTTCTGGATTTTCATAAGGCTTTTGATCCTGTCCCTCACAGCAGCCTTCTGGGCAACTTGTCCAACTGCGAGATGAGCAGCTACACGCATGAGCACCACTTAGGCAGGACAAGTGGCCAGCAAGATCGAAAGGGCCGTTATGCAGCCATTAGCACCTGCACATTGCTGTCTCCTGCAGCCATTGTCTTTTGTCTGGCAGTTTAGTCAGAGTCCACTAACTTATGGAAATGGTAGAGAGCAAACCTCCAATCTGGAAGGTACAAAATATCAGCTTCCCCAAAAAGCTTTTCAAGCAGATCCAACAGCAGCTGCACTGCTGAGGCATTCATGCTTCCCGCCGTGACACAAGGAACGCCTGCACCGTGACGGAGGAGGAAGGAGGGGCACTCTTACCATCGGCTAGGTAATTATATTTTTTTGCTCACAGGAAAACGATGTTAAGAGTTACGGGTTATAAGTTATGAAACTGCATAACTTGAATAACTGAATTGACGTCATCAACTAGCCTGGGCAAAAGGGGATGGAGCCCCAGTTTGCTGAGTTTGTTTACTGTATTTCTTAATGAGCTCAAGAAATACAGCTAAAATCACAAATGACATTGTCCTGTGAATGTGACAGATGCAAACAGACGGTGAGAGCGGGAACGAGGTCATGATCAAGAGCCTCTACTTTCCCAGACCCTCCCTCTTAATCTTCTTCAAGATACGAGGGGTATGAGCTTTCTTCCAGTCTTCAGGAACTGCCCCCACACACCATGACCTTTCCAAGCTAATGGAGAGTGGCCTCCCAAGGACATCAGACAGCTCCCTCCGCATTCATGGATAAAATCCTACATACATCCATTCCCACAACACTCCTTATTACCTCGTTTCAACTGCCTCAGGAACAACTGCTGCTCGCCTGAGAAACAACCTGCAAACATTCACCTTGGATCACTTGGGGCAGGCCTTGCCATTCATCAACTCTTCAGCATGCAGCCACCACCACCAGGGCCTCTGCTCTGCAGCCACGTGCTGCATGCTCACCTCCAACTCCCCTCCACAACCTCCAAATCCTCTTTCAGCCACTCTTGAGAGAAATGGCCTCACCCCTCGGCACTCACCCCAACACAACACCCCAAAGGCCCTGGCTCACCACCTCCCCTACCTCCTGCTCCCAGTCCCCTCTGGCTATCACCACACTCATGGCTTTCAAGAAACTCACCTGCCCTTGCAAGGTGCCCCACATCAGAACTGAGTCACACGAAAGCCCAGGCTCCAAACGTGCCGGCCACAGCTAAGGGGAGCGCTATGGAGGGGCCAACACAAGCCTTTGGGGAGCGTGGTGGGGCTCCCCACATTACAGGGCTTGCGAATTCTCAAGCAGGGCTACCAGGACAATGGCCTGCTCTCACAAGTGGTCCTCCTCTGCCTGCATGCACTGCCACCCCCTGGGACGGCACCAAGGGGGCACATGCCCAAACACGCAGCCTCCTTTCTCCCACCCACAAGTTTACAAGCAAGAGGGGCACCAAGACACCCACAGAGCACACCCAACGCGAAAGGCCAGGCCTAAAGACAGGCTTAGCGACCTGGCAGCAAGGCAAGGACTGACCCAATGCGATGGAAGGGGCAGCCCCTCATGCCCGGCACACCTCCAAGGCACAGACCAGCTCATTAAGGCCACCAGAAAATGGGGCGCCCTCCTCACAATGCACCCACAAACCACACCACACCAGTGCCACAGGATGACCTCACTGACGACACTCCACCTCTCCTATGCTTCTCCTTACTTAGTAAGGTCCCCTGGGAAAAAGATTTGAAGGTGCTGGGCTCCATCAGTGCTGGTCACTTTTTAAGTACCACCTCCAAAGAGCATAGGAGCAGGCAATTCCAATATCATCGGAAGTCAAGCAGGCGAGGCAGAAGGCCGGCTTGGCTGAGTAGGGATCTTATGCTAGAACTAAGAGGAAAAAGAAAATGAACGACCAGTGGAAGCAAAGTCAGGCGACATGGGAGGACTACAGAGGTGCTGTTTGCCACTGTAGGGAGGAAATAGGTGTGGCCAAAGCTCAGCTAGAGCTGAAGCTGGCCAGTACTGTGAAGCACAATAAAAAGGGCTTCTTTAAATATATAAAGAGCAAAAGGCAGGCCAGAAATAACATTGGCCCATTCCTTGATGGGTGTGGTCACCTCACAAACAGGGACATAGACAAAGCAGAGACCTTTAATGCTTTCTTGACTTGCCTGCCATGGGGCCCCTCTTCACAACGCACCCACAAACCACACCACACCAGTGCCACGGGATGACCTCACTGATGACACCCCACCTCTCCTATGCTTTGGTCGTGTCCTCTGCCCATCCTCACACGCACCATCAACACCAAGCCTTTGGCCTCTAATACTCACACCTCAAAGCTGCCGCCAGGGTCAGAGGGACACGGCCTCAAGAGGAGGACAGGAAAAGGGAGCGTTGCGGGAAGGAAAACACACCCCACCTCATTACTTGCCAGCCTGTGGCATGCAACAGCTGCTTGCTGCAAAATGCTGGCATGCGCAAAGCCTGTCCCGCCCCTCGCACACCACCATAAAAGCCGGCCCAGCACCTCTCTCCCTCACACACTTCTCCTCACGCCTTCTCCTCCGCGCTCAACAAGGTGAGCCTCAACCCCCTTCCCCTCCTTCTCCTCACCCACCTGGCCCCTCTCTTCCACCACGCTCTCACCACAGCCTCAGCACCGCTCACACCTCCCCACCGCCACGCTCCCCACAGCCCCACACCACGCCTCCCCGCTCCCTCGCCCTCCTGCAACACCGCCCCTCGCACCCCCACGCCCCTACGCTTTCTCAACACCCTCTCTTCCAGGGCCCCTCCACACCACACACATGGCCTGCTACGACAGCTGCCGCCCCTGCGGACCCACCCCGCTGGCTAACAGCTGCAACGAGCCCTGTGTCAGGCAGTGCGAGGACTCCCGCGTCGTCATCCAGCCTCCCGCCGTGCTGGTCACCCTGCCAGGACCCATCCTCAGCTCCTTCCCCCAGAACACCGCCGTCGGATCCTCCGCATCCGCTGCCGTGGGCAACGTCCTCAGCTCCCAGGGAGTGCCCGTCTCCGGCGGCTTTGGCCTCGGCTACGGCTATGGCTTTGGAGGCCTGGGCTGCTTCGGCGGCGCAAGAGGCTGCTACCCCTGCTAAGGGCCCTCACCACCACCCCTGACAACAACCACCCACACCCTGGAAGCCACCGCATGGATTGAGGACGCACCTCCCGGGCTCTTCCTGGCACGTGCACCTGCCGTCCACGGCTCCTCCTCTCAAGGCACCAAGCAAGGAAGCAGGGAAGGGGCCAGCCTGGGCTGCCTGCAAACATGGCCCATGTACCTCCTCCTCTTCTACTTCCTTCCTTGCATCGTCCCTTCTGCGATGCCCACTACTCTCTGCTGCAATCACTCTCTGACAAGCCAAAGACCACCAGGGTCCTCCGCTGGGCTGCTCCCACTGTAGGGAAGGAAGATCTCGGTGCTCTGGCAAAATCTACTGCAAGCAAAGGACCTCGGCTGATGGTCGCCCTACTTGCACCTCAGACCGGCTCCCTTCCACTTGCTTCTCCTGCCTTTACACTCTTCTTTCTCTCAATAAAGTTCTCCTGCATCCCAGCCTGACATGCCTCCTCTTCCTTTCTTCTCCCAACGCTCTTCCAACCTCACTCTGCACCAAGCCAGGGCTCAACAGGCCATTGTGATGGGTGGAAAAGGGCTACCGGACCTCATTAGGAACTATGGCCTCAGCAACAACAACAACAACACAGAGAGGCACATGGGGACATCAAGCCCGTGACCCAAGCCCATCACTTACTCAAACAAAGGCTTGGACACGCTAATGCACTTCTACCCATGTCTCTGACGCCAGCTTCCCTTGGCAGCATGCACTTAGAAGCATAGATTTATTTACGTTGGAGAAGACCCTTAGCATTATCAAGTCCAACTGTGAAACTAACACTGCCACATCCATCACAAAACCATGTCCCTAAGCACCACTGCTACACGTCTTTTAGATACCTCCAGGGATGGGGACTCAGCCACATCCCTGGGCAGCCTCTTCCAGTGCTTGATAACCCTTTCCCTGAAGAATTTGTCCCTATAATCTCAACCTCTCCTGGTGCAACTTGAGCCCATTTCCTCTTCTCCTATCACTTGTTACTTGGCAAAAGAGACTGACACCCACCTCGCTACAGCCTCCTTTCAGCTACTTCTAGAGAGCCATAAGGTCTTCCTTCAGCCTCCTCTTCTCCAGACTAAACCATCCAAGTTCCCTCTGCCGCTCCTCACAGGACCTGTGCTCCAGACCCTGCACCAGCTTCCTGGCTCTTCCTTGGACACGCTCCAGCACCTCAGTGTTTTCTTGCAGTCAGGGGCCCAACACTGAACACAGGATTCGATGTGCGGTCTCATCAGTGACGAGCAGAGGGGGATGATCACTTCCTTAGTCCTGCTGGCCACTCTATTTCTCATACAAGCCACGATGGTATTGGTCTTCTTGGCCATTTGAGCACACTGCCGGCTCATAAGCAGCCAGGTATCAACCAACACCCCCAGGTCCTTTTCTGCCAGGCACCTCTCCAGCCACTCCTCCCCACGCCTGCAGCGTTGCCTGGGGTTGTTGTGACCCAAGTGCAGGACCCAGCACTCAGCCTGGTTGAACCTCATACAGCTGGGCTCAGCCCATCGACCCAGCCTGGCCAGGTCCCTCTGTAGAGACTTCCTATATTAAACAGGACCGGCCCCAGTACTGAGCCCTGGGGAACACCACTCGTGACTGGTCACCAACTGCATTTCACTCCACTCACCACCACTCTCTGGGCTCAGCCATTCAGCCAGTTTTTTACCCAGCAGAGAGTGCACTTACCCAAGCCATAAGCAGCCAGCTTCTGCAGGAGAATGCTGTGGGAGACAGTGTCAAAAGCCTTACTAAGGTCCAGGTCGACAACAGGCACAGCCTTTCCCTCAGCCACCAAGCGGGTCACCTTGTCATAGAAGGAGATCAGGTTGGTCAAGCAGGACCTTCCCTTCATGAACCCATGCTGGCTGAGCCTGATCCCCTCGTTGTCCTGCATGTGCTGAGTGATGGTACTCAAGAGGATCTGCTCCATCACCTTCCCTGGCACCGAGGTCAGGCTGACAGGCCTGTAGTTCCCCAGATCCCCCTTCTGACCCTTTGTGTAGACAGCTGTGTCACATTAGCTAACTTCCAGTCAGCTGGGACCTCCCCAGTAAACCAGGACTGCTGGTCAATGATGGAGAGTGGCTTGGTGAGCTCCTCTGCTCAGATGGATCCCAGCTGGCCCCATAGACTTGTGGGCATCCAGGTGGAGGAGCAGGTCACTAACTGTTACCTCTTTCATTACTGGGGCTTCATTCTGCTTCCCATCTCCATCTCCCAGCTCAGGGGCATGAATACCCTGAGGATGACCAGTCTGACTCTTAAGGACTGAGGCAAAGGCGGCATTAAGTACCTCAGCCTTCTCCTCATCCTTTGTGGCAATGTTTCCCTCCGCATCCAACAAAGGATGGAGATTCTCCTTAGCCCTCCTTTTGTCGCTGATAGATTTGTAAAAACATTTCTTGTTATCCTTAACTGCTGTGGCCAGTTTAAGTTCTAGCTGGGCTTTTGCCTTTCTAATTTTCTCCCTGCATAACCTCACAACATCCTTGGAGTCCTCATGAGTTGCCTGACCCTTCTTCCAAAGGTGCTAGGCTCTCCTTTTTTTCCTGAGTTCCAGCCAAAGCTCTCTGTTCAGCCACGCCGGGCTTCTTCCCCTCCTGCTCCTCTTTTGGCACATGGGGACGGCCTGCTCCTGCCCATTTAAGACTTCCTTCTTGAAAAACCTCCAGCCTTCCTGGACTCCTTTGCCCTTCAGCACTGCCTCCCAAGGCACTCTCTCAACCAGACTCCTCAACAGGCCCAAGTCTGCCTTTCTGAAGTCCAGGGTAGTGGTTTTGCTGACCCCCCTCCTTACTTCTCCAAAAATCGAAAACTCTGTCATTTCATGGTCGCTGTGCCCAAGACGGCCTCCGACCACCACATCACCCACCAGGCCTTCTCTGTTCGTGAACAGCAGGTCCAGCGGGGCACCTCCCCTGGTTGGCTCGCTTACCAGCTGCGTCAGGAAGTTATCCTCCACGCACTCCAGGAACCTGCTAGACTGCTTTCTCTCTGCCTTGTTGTATTTCCAGCAGATATCTGGTAAGTTGAAGTCTCCCACAAGAACAAGGGTTAGAGACTCTGAGACTTCAGCCAGCCGCTTGTAAAAAACTTCATCTGTTTCCTCATCCTGGTTGGGTGGTCTATAACAGACTCCCACCAGGATATCTCCCTTGTTGGCCTTTCCCCTGATCTTAACCCATAAGCACTCAACCTTGTCGTTACCTTTGTTAAGCTCAAGACAGTCAAAACACTCTCTGACGTACAAGGCTACCCCGCCACCTCGCCTTCCTTGCCTGTCCCTTCTAAAAAGCTTGTAGCCATCCATTGCAGCACTCCAGTTGTGCGAGTCATCCCACCATGTTTCCGTAATGGTAACCACGTCATAGTTTCCCTGCCGCGCAATGGCTTCCAGCTACTCCTGCTTATTGCCCAAGCTGCGTGCATTGGTGTAAAGGTTTTGTAGGTTCAAAAAGACCCCTAGAATCATAGAATCATTAAGGTTGGAAAGGACCTCCGAGATCCTCGAGTCCAACCATTAAGCCAACTGCCAGGGCCACCTCTAAACCATGTCCCTAAGTACCACATCCACACGTTTTTTGAATACTTCCAGGGACTGTGATTGCACCACTTCCATGGGCAGCCTGTTCCAATGCCTGACCACTCTCTCCATGAAGAAATGTTTCCTAATATCTAAGCTAAATCTCCCCTGGCACAACTTCAGCCCATTTGCTTTCATCCTATCACTTCTTACTTGGCAAAAGAGATCAACACCCACCTCGCTACAGCCTCCCCTCAGCCTTCTCTTCTCCGAACTAAACGACCCCAGCTCCCTCAGTTGCTCCTCACAAGACATCTTCTCCAGACCCTTCACCAGCTTCGTTGCCCTTCTTTGGACACCCTCCAGCACCTCCATGACTTTCTTGTAGTCAGGGGCCCAACACTGAACACAGTACTCGAGGTGCGGCCTCACCAGTGCCCAGCACAGGGGCACCATCACCTCCCTGCTCCTGCTGGCCACACCATTCCTGATACATGCCAGGATGCCATTGGCCTTCTGGGCCACCTGACCACACTGCTGGTTCATGTTCAGCTGGCTGTCAACCAGCACCCTCAGGTCCTTTTCGAACAGGCAGCTCTCCAGCCACTCCTCCCCACGCCTGCAGTGTTGCCTGGGGTTGTTGTGACCCAAGTGCAGGACCCAGCACTCAGCCTGGTTGAACCTCATACAGTTGGGCTCAGCCCATCGACCCAGCCTAGCCAGATCCCCCTTCCTACCTTCAGGCACATCAACACGTCCACCCAACATGGTGTCATCTGCAAAGTTACTGAGGGTGCACTCAATGTCCTCATCATGACCATTAATAAAGATATTAAACATGACCGGCCCCAACACTGAGCCCTGGGGAACACCACTCGTGACCAGTCGCCAACTGCATTTCACTCCACTCACCACCACTCTCTGGGCTCAGCCATTCAGCCAGTTTTTTTACCCAGCAGAGAGTGCACTTACCCAAGCCATAAGCAGCCAGCTTCTGCAGGAGAATGCTGTGGGAGACAGTGTCAAAGGTCTTACTAACATTCAGGTCGACAACAGGCACAGCCTTTCCCTCAGCCACCAAGCGGGTCACCTTGTCATAGAAGGAGATCAGGTTGGTCAAGCAGGACCTTCCCTTCATGAACCCATGCTGGTTGAGCCTGATCCCCTCGGTGTCCTGCTCATGCTGCATGATGGCACTCAAAAGGATCTGTTCCATGACCTCTCCCGGCACCGAGGTCAGGCTGACAGGCCTGTAGTTCCCCGGATCCCCCTTCTGACCCTTCGTGTAGACAGCTGTGTCACATCAGCTAACTTCCAGTCAGCTGGGACCTCCCCAGTTGACCAGGACTGCTGGTCAATGATGGAAAGTGGCTTGGTGAGCTCCTCTGCCAGCTCCCTCAGTATCCTCAGGTGGATCCCAGCTGGCCCCACAGACTTGTGGGCATCCAGGTAGAGGAGCAGGTCACTAACTGCTACCTCTTTGATTACTGGGGCTTCATTCTGCTTCCATCGCCATCTCCCAGCTCAGGGGGATGAATACCCTGAGGATGACCAGTCTGACTCTTAAGGACTGAGGCAAAGGCGGCATTAAGTACCTCAGCCTTCTCCTCATCCTTTGTGGCAATGTTTCCCTCCGCATCCAACAAAGGATGGAGATTCTCCATGGCCCTCCATTTGTCGCTGATAGATTTGTAAAAACATTTCTTGTTATCCTTAACTGCAGGGGCCAGTTTAAGTTCTAGCTGGGCTTTTGCCTTTCTAATTTTCTCCCTGCATAACCTCACAACATCCTTGGAGTCCTCATGAGTTGCCTGACCCTTCTTCCAAAGGTGCTAGGCTCTCCTTTTTTTCCTGAGTTCCAGCCAAAGCTCTCTGTTCAGCCACGCCGGGCTTCTTCCCCTCCTGCTCCTCTTTTGGCACATGGGGACGGCCTGCTCCTGCCCATTTAAGACTTCCTTCTTGAAAAACCTCCAGCCTTCCTGGACTCCTTTGCCCTTCAGCACTGCCTCCCAAGGCACTCTCTCAACCAGACTCCTCAACAGGCCCAAGTCTGCCTTTCTGAAGTCCAGGGTAGTGGTTTTGATGACCCCCCTCCTTACTTCTCCAAGAAATGAAAACTCTGTCATTTCATGGTCGCTGTGCCCAAGACGGCCTCCGACCACCACATCACCTACCAGGCTTTCTCTGTTCGTAAAGAGCAGGCCCAGCGGGGCACCTCCCCTGGGTGGCTCGCTTACCAGCTGCGTCAGGAAGTTATCTTCCATGCACTCCAGGAACCTCCTACACTCTTTCCTCTCTGCTGTGCTGTGTTGCCAGCACAGATCTCGTAAGATGAACTCTCCGCATCAGTCTTTTTCTTTAGATCTTTCACCAGCTGCCTTGCTCTTCTTTGGATGTGTCGCACCACAGCCAAAAAGGGGAGCACTACGGAGGGGCCAACAGAAGCCTTTGGGGAGCGTGGCAGAGCTACCCACATCACAGGGCTTGCAAACCCTGAACCAGGGCTACCAGGACAATGGTCTGCTCTCCCAAGCGGCCCTCCTCTACCTGCATGCACTGCCACACCCAGGGACGGCACGAAGGGGGCACAAGCCCAAACATGCAGCCTCCTTTCTCCCACCTACAACCTTACAAGCAAGAGGGGCACCAAGACACCCACAGAGCACACCCAACGCGAAAGGCCAGGCCTATAGACACGCTTAGTGTCCTGGCAGCAAGGCAAGGACTGACCCAACAAGATGGAAGGGGCAGCCTGGCACACCTCCAAGGCCCAGACCAGCTCATTAAGGCCACCAGGATACGGGGCCCCCTCTTCACAACGCACCCACAAACCACACCAGTGCCACGGGATGACCTCACTGACGACTCCCCATCTCTCCTATGCTTTGGCCGCGTCTGCCAAATGCCCTGACATGCACCTTCCATGCAAATCCTCCCAAATACCTACTCTCACTTCAAAGCTGCCGCCAGGGTCAGAGGGACACAGCCTCAAGAGGAGGACAGGAAAAGGGAGCGTTGCGGGAAGGAAAACACACCCCACCTCATTACTTGCCAGCCTGTGGCATGCAACAGCTGCTTGCTGCAAAATGCTGGCATGCGCAAAGCCTGTCCCGCCCCTCGCACACCACCATAAAAGCCGGCCCAGCACCTCTCTCCCTCACACACTTCTCCTCACGCCTTCTCCTCCGCGCTCAACAAGGTGAGCCTCAACCCCCTTCCCCTCCTTCTCCTCACCCACCTGGCCCCTCTCTTCCACCACGCTCTCACCACAGCCTCAGCACCGCTCACACCTCCCCACCGCCACGCTCCCCACAGCCCCACACCACGCCTCCCCGCTCCCTCGCCCTCCTGCAACACCGCCCCTCGCACCCCCACGCCCCTCCGCTTTCTCAACACCCTCTCTTCCAGGGCCCCTCCACACCACACACATGGCCTGCTACGACAGCTGCCGCCCCTGCGGACCCACCCCGCTGGCTAACAGCTGCAACGAGCCCTGTGTCAGGCAGTGCGAGGACTCCCGCGTCGTCATCCAGCCTCCCGCCGTGCTGGTCACCCTGCCAGGACCCATCCTCAGCTCCTTCCCCCAGAACACCGCCGTCGGATCCTCCGCATCCGCTGCCGTGGGCAACGTCCTCAGCTCCCAGGGAGTGCCCGTCTCCGGCGGCTTTGGCCTCGGCTACGGCTATGGCCTCGGAGGCCTGGGCTGCTTCGGCGGCGCAAGAGGCTGCTACCCCTGCTAAGGGCCCTCACCACCACCCCTGACAACAACCACCCACACCCTGGAAGCCACCGCATGGATTGAGGACGCACCTCCCGGGCACTTGCTGGCATGTGGGCTCACCAACCATGGCTCCTCTTCTCAAGGCATAAAGCAAGTACCTTCTCACAAGCCAAAGACCATGCGGGACCTCCAGTGTGCCGCTCCCACCGCAGGGCAGCAAGACCTCGGTGCGCTTGCAAAATCTCGTGCATGCAAGGGACTTTGGCTGATGCTCGCCCTCACACCGGCTCCCTTCCACTTGCTGCTCCTGCCTTTTCACTCTGTTTTTCTCTCAATAAAATTCTCCTGCATCCCAGCCTCAGACGACTCCTCTTCCAGTCTTCTCCCAAGGCTCTTCCAACTTCACCTGGCACAAAGCCATGCCTCAACTTGCCGTCAGGGTGGGTGGAAGAGGGTAATAAGACGTCTCTAGGAAGAGGTCACCACCACTACCACTAGCCACACAGACTGGGTTTTTGTGGGGCTTCCAGAACATGGCACAAGCCCATCACTGGATCAGACAAAGGCTTTGACATGACAACATTCCCATCCACACGCCTTTGATGAAGTCTCTCTCTGCCAGCACACACTTGACTAACTCTCTTCCCCACCATGACTCTCAGCACTGCCAGGGAAGAGAATCACAGAGGCATCTAGTTAGGCAGGAACATCTGGAGAGCGGGTGCTTCAACCCCCCTACTCAAGCAGGGCCAGCTAGAGCAGGTTGTCCGGGACCATGGCCACTCAGGGTTTCAGGATCTCCCAGGACGGAGACTCCACCACCTCTTCTGCCCTTTCACCACCCTCACACTGAAAAAGCCTGGCCTTCCTTGCCCATGCAATTCCATCTCTTCTCACTTGTGCCCATGGCCTCTTGTCCTGGTAGGAAGCACTACTCAGAAGAACCAGGCTCCCTCAACTTCACTCCCTGCCATCAGGGATTTATACACATTTAGATTTACAACTATGTCCATGTCATTCTCCGTCTGGGGAGCCCAGAACTGCACACAGCACCCAACACGGGACCTCACTAGTGCTGAGGAGACAGGAAGGCTCTCCTTCCCCTACTTGCTGGCAACGCTTTTCCTCATGATGCCCTGGAGACTCGTGGCCCCATTTTGCAGCAAGGGTGCTTTGCCACCTCGTGGTCCGTTTGTTCTCCACCAGGACCACAAGGTCCTTCTCTGCTAAGATGCTTTCTATCCAACTGACCCCAGCCATTCCCGCTACCTGGGGTGAGTCCTCCCCAGAAACAGGGCTTTGCATCTCCTCTTCCTCAACTCCATGAGATTCCTCTATGTCTGGTGCAAGGAAATCAGGTAGCTCCCTCAGCATTCGTGGGTTCAAACCATCTTTCCCCATGGACATATGTACATCCAGTTCCACAAACCCATCTTTCTGGGGGGCAGCCGTGAGTCCACTGGCACCTCCAGCACCGCCCAGCGTGCCTCTTGCCGGCCAGGCACTCCAGCACCCACCAACACAGAAGCACAGGTACCCTTCCTCCCTCACCTCCTCTTCCTCACAAACAAGCACTGCTCGCACAGTGAACAACCCTCAAGGCACCTTCGCTGAATGTGGGCAGCTCTTGGGGGTCTGGGGAGGTCCTCGCGGATGGGAAGGCAGCCAACCTCATTCCAATTTATAAAGAGGGCATGAGGGAAGACCCAAGAAACTGCAGACCTCTTAGTCTGGCCTCAGTACCCGGAAAAATTATGGAGAAGATCCTACTGGGTGCTGTTGAAAGGAATTTAAAGGACAAGGCAATCACCAGGCACGGACACCATGGGTTCACTAAGGGAAAGTCCTGCCTGCCTAATGTAATATCCTTTGACGATAAAGGCACCCGCCTCGTGCATGAAGGGAAGGCCATGCATGTAGTTTTTCTGGATTTTCATAAGGCTTTTGATCCTGTCCCTCACAGCAGCCTTCTGGGCAACTTGTCCAACTGCGAGATGAGCAGGTACACGCATGAGCACCACTTAGGCAGGACAAGTGGCCAGCAAGATCGAAAGGGCCGTTATGCAGCCATTAGCACCTGCACATTGCTGTCTCCTGCAGCCATTGTCTTTTGTCTGGCAGTTTAGTCAGAGTCCACTAACTTATGGAAATGGTAGAGAGCAAACCTCCAATCTGGAAGGTACAAAACATCAGCTTCCCCAAAAAGCTTTTCAAGCAGATCCAACAGCAGCTGCACTGTTGAGGCATTCATGCTTCCCGCCGTGACACAAGGAACGCCCGCACCGTGACGGAGGAGGAAGGAGGGGCACTCTTACCATCGGCTAGGTAATTATATTTTTTTGCTCACAGGAAAACGATGTTAAGAGTTACGGGTTATAAGTTATGAAACCTAATAAATTGAATAACTGAATTGACGTCATCAACTAGCCTGGGCAAAAGGGGATGGAGCCCCAGTTTGCTGAGTTTGTTTACTGTATTTCTTAATGAGCTCAAGAAATACAGCTAAAATCACAAACGACATTGTCCTGTGAATGTGACAGATGCAAACAGACGGTGAGAACGGGAACGAGGTCACGATCAAGAGCCTCTACTTTCCCAGACCCTCCCTCTTAATCTTCTTCAAGATATGAGGGGTATGAACTTTCTTCCAGTCTTCAGGAACTGCCCCCACACACCATGACCTTTCCAAGCTAATGGAGAGTGGCCTTCCAAGAACATCACACCGCTCCATCAGCATTCGTGGATACATTCTGTCAGGCCTCATTGACTTGCATACATCCAGTCACACAGCTTTCCTTATTACCTTGCTCCATCTTCCTCAGCAACAAGCACTGCTCGCCTGACAAACAGCCTGCAAAACACTCACCTCGGCTCCCTTGGGGCAACCCTTGCCATTCATCAACCCTTCAGCGTTCAGCCACCACCACAATGGCCTGCTCTCCCAAGCGGCCCTCCTCTGCCTGCATGCACTGCCACACCCAGGGACGGCACCAAGGGGGCACAAGCCCAAACACGCAGCCTCCTTTCTCCCACCTACAACCTTACAAGCAAGAGGGGCAACAAGACACCCACAGAGCACACCCAACGCAAAAGGCCAGGCCTAAAGACACGCTTAGCGACCTGGCAGCAAGGCAAGGACTGACCCAACAAGATGGAAGGGGCAGCCCGGCAAACCTCCAAGGTCCAGACCAGCTCATTAAGGCCACCAGGATACGGGGCCCCCTCTTCACAATGCACCCACAAACCACACCAGTGCCACGGGATGACCTCACTGACAACTCCCCATCTCTCCTATGCTTTGGCTGTGTCTGCCAAATGCCCTGACACTCACTTTCCATGCAAATCCTCCCAAATACCTACTCTCACTTCAAAGCTGCCGCCAGGGTCAGAGGGACACGGCCTCAAGAGGAGGACAGGAAAAGGGAGCGTTGCGGGAGGGAAAACACACCCCACCTCATTACTTGCCAGCCTGTGGCATGCAACAGCTGCTTGCTGCAAAATGCTGGCATGCGCAAAGCCTGTCCCGCCCCTCGCACACCACCATAAAAGCCGGCCCAGCACCTCTCTCCCTCACACACTTCTCCTCACGCCTTCTCCTCCGCGCTCAACAAGGTGAGCCTCAACCCCCTTCCCCTCCTTCTCCTCACCCACCGGGCCCCTCTCTTCCACCACGCTCTCACCACAGCCTCAGCACCGCTCACACCTCCCCACCGCCACGCTCCCCACAGCCCCACACCACGCCTCCCCGCTCCCTCGCCCTCCTGCAACACCGCCCCTCGCACCCCCACGCCCCTACGCTTTCTCAACACCCTCTCTTCCAGGGCCCCTCCACACCACACACATGGCCTGCAACGACCTCTGCCGCCCCTGCGGACCCACCCCGCTGGCTAACAGCTGCAACGAGCCCTGTGTCAGGCAGTGCGAGGACTCCCGCGTCGTCATCCAGCCTTCCACCGTCGTCGTCACCCTGCCAGGTCCCATCCTCAGCTCCTTCCCCCAGAACACCGCCGTCGGATCCTCCGCATCCGCTGCCGTGGGCAACGTCCTCAGCTCCCAGGGAGTGCCCGTCTCCGGCGGCTTTGGCCTCGGCTACGGCAATGGCTATGGCCTCGGAGGCCTGGGCTGCTTCGGTGTCGCAAGAGGCTGCTACCCCTGCTAAGGGCCCTCACCACCACCCCTGACAACAACCACCCACACCCTGGAAGCCACGGCATGGATTGAGGATGCACCGTCTGGTCGCTGCTGGCACGTGAACGTGCCATCCACAACTCCTCCTCTCAAGACACCAAGCAAGGAAGGGGCCAGCCTGGTGCCTGCAAACATGGCTTGTGTACGTCCTCCTCTTCCTTCTTGGCACTGCCTCTTCTGCTTCCTCAACTGCTCTCCACTGTAATTACATTCTCACAAGCCAAAGACCAGCAGGTACCTCCAGTGTGCCGCTCCCACTGTGGGAAATGAAGGTCTTGGGGCTCTGGCTAGAGCTATCTCATACAAGGGACCATGGCTGATGGTCACCCGACTTGCACCTCAGACCACCTCCCTTCCACTTCCTGCTCCTGCCTTTTCTCTCTTTTTTCTTCTCAATAAAGTTCTTCTGCATCCCAGCCTCAAGATGCCTCCACTTCCTTTCTTCTCCCAACGCTCTTCCAGCCTCACTCAGCAGAAAGCCAGCGCTCAACACAACAGCGGGGTGGATCGAAAAGGGTTACCAGGCCTCTCTTAGTAAGTGTGGCCCCAGCAACACCACTCACTGGCACCCAGAGGGGTTCCAAGCCGTCACACAAGCCCTTCACTTGCCCAAACCAAGGCTTGCATATGTTAATGCACGTCTACCCGTGCCTCTGATGCAAGCTCCCCATGGCAGCACTCACTTCACCAACCCTCTTCCCCAGCACAACTCTCTGCCCATCACAGCAAGCAGAATCACACCAAACAGAATCAGTCAGTGCGCAAGGAAGCTCTGGAGATTGGCTACTTCAACCCAACCTGCTCAAGCAGGCTCAGCTCCAGCAGGCTGTCCACGACCGTGACCAGTCAGGGATTCAATATATCCAGGGATGGAGACTCTAACACCTCTCTGCGCAGCCGGTTCCACTCTTTGACCACCCTCATGATGAAAACGCCTTGCCTTCTCTTCCAAGGAAATGGCACGTCTTCTCAGCTTTCTCCATCCACCCTTGCCCTGGCCGTGGCCACCAATGAGAAGAGTCTGACTCCCCTGGACTCATTCACTCCCATCCGGGATTTACAAACATTGATGACCCTTCCCCTGTGCGGCCATGCCTCCTGCCTGAAAAAACCTCCCAGCTCTCTCAGCTTCTCCTCATAGGAAGGACACACCAGTCCCCTCAGCGTCTTGGTGGCCCTGCACCGCACTCACTCCACTAAGGCCATGTCCTTCTTCCACTGGGGAGCCCTCAGCTGGACACAGGACTCCACATGGGGCCTCACCAGCGCTGAGGACAGAGCAACATCACCTCCCACGACCTGCTGGCAATGCTCTTCCCAACGCCGCCCTGGAGACTCTTGGCCTCTTTCGGCTCTTTTGGCCTCGGAGTCACCTTGTTCTCCACAAGAACCACAAAGTCGTGCTCAGCAAAGCTGCTTTCCAGCCTCTTGCCTCCCAGCCTGTCTTGGTGCCCAGCTCTATTCCTCCCTAGATGTAGGACTTTCCAATTCCCCTTGTCCAACGTCAGCAAGATCCTCTCTGCCCCAATCTCCAACCTCCGTAAGTCCCTCTGAATGGTGCCACAACCATCCTGTGCCTCAGCCACGCCTCCAGATTTTTTTATCATCTGCCAGCTTCCCGAGGGGGCACTCCCTCCCACTGCCCACCTCATTGATGAGGATGCTGAACAGTGTTGACCCCACATCCTATGAGCATGCAAGGGCAGAAAGCATCAAAGGCAGGAGGAACTCGGTGCTCTGGCAAAATCTACTGCAAGCAAAGGACCTCGGCTGATGGTCACCCTACTTGCACCTCAGACCGGCTCCCTTCCACTTGCTGCTCCTGCCTTTACACTCTTTTTTCCTCTCAATAAACAGCTCCTGCATCCCAGCCTCACATGCCTCCTCTTCCTTTCTTCTCCCAACGCTCTTCCAACCTCACTCCACACCAAGCCAGGGCTCAACAGGCCATTGCGATGGGTGGAAAGGGGCTACCGGAACTCTCTTAGGAACTATGGTCCCAGCAACAACAACAACACGGACCGACACATGGGGACATCAAGCCCATCACTTACTTGGCAGCATGCACTTAGAAGCATAGATTTATTTAGGTTCGAAAAGACCCCTAGAATCATAGAATCATTAAGGTTGGAAAGGACCTCCGAGATCCTCGAGTCCAACCATTAAGCCAACTGCCAGGGCCACCTCTAAACCATGTCCCTAAGTACCACATCCACACGTTTTTTGAATACTTCCAGGGACTGTGATTGCACCACTTCCATGGGCAGCCTGTCCCAATGCCAAACCACTCTCTCCATGAAGAAATGTTTCCTAATATCTCATCAAATCTCCCCTGGCACAACTTCAGCCCATTTGCTTTCATCCTATCACTTCTTACTTGGCAAAAGAGATCAACACCCACCTCGCTACAGCCTCCACTCAGCCTTCTCTTCTCCAAACTAAACGACCCCAGCTCCCTCAGTTGCTCCTCACAAGACATCTTCTCCAGACCCTTCACCAGCTTCCTTGCCCTTCTTTGGACACCCTCCAGCACCTCCATGTCCTTCTTGTAGTGAGAGGCTCAACACTGAACACAGTACTCGAGGTGCGGCCTCACCAGTGCCCAGCACAGTGGGATGATCACCTCCCTGGTCCTGCTGGCCACACTATTCCTGATACAAGCCAGGATGCCATTGGCCTTCTGGGCCACCTGAGCACACTGCTGGCTCATGTTCAGCCGGCTGTCAACCAACACCCTCAGGTCCTTTTCCTTCAGGCAGCTCTCCAGCCACTCCTCCCCACGCCTGCAGCGTTGCATGGGGTTGTTGTGACCCAAGTGCAGGACCTGACACTGAGCCTGGTTGAACCTCATACAGTTGGGCTCAGCCCATCGACCCAGCCTGGCCAGATCCCCCTTCCTACCATCAGGCACATCAACACTTCCGCCCAACATGGTGTCATCTGCAAACTTACTGAGGGTGCACTCAATCCCCTCATCAAGATCATTAATAAAGATATTAATCAGGACCGGCCCCAGCACTGAGCCCTGGGGAACACCACTCGTGACCAGTCACCAACTGCATTTAACTCCATTCACCACCACTCTCTGGGCTCAGCCATTCAGCCAGTTTTTTTACCCAGCAGAGAGTGCACTTACCCAAGCCATAAGCAGCCAGCTTCTGCAGGAGAATGCTGTGGGAGACAGTGTCAAAGGCCTTACTAACATCCAGGTTGACAAGCTGGCCCCATAGACTTGTGGGCATCCAGGTGGAGGAGCAGGTCACTAACTGTTACCTCTTTGATTACTGGGGCTTCATTCTGCTTCCCATCTCCATCTCCCAGCTCAGGGGGATGAATACCCTGAGGATGACCAGTCTGACTCTTAAGGACTGAGGCAAAGAAGGCATTAAGTACCTCAGCCTTCTCCTCATCCTTTGTGGCAATGTTTCCCTCCGCATCCAACAAAGGATGGAGATTCTCCACGGCCCTCCATTTGTCGCTGATAGATTTGTAAAAACATTTCTTGTTATCCTTAACTGCAGGGGCCAGTTTAAGTTCTAGCTGGGCTTTTGCCTTTCTAATTTTCTCCCTGCATAACCTCACAACATCCTTGGAGTCCTCCTGAGTTGCCTGACCCTGCTTCCAAAGGTGCTAGGCTCTCCTTTTTTTCCTGAGTTCCAGCCAAAGCTCTCTGTTCAGCCATGCCGGGCTTCTTCCCCTCCTGCTCCTCTTTTGGCACATGGGGACGGCCTGCTCCTGCCCATTTAAGACTTCCTTCTTGAAAAACCTCCAGCCTTCCTGGACTCCTTTGCCTTCAGGACTGCCTCCCAAGGCACTCTCTCAACCAGACTCCTCAACAGGCCCAAGTCTGCCTTTCTGAAGTCCAGGGTAGTGGTTTTGATGACCCCCCTCCTTACTTCTCCAAGAATTGAAAACTCTGTCATTTCATGGTCGCTGTGCCCAAGACGGCCTCCGAGCACCACCAGGCCTTCTCTGTTCGTAAAGAGCAGGTCCAGCGGGGCACCTCCCCTGGTTGGCTCGCTTACCAGCTGCGTCAGGAAGTTATCTTCCACGCACTCCAGGAACCTCCTACACTCTTTCCTCTCTGCTGTGCTGTATTTCCAGCACAGATCTCGTAAGATGAACTCTCCACATAAGTCTTTTTCTTTAGATCCTTCACCAGCTTCCTTGCTCTTCTTTGGATGTGTCACACCACAGTCAAAAAGGGGAGCGCTACGGAGGGGCCAACACAAGCCTTTGGGGAGCGTGGCAGAGCTACCCACATCACAGGGCTTGCAAACCCTGAGCCAGGGCTACTGGGACAACAGCCTGCTCTCACAAGCAGCCCTCCTCTGCCTGCATGCACTGCCAGCCCCAGGGACGGCACCAAGGGGGCACAAGCCCAAACACGCAGCCTCCTTTCTCCCACCTACAACCTTACAAGCAAGAGGGGCACCAAGACACCCACAGAGCACACCCAACAGGAAAGGCCAGGCCTAAAGACACGCTTAGCGACCTGGCAGCAAGGCAAGGACTGACCCAACAAGATGGAAGGGGCAGTGCCTCACACCCAGCACACCTCCAAGGTCCAGACCAGCTCATTAAGGCCACCAGGAAATGAGGACCCCTCTTCACAATGCACCCACAAACCACACCACACCAGTGCCATGGGATGACCTCACTGACGACACCCCACCTCTCCTACGCTTTGGCTGCATCTGCCGAAAGCCATGACATGCACCTTCCATGCAAATCCTCCCAAATACCTACTCTCACTTCAAAGCTGCCGCCAGGGTCAGAGGGACACGGCCTCAAGAGGAGGACAGGAAAAGGGAGTGTTGCGGGAAGGAAAACTCTTTGACCACCCTCACACTGAAAAAGCCTGGCCTTCCTTGCCCATGCAATTCCATCTCTTCTCACTTGTGCCCATGGCCTCTTGTCCTGGTAGGAAGCACTACTCAGAAGAACCAGGCTCCCTCAACTTCATTCCCTGCCATCAGGGATTTATACACATTTAGATTTACAACTATGTCCATGTCATTCTCCGTCTGGGGAGCCTAGAACTGCACACAGCACCCAACACGGGACCTTCTCCCCAGAAACAGGGCTTTGCATCTCCTCTTCCTCAACTCCATGAGATTCCTCTATGTCCGCTGCAAGGAAATCAGGTAGCTCCCTCAGCATTCGTGGGTTCAAACCATCTTTCCCCATGGACATATGTACATCCAGTTCCACAAACCCATCTTTCTGGGGGGCAGCCGTGAGTCCACTGGCACCTCCAGCACCGCCCAGCGTGCCTCTTGCCGGCCAGGCACTCCAGCACCCACCAACACAGAAGCACAGGTACCCTTCCTCCCTCACCTCCTCTTCCTCACAAACAAGCACTGCTCGCACAGTGAACAACCCTCAAGACACTCACCTTCGCTGAATGTGGGCAGCTCTTGGGGCTCTGGGGAGGTCCTCGTGGACGGGAAGGCAGCCAACCTCATTCCAATTTATAAAGAGGGCATGAGGGAAGACCCAAGAAACTGCAGACCTCTTAGTCTGGCCTCAGTACCCGGAAAAATTATGGAGAAGATCCTACTGGGTGCTGTTGAAAGGAATTTAAAGGACAAGGCAATCACCAGGCACGGACACCATGGGTTCACTAAGGGAAAGTCCTGCCTGCTTAATGTAATATCCTTTGACGATAAAGGCACCCGCCTCGTGCATGAAGGGAAGGCCGTGGATGTAGTTTTTCTGGATTTTCATAAGGCTTTTGATCCTGTCCCTCACAGCAGCCTTCTGGACAAGTTGTCCAACTGCGAGATGAGCAGCTACACGCTGCGCTGGGTGAAGAACTGCCTGAAGGGCAGGGCTCAAAGGGTTGCGGTGAACAGGGCTCCATCTGGCTGGCGACCGATCACCAGCGGGGTTCCTCAGGGTTCAATCCTGAGGGTTCAATCTGTTCAAGATTTTTATCAGCGATCTGGATGCAGGAGTTGATTGCACCAGTAGCAAGTTTGCTGATGATACCAAACTGGGAGGTGCTGTTGAGGCTCTGGAGGGACAAGAGGCCTAGCAGAGGGATCTAGAGAGATCGGAGCATTGCGCAATGATTAATGGGATGAAGTTTAACAGGAACAAATGCCGGATCCTGCACCTAGGACGGAACAATTCTGGACACAAGCACAGATTGGGAGAGGAGTGGCTGGAGAGCAGCCCTGCAGAAAGGGATCTGAGGGTGCTGGATGGCAGCAGGCTCAATACATGCGCCCTGGCAGCCAAGAGCACATTCTGGGGTGCATGCGACTCCTCACTCAACTCCTGCACAGATTTTGGCTAACCCAGCTTTGGCTACGGCCTGATGTATGCTGGGAGCAGCACCATTCGGTCAAAGCGAGAGCACCACTTAGGCAGGACAAGTGGCCAGCAAGATCGAAAGGGCCGTTATGCAGCCATTAGCACCTGCAAGTTGCTGTCTCCTGCAGTGTTGTGGTTTAACCCCAGTCAGCAACTAAGCACCACGCAGCCGCTCGCTCACTCCCCCCCGGTGGGATGGGGGAGAGAATTGGAAGAGTAAAAGGGAGAGAACTCGTGGGTTGAGATAAGAACAGTTTAATACTTGAAGTAAAATAAAAGAGAACAGTTAAATAGGTAAAGCAAAAGCTGCGCACGCAAACAAGGCAAAACAAGGAATTAATTTGCTACTTCCCATGGGCAGGCAGGTGCTCGGCCATCCCCAGGAAGGCAGGGCTCCATCATGCGTAACGGTTACTTGGGAAGACAAATGCCATCCCGCCAGATGTCCCCCCCCTTCCTTCTTCTTCCCCCAGCTTATATACTGAGCATGACGTCATATGGTATGGAATAACTCTTTGGCCAGTCTGGGTCAGCCCCCCCTGGCTGTGCTCCCTCCCAGCCCCCCGTGCACCGGGCAGAGCACGGAGCTGAAAAGTCCTTGACCAATGTAAGCGCTACTTAGCGACTATTTAGCGGTACGTAGCATCGACATTGTTCTCTTCCTAAACCCAAAACACAGCCCCATACTGGCTACCAAGAAGAAAATTAACTCTATCCCACCTGAAACCAGGACATGCAGCCATTGTCTTTTGTCTGGCAGTTTAGTCAGAGTCCACTAACTTATGGAAATGGTAGAGAGCAAACCTCCAATCTGGAAGGTACAAAACATCAGCTTCCCCAAAAAGCTTTTCAAGCAGATCCAACAGCAGCTGCACTGCTGAGGCATTCATGCTTCCCGCCGTGACACAAGGAACGCCTGCACCGTGACGGAGGAGGAAGGAGGGGCACTCTTACCATCGGCTAGGTAATTATATTTTTTTGCTCACAGGAAAACGATGTTAAGAGTTACGGGTTATAAGTTATGAAACCTAATAAATTGAATAACTGAATTGACGTCATCAACTAGCCTGGGCAAAAGGGGATGGAGCCCCAGTTTGCTGAGTTTGTTTACTGTATTTCTTAATGAGCTCAAGAAATAGAGCTTAAATCACAAACGACGTTGTTCCGTGAATGTGACAGATGCAAACAGATGGTGACAGCGGGAACGAGGTCATGATCAAGAGCCTCTACTTTCCCAGACCCTCCCTCTTAATCTTCTTCAAGATATGAGGGGTATGAGCTTTCTTCCAGGCTTCAGGAACCACTCCCTAGCACCATGACCTTTCCAAGCTAATGGAGAGTGGCCTCCCAAGGACATCAGACAGCTCCATCAGCATTCGTGGATACATTCTGTCAGGCCCCATGGACTTGCGTACATCCAGTTGCAAAGCACTCCTTACTGCCTCCCTTCACCTTCCTCAGCAACAACCACTGCTCGCCTGACAAACAGCCTGCAAAACACTCACCTCGGCTCCCTTGGGCAGCCCTTGCCATTCATCAACCCTTCAGCATGCAGCCACCACCACCAGGGCCTCTGCTCTGCAGCCACGTGCTCCATGCTCACCTCCAACTCCCCTCCACAACCTCCAAATCTTCTTTCAGCCCGTCACACACTGTGCCCAGAAATGGCCTCACCCCTCGGCACTCACCCCAACACAACACCCCAAAGGCCCTGGCTCACCACCTCCCCTGCCTGACACCTCCACTCCCCCTCTGCCTCTCAACACACTCACGGGCTCTCCAGAAACTCACCTGCCCTTGCAGGGTGGCCCCGTATACAATCAGAGAGTCA
The DNA here is from genome assembly GCA_020745775.1 of Theristicus caerulescens. Lineage (NCBI taxonomy): Eukaryota > Metazoa > Chordata > Aves > Pelecaniformes > Threskiornithidae > Theristicus > Theristicus caerulescens. The sequence continues at coordinate 167,147,504 of CM036558.1, read as the reverse complement.
TGTAGCTTGGAAAAGACTCTTAACATGAAGACCTGAGTCACGCCAGAGCCCACGCTGAAAACGTGCCAGCCACAGCTAAGGGGAGCGCTACGGGGGGGTGAACACAAGCCTTTGAGGACCATGGCAGGGCTCCCTACATCACAGGGCTTGCAAACAATGAACCAGGGCGACCAGGACAATGGTCTGCTCTCACAAGCGGCCCTCCTCTGCCTGCTTGCACTGTCAACCCCAGGAATGGCACCAAGGGGGCACAAGCCCAAACACGCAGCCTCCTTTCTCCCACCCACAAGTTTACAAGCAAGAGGGGCACCAAGACACCCACAGAGCACACCCAACGCGAAAGGCCAGCCTAAAGACACGCTTAGCGACCTGGCAGCAAGGCAAGGACTGACCCAACAAGATGGAAGGGGCAGCCCCTCACGCCCGGCACACCTCCAAGGCCCAGACCAGCTCATTAGTGACGCCAGGAAATGAGGACCCCTCTGCACAATGCACCCACAAACCACACCACACCAGTGCCACGGGATGACCTCACTGACGACACCCCACCTCTCCTATGCTTTGTGTCCTCTGCCCGTCCTGACACGCACCATCAACACCAAGCCTTTGGCCTCTAATACTCACACCTCAAAGCTGCCGCCAGGGTCAGAGGGACACGGCCTCAAGAGGAGGACAGGAAAAGGGAGCGTTGTGGGAAGGAAAACACACCCCAACTCATTACTTGCCAGCCTGTGGCATGCAACAGCTGCTTGCTGCAAAATGCTGTCATGCGCAAAGCCTGTCCCGCCCCTCGCACACCACCATAAAAGCCGGCCCAGCACCTCTCTCCCTCACACACTTCTCCTGACGCCTTCTCCTCCGCGCTCAACAAGGTGAGCCTCAACCCCCTTCCCCTCCTTCTCCTCACCCACCTGGCCCCTCTCTTCCACCACGCTCTCACCACAGCCTCAGCACCGCTCACACCTCCCCACCGCCACGCTCCCCACAGCCCCACACCACGCCTCCCCGCTCCCTCGCCCTCCTGCAACACCGCCCCTCGCACCCCCACGCCCCTCCGCTTTCTCAACACCCTCTCTTCCAGGGCCCCTCCACACCACACACATGGCCTGCTACGACAGCTGCCGCCCCTGCGGACCCACCCCGCTGGCTAACAGCTGCAACGAGCCCTGTGTCAGGCAGTGCGAGGACTCCCGCGTCGTCATCCAGCCTTCCACCGTCGTCGTCACCCTGCCAGGACCCATCCTCAGCTCCTTCCCCCAGAACACCGCCGTCGGATCCTCCGCATCCGCTGCCGTGGGCAACGTCCTCAGCTCCCAGGGAGTGCCCGTCTCTGGCGGATTTGGCCTCGGCTACGGCTATGGCTATGGCCTCGCAGGCCTGGGCTGCTTCGGTGGCAGAAGAGGCTGCTACCCCTGCTAAGGGCCCTCCCCACCACCCCTGACAACAACCACCCACACCCTGGAAGCCACGGCATGGATTGAGGACGCACCGCCCGGGCTCTTGCTGGCACGTGCACCTGCCATCCACGGCTCCTCTTCTCAAGGCACCAAGCAAGAAAGCAGGGAAGGGGCCAGCCTGGGCTGCCTGCAAACATGGCCCAGGTACCTCCTCCTCTTCTCCCTCTTCCTTCCTTGCATCGCCCTTTCTGCGATGCCCACTACTCTCCACTTCATTCGCTCTCTGACAAGCAAAGACCAGCAGGGACCTCCGCTGGGCTGCTCCCACCGTAGGGAAGGAAGATGTCGGTGCTCTGGCAAAATCTATTGCAAGCAAAGGACCTCGGCTGATGGTCGCCCTACTTGCACCTCAGACCGGCTCCCTTCCACTTGCTGCTCCTGCCTTTACACTCTTTTTTCTCTCAATAAACGGCTCCTGCATCCCAGCCTCACATGCCTCCTCTTCCTTTCTTCTCCCAACGCTCTTCCAACTTCACCCAGCACCAAGCCAGGGTTCAACAGCCCACTGGGATGGGTGGAAAGGGGCTACTGGACCTCTCTTAGGAACTATGGCCTCAGCAACAACAACAACAACAACATAGAGAGGCACATGGGGACATCAAGCCCGTGACACAAGCCCATCACTTACTCAAACAAAGGCTTGGACACGCTAATGCCCTTCTACCCGTGTCTCTGATGCCAGCTTCCCTTGGCACCACGCACTTAGAAACATAGATTCGAAACATAGGTTCGAAAAGACCCCTAGAATCATAGAATCATTACGGTTGGAAAGGACCTCTGAGATCCTCGAGTCCAACCATTAAGCCAACTGCCAGGGCCACCTCTAAACCATGTCCCTAAGTACCACATCCACACGTTTTTTGAATACTTCCAGGGACTGTGATTGCACCGCTTCCATGGGCAGCCTATTCCAATGCCTGACCACTCTCTCCATGAAGAAATGTTTCCTAATATCTCATCTAAATCTCCCCTGGCACAACTTCAGCTCATTTCCTTTCATCCTATCACTTGTTACTTGGCAAAAGGGATCGACACCCACCTCGCTACAGCCTCCCCTCAGCCTTCTCTTCTCCAACCTAAACAACCCCAGCTCCCTCAGTTGCTCCTCACAAGACATCTTCCCCAGACCCTTCACCAGCTTCCTTGCCCTTCTTTGGACACCCTCCAGCACCTCCATGTCCTTCTTGTAGTGAGAGGCCCAACACTGAACACAGGACTCAAGGTGCGGCCTCACCAGTGCCCAGCACAGGGGCACCATCACCTCCCTGGTCCTGCTGGCCACACTATTCCTGATACAAGCCAGGATGCCATTGGCCTTCTGGG